>CAHIKZ030001433.1:0-355000 GCA_903632075.3 Acanthosepion pharaonis | reverse complement strand
GATACACTAACACTGAATAAATCGAAATGAAAGAAGAGATACATCCATACACAATTAAAACATTTAATAATAGATACAAAAAATGTTACAACAAATTGCATGTGTCCCCAAACAGATGAATGTACATGTTGGTCCAAAATGAGCACGTCTGACTGATGTACATAAAAAATAAACACAAAAAAATGTCTTACTTTTTCTGAGTCCCTTGACAAGATGAAATAAAGTGCCTTGCCGAAATTGGATACAAGGTCTTGTTTCCACTCAATCAAAAGCAGTCAACATAATGTCCGTTTTCCACATATGTGAACTTCAGGAAAATGAGATGTTAACTGTTCTGTGAACAAAAGTAAAACTCCTCTAAAAGCAAGTTTGGTAAGGGGCTGAATCGTGACCACCGATATAGAAGGCCTGTTTGATTGGGTTAAGGAGAAATGTTCATTATTGAGTCCGATTTTTTTACGCGTGTCGTTTGTTTTTGTATCAATTTTTTTACGGCGGCATTTTAAATTGTTTATTAATACTTTTTTTAAATATTGAATTAATTTAAAACAAAAACAATGCCTTATAGGTGCGTTGTACCAAATTGCAAAGGGTTATAAAACGGCCCTAAAGTACATGTATTTTCTTTCCCTAAAGATAAAAAAATATCTGACGTTTGGATTCGTACAATCAGAAGAGATCATTTTTCACCAACTAAATTCAGCAGAGTGAGTATTTTTTGTATTAAAAAATAAGTAAATTTTATTGAAACTTTAATGATAAAATTAATACCATGTCTTTGTAATTCATAACATAAAGTTAATAAGACATAAATCTAGCGAGAAAGTTTAGACTTTAGACATTCATTCTCGTACGTGTTGCTTTTAAAATCTAAAAACTCATTTTTTTAAGAAATAAACTTTAAAGAAATTTTCGACCTAAATTCATTCATGAATTCCTAAAGGAATATTTTATATGCATAAAAAATAATTCTAATAATTTTAACGATTTTTTAGAATTGTTTTATTCGTGACTAAATGAAACTTTAATTGAATTATGAATTTCATGTTTGTAAATAACAACACATTTCAAAACAAAGTGTTGTTTTAAAAAGTTAAACGCAATTAAAACTTTGAGGATAATTTCATATCTTTATAATTCACAAAACATTAAAAACAAAGTTGCGAAAGTTTTTAAAAGCTGAAATCTAATTTTTATAAAAAATAAACTTTCGATATAAATTCATAAAGGAATATTTTTATAGGCAAAATTGAATTTTTTTTTTATTATAATTATTATAATTTAACAATTTTTAGAATTTTTTTATTCATTAGAATGTTTTTTTTATTTATCATTTTAAATTAAAAAAAAATGAATAAACGTTAAAAAAACCTTCTCTTATTTGTTGTACATAGTTCGTCACTAATAATCTTTTATTGAATTCTCTTCACTTTTCCTAAAATTATTTAATGCTTCATATTACTGTAGATTTTTGCCGATTGATTTTCTTAGATTTTCACAAGAATTTAAAATAGGTTTGGTTTTTAAAATCTTTTTAGGTATGTGAACTACATTTTCGACCGGAGGACATAAGGAGAGAATCGTCAGCTTTTGACAAAAAAACAGGTGCCACAATTGCAGTTAAAGAAACTAAAAAAAATATATCTTCGTGATGGTGCTATTATTCCTAGAATTTTCCCAAACTGTCCCTCATATTTATCTTCATTGAATACTTCTAGAGAGTCACCAGACTCTAGGAGAATCCGACTAGAGAATTCTGCTCTTAAAAGTGCTTTAAATCAAAGTATTAATGATGACTTAGCATATAAAATGCAGAAGAAATTCCATAATGTTAATGATCTAGAAGGGAAATTAAATTTCTTTTGATAGAAATTACTGGAGTTTTGTTAGGCAGCAAGAGACACTTATTATATTCAGCATCATCAAATCCCCATATCCAAAAATCAATCTGTCTCTTGTAATTGAATCTGATTTTGCAGTACATGTGTTTTGTAGAGATGTGGAAATGCATTCAATAGGGGACTATAAGATTCCTAAACATGTAACTGATCAAAATACTCTTGAAATTCTGATAGAAAACATGAAGAAAATGGACACAGAACAACAGCAAACTGAACCACAAAATATGATTTTTATATTAAAATTGATAATGTCATTTCTACTATTGGTGCAAGAAGAATCAAACAAACATTTTAATACAATTAAATTTATATATGAGCAGCTAAATTTAATGACACAAAATAAGCTTGATTATTCAACAGAAATGATTATATTTTCTTCCTTGTTATATAACTGCTAACCCTAAAGGGTACAGATTGTTAAGAGACAGCAAAAATATAATTTTACCTAGGTATTCAACCATTAAAAGACTAACATTATCAACATATATGAATCCTTTGATTGAGCAACATGATAACAATTTTCTTATGTATATTAAAAATAAATTTAAGCTCCTAGTGCAGAAGGACATCACAGTATCTTTACTTGTTGATGAAATTCATCTAAAACCTTATTTAGATTATAAGGGTGGTAATATTGTTGGCTTATCTGACAACTGCAGTGAAGCTGCAACAAGTGCTTTTGCTTTCATGATTAGCAGTGTATTCTCACAATATAAAGATGTTGTGCATGTTATGCCAACTAAATGTCTTAAAGCTGAGAAGTTATTTGACATAGTTAAATGCATAATAATTGGTTTAGAGGAGATAGGCTTTCAAGTATTATCAATTATAACAGATAATAATGCTATAAATAAAAAAGCTATATCTTTCTTTTGCAGTCCTCCAAAGCTTTCCATTGTATATCCACACCCAGTTATAAAGTCTCGACCCCTTTCTTTTCCTTTTTGACTCAGTCCATATATTAAAATGCATTAGAAACAATTGGCTTGGTCAAAAAGATGCAAATAAATGCATGCTGTTCCCCAAATTTTGTCATAATGGAAATCATGAATTAGATAGTATCCAAAGTGCCCCATTTTCTACCTTACAGAAACTTCATGCCTTAGAATCTCAATCAATTTTGAAATATTGTTATAAATTCACCTCAAAGGCACTTTCACCTACTAATCTTGAAAGGCAAAATGTTAATTTAGTTTTGCAAATTTTTAATGAATATACTATTCAAGGATTATTGACTTTAGGAAAACAGAAATATTTGCCTAATTTTGCAGAAGTTGCAGAATATATTTTTATATTTGGTGGACAATAATGAATGTGTTAAAATGCCATATAAAGGTTGTCGGCTTAGAAATAAATACTGCAATCCACTTAGAATGAATGAAGAAAATTTTTTAGATTTCTCTCTGTATTCTGTTACTGGTTAGAATCTTGGAATAGCATTTCTGGAAGAAATGGCAAATTAACAAAGGAAACCTTCACTGCTTTGCATCATACAACCTATGCATTTCTAGAACTGACCAAGTATTGCATAGAAGAACTGAAAATGCTGTACATATTACCAGGCAAATTTCAAACTGATCACCTTGAAGCAAGGTTTGGTTAATACCGACAACTTAGTGGGGATCAGTATAATATCTCGATACGTCAAATATTTGAGTGTGAAAAAAAATTAGAATGCAATCAGCTTTAAAATTGAGCTTACCATTTAATCAGCAATGCATTAAAATTGATTTAAAGAGTTTAAAAGAACCAAACTGGGATGAAGTGACAGAGGAGGAAAAGTTATATATATATAAATATAGAATTGATGTTAAAGAGGATGATGTTAATAATTGTAGAGAAGTTTTACCTGTAATGCTATACTTAGCGGGTTATTGCTGTAATGCAGTTTTTAAGAAAATTAAATGCAATAGTTGCAAAGATTTAATATCTGGAAATGTAAGAGATAATGTGGAAGAAATACCTGAAATAAGCAGCTATTTTCAGGGGATTAATAGAGGTTCTCTCTTATATCCTAATGATAAAACTATAAATTTTGTTCTCTATAATTATGTACTCATTGATAAACTTATAAAAAATCATTCTTTTCTTCATTCTGTAAATCAAAGAAAATTAGCCATGCATATAACATTGAATGTTTTTTTTTGCAGATTATGAGCTTCTTTGTGATGTTGACAATATAGAAAAAATACAAAGAATGTTTGTCTGGAGCTCTACAAATGCTCTTTTAAATAATTTTTTTTTTCCTAGGAAAAAATAATATTACAAATAACAAGTTAAAAAAAAAAAAACTTCAAACATTCAGCTAAATTTTGTATCAGTAACCTATTTTTCTGAAAGTATTATTTGATTTTAAATCTATTTATTGTTTGTATCTAATTTATTTGCTTGTTTGTATTTATTTGTTTCTTATTTATGCTTAATTGTTTTATTTATTCATCATAATTATTTATTCATCATTCAATTATAATTTGTTTATTTAATTATTGTTTGTTCCCTAATTCATAATTCAGTTGTTACTGTATTTGAGTAATAATCTCTTCTTAATGATTACAAAAATTGTAACTTTACAGAATAATGATTAAAAGTAAAACTGAAATAAAAACATGCAAATTAAAACAATGTTGATTATGATTTATAAAAAGTTTTCAAATGTGAAACAATTAAAATCATGAACGAATTTCAGTCTTAAAATTGTCTGCCTGTAACCTACTTTTCTATAAGTATTATTTGAATTTTAAATCTCTTTTTTGTATCAAATTTATTTACTTTCTTGTATTTAGTTTATTTGTTTCTTATTTATAATTTACTTGTAATTTACTCATCTGATTGTTTGTTTCCTCATTCATAATTGAGTTATTTCTGTAGTGTAAGAATAATAATCATTAAATACTTACGATATTGTAACTTTACAGAATAATTACTAAAATTAAGATCAAAACATGCAAATTAAAACAATACTGATTATGATTTTAAAAATGTTTTCAGATTGGAAACAAATAAAATAATGAATGAATTTCAATCTTTAAAATTTAATGAAATGTAACATGATGTTTAATTTCTTTACTTTACAAAACATTCAGCAACATTTTTTTTTTTTATCGGTTATTTTTTTAAAATTAATTTAAATTTCTGTATAAAATCCAATTCTGTTTCTTTCTTTTAAAATGTATTTTAAAAAGTTTTCTACTAAAAACCATTTTTTCTTACAATTTTTCGTTACATTTATGATTACTGTCTGTTTCACTGCATGGACTACATTTGTGATGTCACGTCACTATCAAGCAGGCCTTCTATATCGGTGGTCATGGCTGAATTCGCACATGACCAACAGGCACACTATGTCCTAAGCCCTGCCGCTAATCCACTACACTGGCATTTTATAGTAGGTAATGAACTTGGAACCATTACAGAAACCCTGGACGCAGTCACTACTAGGACCATCTCACTGCTGACAATGGATGTCAAAATTCATAAACTAATTGGCATCAGCAGGGAGATGATAGAGGAGGCATTGAAAAGTCTCAAGATTGGGCACCTGCAATATGAGGATTACATTACACAGGGTGCCCATGGACATTATGGAGGACCATCGTTTCTACATATGGTCAAGTCTGGGATATCTCTTTGGCCATGAGCAAGGCAGGATTTGCCACTGCACACCTTATTCTCCATGTGACAATGACTGGCAAGTGCTACCTGACACTTTGACTTGATGTGGACAAACAATCTTCATAGTAGAAGAAAGAAGACCCCACGGCTGGTCTTGTGGTGTGATCAGCACTTTTCAAAGGTGTGCCCCAGTAGGAACCCGTCACCACAACCAAAACCAGCTACATCTAAGAAAGCAGTGGGAGAAGACAAATCCGGCAAGACCATCAATGACCTCAGCTAACAGAAGGAGGTGAGGAGGGGATCAAAGGCTGCAACTCCTCCTCCCTCTCATCAGCAGGATGTCCTACAAGTAAAGGAGAAACCAAAGCAATAGCAGCAATCGAGGTCTGCAGTGAAGTCTTTGGCAAAGCAGCAACTGAAGGAGTAGCAGCAGCATCATAAGGAACAGCAGCAACAACAACAAAAACAACATCAGGAGTTGAAGAAGCAGTTGACGCATTTGGACTTATACATGGAAGTTGAGGATATGCCTACACCCTTTTCTCCTCATTGAAAATGGGGGGAACGAAGAGAAGAGGATGAAGTAAAAATTACCAAAAAGGAAAGAAAGTCTGATTGAAGCAGGGTGGAGTGAGCTATGGACCAAGCACAGACACAATCCCCACCTGATTTGCCAGCAAGATCAGAAGAAAAGGACATGTATGCAGGTAAGGTCAGAGCCTCCCTTTTTCTCACTCTAGAGCTCCACCATCCCTCCTCCAACCCATCCTAAAAAAGAAAAGTTTTCCCAAAGGGGAAGTCATTTTGAAAATAGGCAGACTCTTGAGAGGGACATTTCATTACAGAGTCCTTTTGGAGGTCTTTATTCATGGTTATCTCTGTCAATGGAGGACCCTAGGAACTTCAGAGTAATAACTTCAGTTAGAACCTCGGGTGGCAAGCTTAAAGTCTGGGACTTTGTTGCAGCCACCAAAGAATCTTTTCCTGAGCTCGGGATAGCTCAAGTTGAGTTACCTGAGCTCAAAAAAATGTCAAAGCTTTGTTCTAGGAGAGCCCCAGTATTCTTTCACCCCTCTTTATCTAGGGTAATTAAGCTGACATTTCTGACAGATGGAAATAGGATTGTCAATGACAGATGGGCATGGGCACAGATATCATTGGACAGTTCATCAGGATCCCGACTCCCACAGATTTTCATCCATTTTGTGACTAGTTACTAGAATATGGCAATCATGTTGGTGTGTTTGAATACAAGGGGCTTGAGAGATCAGAGTAAGTCTGCCCACCAGCTTCATCATCTTTTGTTTTTGGTGTTGATGTGGGTGCAATGAAGGAGACTCACTTTGTTTGTGACATCGATGTTCAGGTGTTGTCTAACAACTTTGTTGTCTATTCAGCATACGGGGACTGGCTGGCCAGAGATGTTTCCTTACTTGCACAAAGTATATCCTGGATGCAAGGATGAAAGCTAATAGTTGCTGATATTGCCATGAAAAGAAGTTCGTTTTTGGTTATGATTTATGCACCAAATGACCAGATGGAGCATTATTCATTCTTCCATCAGTTGGGGCTATTTCTGGTGGATCCAGCACACCTAGTGGGAGACTGTAATGCCATCCTGGGTCCCAAGTTAGATAGGGGATGGGGAGGTTGTGTGATTGTAATCTGATCAATGAATTTGGTCATATCGATAGATACTGGTTTGATCACAGTGGTGCGGAAGATGTGGACATGGGCTCTTAAGTGACCATCTACCCAGGTGGTCAGCTACCTGGATAGAATGTCAATCTAGATCTGCTATATTGTCCCATGTTGCACTGGTTAGGCTATTTAAACTACAAACTCAAAGTGCCCAGATAGTGTTAGGCCCAAGGCTTAGAATGGCTGGACACTGGACGTTCAACTGCCAGGGAAAACTTTCAGTTACAGCTAACTAGATTAGTGCAGCAGAAATTAGCGGGGGTTAGAGAACCTTAGGGCTTTCACCACCAAATATAGCCAACAATTTGCCCTAGATAAGGCTAAGAATGTCAAAGTACTAAAGGATAGTCTGGCCCGAGCAGTGGATGAGAGGAATCAATTTGACAGGATTAGCCAGAGAGACCCTGGAGCATTTGGCTAGCAAGTGCTATCAGGACCAAGTAGTTAGACAAAGCTTAAACAAAATGTCTAATGAAGCCATGCATATTGGCACAGAATTGTGCAAGTACGAAATATGTTGTGGCTCCAATCATTACATTCATCAGGTTGACATTCCTGATGGACGCAGCCTGTGGTTGACCAACGACATGTGCAAGGTGTAGTAATTGTAAGAGTAAACAGAGTAAAAGTGCTAAGCTTTATTCAACTAAATGAAACTCAGCTACAAAAGGAAAATAGGAGTTACAAGTTAAATAGCCAACTGGGGCGAGTTCATTGCTTGTACATGGTGAACATAGGATACTACTACTACCACAACATCAAAAGTAATTATATATATATATATATATATATATGAAGAAATATAGTCTTAAGGTGTGCTATATTTATGGGATAAAGTACTCAATATCAGAGATAGAGCGTGTGTAAATATAAAAGTGCACATAGAAGCGACAGTCTGTTTCATGCTATATGCAATCGTCATACGATACGACAATTGCATATAGCATGAAACAGACTGTCGCCTCTAAGTGTTGACTTCTATGTTCACTTTTATATTTATATATATATATAACATTCATAAATTAATACATGCATATATGGTTTGCTCTGAAATAATTACATAATTGCCATGCTGTTTCCATGCTAGATTTTATCTACGTATTTAGTTGAATAAATTGTAGTCATTTTAAGAGTAAACAGAGCTAAAGACAATAGTAAAAGTGCTAAGCTTTATTCAACTAAACAAAACTCAGCTACAAAAGGAAAATAGGAGTTACAAGTTAAATAGCCAACTAGGGTAAGTCCATTGCTTGTACATGGTGAACATAGGATACTACTACCGCATTCTTCATTCCTAGAAAAATGTAGCATTACCATCCATAATGATTTGGGGGTCTTGTTGTCCATTCAGGTCTCCAGCATTATCTCCATTATACGGTATGGGGACACCAAGAGTACTCCTATTTTGTTCCACAGTGGGGGACTCAGAGGTAATTCTGCTTTTGGGCAGTGTGCTAAATCACGAACAGATACAGTAGACTCCCTTCTATCTGTATACTTTATGTTGGCATAAGTTGGATTACTTTCTAAGAGTTCAACTTGGTCCACATAAGGATCAGTTTTACTATTTATGAACCTCCTTAATAATATTGGAACTGGTGACATTAGCTAGGCTGGGAGAGAACTCCCATGTGATGTACAATAAGAGAATGCAATGCTCGTGAGGAGCTGTATTTGTAGAAGTACATAGCAGCAATCTTATAGAGTATAGCACGTCAGGAAGCACCAATTCTCAGTACTTCTCAGCTATGTTTCATGATCTAACAGCTAACTGAATCACCTTCCATATAGTGCCGTTAAATCATTCAACCAGTGCATTCCCAGTTGGATGATATGGAGTGGTTTTACTTGTTGCAACCCCTTTTTGGGAGAGGTAGTCTCTCAATTCCTTAGACATGAAAGACACATCTCTGTCACAGTGTATGTAGATGAGCATCCTAGCTAAGCTGAACAAAAGATTTAAGGATTTGATTACTGAGGTAGTGTACATATTTGGACATAGGAAAAATAATGGAAACTGAGTATTCGTCAATTACTACCAGTAAATATGTCTCGCGCATGGCAGAAGGAATGGTTCCCTTAAGTTAATACTTAGTCGTTTCATGGGTCTGGTCCCCTTGATAAGAGTGTTTTCTGGCAAGTTATAGAAACGAGGTTTAATTTCTGCACAGATTCTGCAAGAAGCATACACCTTTTTTTACCTCCTCCATAGAAAAAGGAAGATTTTTCTCTCTAACAAAATGTAGGAGTCTAGTAACTCCTGGGTGGCATATACCATTGTGAATCTCAGTAAGGGCAGAACTGTTAATGGTAAAACAAGCATAAGCTCAACGAAGTGCATCGGGAACTACATTCTCCTTGCCAGGGCAGTATTTTATCATGTAGCTGTTATAGACAAGCGTATGTTTGCAAGAAAGAAATACGACAACAGTAGAAATAGATTTACGTGATTTATTTCAGGAACGTGTGGTTTTGGGACAGCTACCTTGTGGTATAGTTCATAAGCCGGCTGAAGATCTGGGTTGATCTCTCATAGTAGTTCTCGCTGGTTGGCGTGGCGCTACTGCTGCTGACGGCTGCTGACCGCTCAGCCTGACCGTGACAGGTCTCTTCCCTGGCCTCCTGTTGACTGCCCTTGTACTTCCGTGTGACCCCTTTTATGGCGTTTTTTTTATGGCTTAACAGGCTCAAAAAACGACACGAGTATAATTAGGAGGGAAGTATTTTTATTGGTCGAAAAATAGAAACACTTTAAAATATTATTTTATTTTTCGACCGGAACATGCGTAAACAAAGATAATGGTCATTTTGTGACGGGGCCTTGTCCCGTTCACATCCGGCTCTCGCTCTTGAGTATGTTTATTTGCCTGTAAATCAGCCGAGATATGTCTTATTTTATTTTATAACAAATATTTAGATAATGTATTGATATTTTGTATAATACGTGTTTGACGGCAAAACAGACGATAATTTTTGTTGCCGCTCTTTTTCTTGGAATTGGAAGCTGCAGACCACTCCTTTTTATTAGAGGATTTTCGGTCGTTTAAGACGTTTTTTATTCTGGCCCTAATTCTGGTTAACTAATTAAGTTTATCACGTAAAATAAAGTGTTACCTTTAAATTCGACTTACAATATCGAATTATTTACCTTTTATAGAGTTAACTCAAACTGTTAATAATGATTTAACTTTTAATAGTTATATTACTGGTTTTATTTATGGATTGGAAGAGGGGAGGGCGAGTTTTCGCATCGAAGGACTTTGTGAGAAAATTTTATTAGCTTCGGTAGAATTAATTTCCTAGAAGGGGGAATTATTGCATTTGATTTATTTGTTGACTCGGAGAGTCAACGTTTCTTTTTGTTTGGCAGAGTCGTTCGATGCGGGGAATTCTGCCCCTATTCACATTCTTTACTTTATAAGATTTAAGGATATTCTTCATGGAATAAGATTAAGAAGATTTTAAGATCCTAGACTGGGTTAGGCTTTGTGTTTTATAATTTTTACACTTTCAGCTCCTGAGGAAGTGAAAAAGAGTTTCAGAAGAAGAAAAAGAATAAGAAAAGTGTTAGAAGAAAGAAGATAATAAGATTTGAAGTAACTGCTATGTTATAACATTAACTTGTTTATTGTAAAGAAAAAGTTAAAAAAAAAGATGTTTTTAAAGATTTAAGTTGTCTGCTTGTTTAGACTGATATTATTCATGTTGTAAGTAAATCCGTTTTTTATTTCTATTTTTTGTTCATCATTACTTTTCGTTACTACTTAACATATGGAATAATGCATGTAACTTTTTTTTTTAAGAATAAAGATTTACCTGTGAACATAATTTTAAGATCGTCTGCTTCTTTGAGTAGTTTTGTTGTTAGTTTCCTATGAAGAAGCCGAGAACAAAATCGGCAGTTTTAGTCTTCTTGTGTATTAGTTTTTTTTTTATTTATTTATAATTTAAATTAATGTAAGATCGTACACGGGTAAAATTTGGATTTGATTGAGAATTTAATTTTTCATTTAAATTTGGGTTTTTAACATCACCTAACTCACCGACAAACAAGAGGATGATATTTTTTCTTCAACGACAACCTGCCGAGATCGGTAAAGAAAACCTAGACTCCGAAAAAATAACTTCTCGTTGTACTGAGTCGGAGGAAATAAAGTCCATGTGGTCAGGTAACTGGTAAACCGTAAACATGAAACTCGGTCGGAGACAATTGATAATTTGAAAGATTGAGTAAAAAAACATTTATTCACCAAATACGAAACAATTTTTTTTTGGGGGGGGGGATTTTTTTTGTTTGAGGACAACACTCGTGCGAAGTAAGTCACAAACCGAATATTGTCAAAATATGACAAAAAGCCATCATATACAAAAACAAAAAAAAAACACCGAAATTTACCTTACAATTTTTAATTTATTGATGATGACGGTCAACTTCATCACCACACCATTTAAGGTACGCTCGACAGGAGGGCTTCAATTAAATTTCGATTTGATGAGGAGGGCAAGACTATTTTTTTATTTTGCAAAGTTTTTTTTTACGAAGACTGTTTTTGCACGACCAATATGCGAATCCCCCCACCCAAAAAAAACCTCGAGAAATTAAACTAAAGGCTTCGAATCCCGATTACCTGTTTCGAAAATACTTTACGTTACAATACATAATTTTATGTCAATAAAAATAGACATAGTTAAAAAAAAAATCAAGTACAGAAAAATCACAACTACTGTTACAGTACACAGACACTTGGTATGAAAAGAAGTTAGTGGGGACAAGAAAGAAAAAAAATAGAAAATGGAAAGAAAAAAAAAGGAACGAAGAAACCGGTTTTAAAAAATAAGAAAATACGCCCATCTGAGACGAGTAACGTTTCTCAATCATAAGCAGATCACACTTAGAATTGCAATCTGCTAGTTGTGTTTTTTCTTTACTTGACATTTTGTGTCCGTTTTTATTGTCATAATTAAATTACCGCTACCCAATATGACTTTTAATTCAAAAAAAAACCTAAGCAAGCTACAAACATAACGTCATTACCTTATTTTTGCATGTTAATTATAAACACTTCTTTTGAAACCAATATTTGCTTGTTTTTTGGGGTTTTTTTTAATTACCATTTTTACATGGTACTGAGTAAATTAAATAGCCTTAATGTTGGGTGTTGTGTTCACAAATTTGAGTGGATTCTTATTTGTGAAAGCAATAAATAAAGTGATTATTAAAGAAGAAGGTGGCGCTTCAAAGGGAAGCAATCAATGTTTACTATTCAAAGCTGCCTCAGCACATCGTTAATAGTTGAGAAGGCGGCCGACGGAGGCTCAATGTTCGTCTCGGATTCTTTGGTCTTTCCGCCTTCGACTATGAAGGTTCGAATCACTAATATGGAAGGGGTTGATATCCTCGAGGATTTTCGTCCCGATGCTACTGTTGATATGGTGAAAATCCGTTCACTCAGTCAACTTTTCAGTCCAATGGAAAGCATGAAAGTATCACTTTATCACAAAGTTTTACTTGTCAGAACTGGAAAAGTCCTTAATGAAGAGTACACCCTGCAACAAGAAGGTCTAAGAGACAATGGTAAAAATATTTCGATTGTTAACTTGTGCATCTTAAAACTGAAAAGTATACATTTCCTTTTATCTTTTTACAAATTTACTTGTTTTATTTGTATTTTTCATCTTAAAATTAAAATCGACCCTCTCATTTTATTAATTTTTCCTCTATTTCATTTGTAGCTGTGTTAAAAACTCAATCGTTTTTGTTTTTTCTCAATTAAGAATTATTACTTTTTAGATAATTTTAATATGGTGGATACTACAAAAAAGTGATAATAGAAAATAAAAGCTTACAGGTTTCTTTTTCGCTAGGTTCACATTCCACTAATGTTCGTATCTCTAATTTACACGTTTTGGACTAAAACCGCGCGCAAAAAAATAAATAAATAAATAAAAAAAAGCAAAAAAAAAAAGCGAGATATTCGAAATTATTTAGAACTTTCTTGTTATTGCTTTATTAGTTTATACTTTTTGTTTGCTTTTGAAATGTACTTTTTTTTTTCTTTTTTGGTGTGCCTCGAAAAATGCTAAGGAAATACATTTTTTTATTCTTTCCGGATTTGAAGAGTTTCTTCTGCTCGGACTTGCATTTTTAGTTTGTACAGAAGATTTTTTTTTTTTACTTACCCAGTGTCAAAATAAAACCTTTTGTTATTAAACGAATTGAAATCTTGTGTAATTCTTGTACAACATTGATTTCCTGTTTCGCGTTTTCACAAGAAACCTAAATGACGTAAATATCAGTTTTAGTCTCTTCTTCGTCAGTTACAAATGGCCGTGACTTGTAAATAGTGGAATTTTGCTAAAACTTAAAATACATAATCTTTCTCTCTCAAAAACAACGACTGAATAATTGAGAATGCATTCAGCTACATTTTTTCTTTTAGTTTTCTTAATTTCTACTTTCTTTGTTCCTTTAAAAGTTTAAACAATTTCATTCAAAACGCAGATCAGTTCGTTTTTTCAATTTTCATTTTCAATAATAAAAAATCTGTTATTTTTGTTTTAATTAAAAATTTCACCAAAACCTTTTTACGTTTGTTTATTCGGTAAATGACAAACAAATGTTTCTGCGATTTAAAACGATCTTTTCTGATCATGCTTTATTTTGAACTTTTTTGGCTACGTAATTTTTTATAGGCGTATTCGAGGTCTTCAGTATTGTATTGACCAACAATTGAATAACTACTTGGTAATCGAATAGATTTTGGCTTACAACTCAGACAAGTTTATTATTAAAACTAAAAGGTAGTAGGTGAAACAAACTAACAACTGCCACTATTAATAAAACAGTTTTCTCTTTAAGCTTCCTCAATCGTCCTTGTGTAAACTAAACAATGAAAAACAAAGCATCGGAATTTTAAAAAAAATAATTTTACTCTTTCATTAGTTTCGTTGTTTATCAACGTGTTCTTACCGTAGTGCAAGCTTTTATAATCGTTTTATTTTTAATTATTTATCTTGTGTGTAGCTAAGTAAATTTCTTCTGGAGAGGTTAAAAAAATTAATGCAAAAAAATTCAGAGGTCGCACTATTATACATACAGTTGGCTTACACAAATTTCACCGTTAGAAATAAATTCTTTAAACCATTTAACCAATTTTATTTTTTGCTTTTTTTGCGAAAATTAAAAAAAATGCTTTCTTAGTTTTGTCTTTTTGAGTTTAAGAAATTTGTTTTTATGTTCCCAATATTTTTTTTTTTTTTTTTTAATCTTGAATATTTAATATTCAACAAAAGCGGTAATTCAATATTATTTCCTTTTTAGCATTCATAAAAATTAACTTTTTTTTTTTTTCAAGATCCAATATACTTTTTATTTGACTTTTGCTAATAATAAACATCGAACAGGAATTGTGTTAAAAAAAAAATATATCCCTGTTTTTATTTTAAATAGCTATCCACACAAGTTCAAAATTGGGATTTCCAATTTCACCTAAGTTTTTGTATTGGGTGCCTGGTGAAGCCTTTTCACTTTGAGTAAGAAATTGCTGCTTCTCCCTTCTACTGGACTTTGTTCGCCCTGTCGGCTGGGGCAGTAGACTGCATCACTGCAGAGGGGTAAGACCCCCCCCCACCCCAATGAGGCTACCTGTTGGCCATGGGTGGCAACTTGTAAAGTGCTACGACTGGTGGTTGAGCAGTCATTGATCAGTGGTCAATGGCTTGCAACATTCCCTCTTTGTCCCTTACTTGGTCTGTTGAATAGGCATGATCCAATCAGTCAGCTGGTCCCGTCATACCCTAGCACATGTATCTTTCTTTTCTCCCGAACATACTATTCAATCTACTCGCGGAACAAACCAAACCCCCAACCCTTTATCTTATATGTGTTAGAAGGCAGGGGTTGAGGGTCAATTGTGTTAAGAGGAAAAAGACTTTTTGACCCTGTTAGATTGTTGTGTAATAAAAACCAGAATTTGGCAGAGGCTCAGAATCTTGCTCTTGACATGAGTATAGTGGTATTGTATCCCCATCTCAGCCAAGGGTGAATGGGTTTCCTCCTTGGTTCATTCCCAACACAAGTTGGGCTCCATGGTGGAGCATAGGACCAATGAAAAATATATACATTCCTTCAAAAAATCCAAAAGATATTTATCAGATTCCAACTCGGTGATTGAAACAGATTATTCAAGATTCATTATTATTGAATCATTAGAGGAAATCAAATTGGATAAGTTACCACCTTTCTTGATAGAGAAAATCATATCAGGTAGGTTGAATACAAAAAACGTAAAAAAAACTTTGAAATGGTAACTTGCTAGTGGAAGTTGAAACAAAAACGTGGAAAATTTACTCGAAATGGATAAATTTTACATCAAATGTAGAAAGTATCCACACGAAAAATTAAATATTAAAATATGTTATAAGAAGCTGTAAACTTTTGGTAGAAATTGAAAGGGTGTTAAAAAAAACAGGGTGTAAAGGAATATAAGAGAATATCTTTTCGAAGAAACTGATATTATAGAGACCCATACATGTTTACTAATGTTTGTAAACCCATAATACCAAAAGAAATCAGGATTGGCTAAACTATAGAAAAGGTAGAGCAATTTATACCAGCACACCTGCAGTGCTTCAAATATCAAAAATTTGGACATCACAAAGACATTTGCAGAAGATGCCAAGTGTGTGAAAAGTGTTGTGAATGTGATCCAAGTCGCACAGAATGAATGCAGTAATGTGAAATGCACTAACTACCATGAAGAACACTCTGCCTTTTCAATGATCTGTGATATCTACAAGAGAAAAAAGGAAATAATGTACGTAAAGCACACAAAAAAATACCTTTCCTAGAAGCCAGAAAAATTGTTGAAAGCTATATGGGTCATTCCATGTCAATTCACCAGGGCATTACACCCACTGACACTGAATTGAAATTTGGCACAAATGTTCCCCTTCATGAGTTAGGAAAGTGTGCCAAATTATTTTGTGTTAGACTTTACCGTTCCAATTTTAAGTGGGGGTGTATAATTTTCCAATTTTACCTCTAAATTAAGGCCACGCAACAACGCCAAATTTCAGTGTTTTTTAAAAATTAAAGAAAAATACTTCCATACCTTCAATATTTATGAAATTTGGTACGTAGGGTAAATAAGAAGTGTAGAATCCAAATATTTAACTATTTCAAGCCTACATTTGATAGAAAATTTTATTTTGCTCATCCTAATACATGACCCCAAAATTAACTACTTTTCACCTATGTAGCTTACGGTCAGTCTATCAAAAATACATCCTCTTCAATTTTCATAATATTTTTTGCCTAATATCTACAATGCCTGCTCAAGTTCACCAAAACATTTTGTGAGGGTTTTATGTCTACTTTAGAAGATATAACCCTGCCAAGTTTAGAGTTTTTTCCTATGTATGTGCAGGATTTCCGAGAAAGATTATAATTAAAGACAATTATCCTAATGCTCCATGACCTCTAAAATGTTGATATTGTGCTAAGTAACTTCTTAAACTATTCAATAAGATTGTTTTTATTAATTAAAAAAAAATTATTTAAATATATTTTGCCGATATTACTTTTTGTACAGATAGATTGTCTTTAAAAAGCGGTAAACATTGCCTCATGTATGATAATCAACAGTGCATAGAAAATTTCTAAATGGCACTTAACAAATGAAGTTATAAGAAATTCTTTCTGTTTGTATTTCTTTTAATTTTATTTTGGTAAATTATTTTCATGAAACAAAAAAACATTTGATTTTTTTTTTCATTCTCAAAAAAGTCACAAGATAAATGTGAATCTTTAAAACAATATTTGTAGTTGGCTCTTAACATATTTATATCGTTGAAGGAAATGCTTTCATTACTTTTTTTAAATTTTCATTTTTTAAATAATGTTTCAAAATTATTTTCATGAAACAAATATTTGAATTTTGTTTCATTCAGAAGAAAATCATAATAAAAATGAATATACAAAGAGTCTTTAAATGATTACATTTAAACTACACTATGCACTAAATTTTGTTGTGCATATAGACTAAATTGTTTTGGATATAATTGTTTGCAAAGATAATTTATCCATCTTGCACAAATGATAAACTACCATTTATTATAGTAGTAACATCAACAGTGCACAGAATATTCATTAATGGTACAAAACATATCCTTAAAATTTTCTTTCCAGTAAAATGAATGTGATGGAAGAGCTGGGTGCATGGACTTAATCTGCCAAGTCCTTATTTTCAATATCAATTTCCTGGACCAAATTTTATTGTCGCACTTGCAATAAACATATCCTAAAACAAAAGAATTTACTGGTTTTTCTTCAATCCCAATAGAAAAGTCATATATTAGGTCATAGTTTTCATCTTCGCTACATTGTTTCATAGCTATTTTATCTCTGGTGAGTGGAATAAATTGATGAAAACTTCTTGTTCCTGGGACTGTGGATGCATTTTTGAATCTCATGGTGAGACTCCTCCTCACTTCCTCAACTTCTTCCTTTTCAAACAGAACGAATTTGTTACCTTCAATTGCATATTTACAATATTCAAACATAGATTCTGTGGAAAGGATTTGTTTGGTAGCTGGTCTTCATAGACTTTCTTTTGACACTATCCTTTTCACTGTCCCACCTATGCCATCCCATGGTTGTTTACCATGACTTGTTGCAAAGAAATTCCATTTTGCATTGGGCCCAAAATCTTTCTGATGGTCGCACAAATTGGCAAAGTTCTTATAATTCTTGTATTGCGCTGCACAACCATCAGTAAAATACTCAATATTTTTTATGTTTGGCATATTCGGCGATGTTGTGTAGCCTTAATTTAGAGGCAAAATAGGAAAATTATATCACCCCACCCCTGCACACACACACACACACACTTAAAATTGGAACGGTAAAATCTAGCACAAATAATTTGGCACACTTTCCTAACTCATGAAGGGGAAGATTTGTGCCAAATTCCAAGTAATTCGGTGTCAGTGGGTGCAGATTTCAACTTTTTACTGGTGTTTTGACATGGAATAACCCATATGGGAACAAAAACTTATGCTAATATAGTACAAAAAGCAAATCAAAAACCCCAGGGCATCACTCCAATAGATAAGTATAAAAAAGTTATAGAAAAATTAATAAATTTGAATACAAATGAATGGGCAGCATTCACAGAAAATCTTAAAAGAATGTATCCAACAGAAATAAAAACTGAGTTTTGTACAAAAACAAAATTAAATAATGATACCAATGTAGAAATGCCCATAGAAAATTCTAAGATGATGGAATCCACAAATGAAAAGCAACAAAGATCACCGATCCAACCTCCAGATATTAACAAAGACATAATTGAAAATAAAAGATATTGCTATTAAAAAACAAAACACTTTAAAAAAAAAAAAATTGCACAACCTGTCCTGATAAGCATATCAAACAAATTTGAGGAAATAGAGATTGAAAATAAAACTCCACAGACAAGCAAACCTCAAAACAAAAAATCTCACAAATCTCAAGAGGTTGATATGTTGTAAAACAAAATAACCAACTAACTCACAAACCTCAAAATTAAATTTAAATGAACTATATAATCCATTAGAATATTGGCGGATCAAGGGTCAATTATTCTGAATTGTTGCTGCTTATAAATAAATACTGCCCAGCAATCATATGCCTTCAATGGACTCACATCAAAAGCAACAATACCATCAACATTAAAAATCGCCACACATACAATTATATTAAACATCACACTGATAGACCTTGTGGTGGATCATCAGTAATCATTAATAATATCCCACACAGCGGAATCATGCTAGATACAAATCTGCAAGCAGCCACTATATCAGCAACCCTCCACAAGACACACTGTTATATTTCTCCAAGCAAACAATTCAAAGAATCAGAAGTAAATAATTTGATAGAACAATTCCAAAGACCTTTCATTATAATGGGAGACTTCAATAGCCACAATGAGATATGGGGAAGTAAGAAGACAGATAAAAAGGGCAAAATAATAAAGTCACTACTAAATAAACATCAGTTGTGCATATACAATAATAGATCAAACACATATCTGCATCCAGCAACAGGCACATACTCTGCAATAGATCTCTCAGTATGTGACCCCAAACTGTTTCTAGATTATGACTAGAAAGTACATGACACATGTGGAAGTGACCACTTTCCAATTCTATTGGAAAACAAAACCAATATATTAAAGAAAAGAACAATATTAAATAAAAGAGTTGGAATCTGTAAAAGGCTAATTGGGATGGATTTAAAACATCATGCTTTACCAAACTAACCCCAGAAGCCAATAAAAACAAAGAGGAAGACATTCTATACCAACAAACTATTAAATATAGCTGAAAGACATATACCAAAAAGCTCTACTTCTTCAAAATACAATAGAAAAAAACAGCAGAGCCAAAGCCTGAAAAATCATCAAAGACTCCAAACAAAATACATGGCAAAATTACGTTGCCAAAATAACACAAAACCAAAAAAAGTATGGGAGATGATTCAAAAAATAACTGGCAAAAATAGCAAGAATATTCACTACACAATCCAACATTGAATACAGTGACCAAATGTGTATGTATGTACGCAACGACACATGGATGTGCATATATACCCAGTCCTATACTGTTTACTTTTGTGTGAGCTACAGTTTGTGTGTGTGTGTGTGTTTGCGTACATCAATGGGTGTATGTGCGTGTATGTATGTTTAAGTATGAGTGTCATTCCGACAACAATTTTTCCTCCACCTTCTGTAAAAATACTGATATATGCAACCATATATAAATTCAAAATTTAAAAAATGAATCAGTTTGTCTGATGATCGCAAATAGCATGAAACCCAGGGTCACAAACTCGCATCAATCCAACTAATATATATATATATATATATATATAGATATATATACTACCAGACTATGCTAATATCCATTCCAAAACAGTGTCAGCATTAAATGACCCGCTAAGGTTGATATGCCGTAAAACAAAAGAACCAACCAATCTTCTGGACTTTGTAGCTTCTCTGATAATCTATCATAAAAATAAAACTGGAGTGTTTTTTATAAGTCTTAAAAATTTACATTGTTTTCATCTGTGGTGTCCCCCCACCAAATTGGATAGTTACCATAGTGTGAATTTTTATGAGCAGATTGTGTGTTGTTGTTTTTTTTTTGGGGGGGGGGCGTTCTGGAAAATTCAAGGGTTGCACTATAAATGAAGAAGTTGGCTTATATACATAAATAATACAGTATATAAAATTTGTCTGAAGCATTTTTATATTTTGAAATAATTTTTAATAAAAATACATGAACTTCTGGGTTTAACATTTAATTCATTTTTTTTTATTTAATCTTTCTATCAGAATACATAAAGAAAATTATTTTTACAAATATAGTCTTTACTCTTTATAAAAAATTCAGACATCTTCGAACACAACATTTAAATGTCAAATGAAGTAACAGTTATAAAATATTGTTGATTTTCTAATGGTAATTATTAATTTTAATATTTGGAACAAATTTAATGAAGCTGTTAAAATCTAAAAATTTTTAATTTGTTTGCATTGAGTATGGTCTGAAGCTTATAAAAAACACTTTCTATTGGAATAAAATGCATTTACTGGAAAATATTTAAAACATCAGTTTTAGAAGATTCATCTTTTTTTTTTATACATTATTATTAAGTATTTCTTTACATGAAGTTTTGTCTATTTTTGTCTAGATATAAATTAATTCATCAAACCTAAACCAGTACAAGAGGAAATGACATATTGTAAAATGTATATGAAATGACTAGTAAAAAAAGAAAATAACTCAATTTTTATTAAAATTTGAAAATATTGATTTAAAATGTGTTTAATTAACTCATGATTCAGTCTTATTTTAAAAAAAAGTTTTTAAAATATGACCCAAGATATGAGGAAAATATTAAGTGTTTTGAATTGTTTCCTCAACACCAAATTAGACATGTGAGGCAACAGCTTTTCTTTGAGCACTGGTTCAGCAATGAATGAACAATAAACATCAACCTGCATACACTTTTATTGCTGGAATTGTAATTTTATTATTATAACCTACCATAGCATGTAATTAAGACGATTATTTTCTGGAGGATAAGTACTGCAGCATAAAGAAAAATATCTTTGTAAAAGTTACTAGTGTGGATTTTACAAGTGAATCTATATAGTTGGAATGGAATTATGTTGATAAGTTAAATGCAAAAAGATGAAGCTAGATTGTTTGAGTTTTACTACTATACCAGAGGTACACTTTTTTATTCCCTATTTAAAATGGAATTTTAAATAAAAACTTTGGGAGTGAGAAAATGTGTAATGGTTGTTTATTTGAGACAAGAAACTCTGATAAAAGATATTTTTAGCCTAAAGCAAACAATTGCCTCAATGATATGACTAAACTTCCTTGGTGGGATATTAGAAAAACAAAATGACCATGAAATAGAATCCTAATGGACTAGAATTCTTTGGACAGAAATTCTTTGGACAGAAATTCTTTGAGGAGAAAATGATGGATTGCTGTTTGATCATTAATTTTTCTCCTCTGTGTTATAGGCAAGTAATTCATGAAAACAAAAAAATGTTGAGTGTAGCAGATGGAAAATGGATTTTGTACGAAAATGATATTCTGTAACCAGATAATGTTAAGAAAATCTAAGTGGTAATATAGCCAGTATGAACCAACCCTAAGAGTGGTAGTAAGATGTTCTTTAAATAATGGTTACATGAGTACTTGAATGGGAGATGTTGAAAAAGGTAAATTTTGAGAAAACTGGAACATTATAGAAATTTGGTTTCAATATTTTCCCATCCAAAATTTTCATGCATCGATTAATTAAAAAATCTCTTACCACCATTCTTTCTATTTACCAACCTCCCCAAAAGGCAAGATGTGGCACAAGGCTGATTTTTAACATGGGGCGTTCCAAGCCCATAGGCATGGGCAAAAATTGCCTGTAGATGCCGTATACACAGGGTCGGGTTTGTTTACCTCCTCTAACAAGACTGCCCTTCGGCATAGCTTCTTCTGGGTTCCACTTCATCTGGAGGCAGAGAGTTTGACAAGAGAGGAAGAGAAAGCCTCCTCCTACTCTTAGGATTGGCTATATTATGAATTAGATTTTCTTAATATTATCTGGTCACTATACTAAGTCACTATTCAATAAATTTTTATGGAAAATAGTTTTCCTGAAAAGTTCAAGTAAATAAACAAGCTTAATACTTATTGGGAATATCCAGTATTTTCTTTTATCATATCCAACATTTCAGAAAAATACTTGATACATGTTTTATATCATTTTTTTCATAACAGCATGATATTAAGTAAAATGTATGAATTAGGTAAAAATGTCAGATATATTTAAACCCAAAACTGTCTGAATTATTTATGTGAAGTAATTGAATTTTTTCCATCTTCTGATTTGATGCAGATGAAATCCTAATTTTAAAACGACGCTTACCTCCATTCATTTATGATGGTGCAGACAAGGTAAGAATAGATATTGTATTCAACTTAGAAATTTTTATTTAAGAAATTTCAAGATTGCTAATTTGTGTATATTTTATCAAATATTTAAATTTACTAAGATGATGAATGCTTGTGTTTGGTTGATTCTTTTTTCACATTCAAATAGAATACCTGGAATATTGTTTGTGAAAAGAGACAGGCAAAGATCTGTCATGTGCCAATTTAACATTTTGAAAAATATTTTTCACAATGACTAAATTCTTTTATTAGTTTTGTAATTGTCATATAGTTAACAGATTTTCTCATGGGACAAAACCAAACAATCTGTTACTAGATGCTTCTATATGTATTTTTTTATTACTCCTATTGCTTACTGATGTATATGAGCTGTTGAAAAGTTCTTGGCTCAGCCGACTTCCCCAATTCTGACCAAATATCAGAACATTAATTTTTTTTTTATTGAACTGAATTAAATTGGTTCATAATCATACATTAGAATTTTTTTTTCACGTAGAAAATCCACAAATATGCAGCAAATCTTAAATTCTTGTCTAAAGTCTTGAATTCAAAAGTAAACACTATAATCTAAAACTTATCTATAGAGGTGTGTATTGGGTTGGCCAACGAGTTTGTTCTGTGTTATTAGTTAAAAATATATGCTTCTCGTGCAATATTAAAAAGTTCACTTTCAGCTGTATTGTGACAAATATCATTTTAAAAAAAAAAGATCAAAAGTGGTGTGTTTTGTTTTTAACATTGAAAATGGAAGAAAAAGCAAATTGTTTTTTTTTTTTTATATTTTAAGAAAAGTAAAAATGTGACACAAATGCAAAAATAAATTCTGCAGATAAAGTACTGTGAATGATTGCAAGTAATTTGCAAAGTTTTGTGTAGGAGATTTCTCCCTGAACTGATTTCTCCACGGTCTGGTAGACCAGTTGGTGTTAATAGTGATGAAATCAAGATATGAGAATAATTATACACTGTAGGAAATAGCCAACATACTCAAAATATTCATATCAAGCATTGAAAATCATTTGCACTAGTTTGATTGTGCTGATTACATTGAAGGGAAAAATGTATTGGGCTGTATTTCCTTGTGCAATGTAAATTGTTTTTTTGTTTTTTTTTTTGTTTTTTTATGTTTGTTTTCTTCATTTTTTAAAAATAAATCATGATGGACAATGAAAAGTGAATACTTTCCATTAACATAGATTGTGGTGTGCCACCACTGGGTTAAAGAAGGTGCTGGTATTGGCAATATTCAAAGGCAGTCTCTCTACTCAAAGCTCCTGGAGAAGCAAATAATTAATTTGAACAAGTACTTCTCCCAATTAGGCAGCAGTCTATGAAAAGTGTCTGGAATTAGTTCTGTGAAAGCACATAATATTCTATCAGGATATTCCAATCATTACAGAAATTTCTTAATGAAATATATTTTAATTCTCTAGAAGATTGCAAAAAGCACCTAGAAGAATTCTTTGATGAGAACGATAAACAGTTCTGGGAGGATGGAATTATGAAGTTGCCTGAAATAAGGCAGAAGATAATGGAACTAAAGGGTAAATATGATTTTTAAATCAAGGTAATGTCAAAATAAAAATATCCTTTTCTTTTTTTCTTTTAATAAACTGAATGAATTTGTTTGGCCAGCCATAAATTTAATTTCAGTTACTGGAGGATAAAAAGATAATAGGGAAGCAATTTAAAATTGGTGAAATAACTTAATGAAGATATTTTAAAAAAATTTATTTCACTTTTTTGCATCTTTAAAATAACATCTGCCTGTAACTTTGGCACATGTTTTGAATGGACATATAAAGAAAAAAAGCTATTTAACATTTTGGATAATGAGCTTAGCTATCTTGTGAAAATATTCAATTTTGGTCATTGGGAATGTGTGTGTGAAAATTATTAAATTCTGATGAATTTTGCCAATTTTTTTTTTTTTTTTTTTTTTTTTTTAAACATTTCTGACTGCTTTAGTTATATTAACTTGATCTATTTTTTTTTTTTTTTTTTACCAGAAGGAAGAATCTCGAAAAGGTCCAAACTCGGACATCATCAACAAGGCTACAGCAGGTTTGGCTCCTAGTAATGCGGAATTTCCAGTTGAAAAAACTGTAAATGGTGGAGATGTAAGTTTTTATTTTATCTACAATTGTATAAAGTTTTCATCAGTATTTTTCTCTACTTGCAAGGTTCTTTAAGTTAATGTTATAAATATTAGTTCAATGAAGTTTGAACTAAACTTTTTTCTCCACTTACGCATTATAACCCCTTTGCCTGTCACCAAATGATAATAATATGTGTGTGTGTGTATATATGTATGTGTGTATTTATTTATTTTACTGCACTAAATATAACCTATTGTGCTTGTAACCAAATACAGCACACCTGTGTGATTCTTGAATATCATACTGGCAGGGATGAGGAGTTATCATGATTTATATAAGGACTATAATTCCCGTCTAGTTATAATATTTTGGCTGTTGTACATTCTGGCCTTCATCTGGTAACTGATCTCAATTGAATCCTTCATTTAATCTACAGGGGTAGAATATTCCTTTTCTGCAGTCCATGTCATGAATGAAATAGCCTAGTTATATATTAATCAAAAGGGATTTGTAGATCTAATTCACTTGATTAAAATGTCATTTTCCAGGTCCAAATAGTCAGCACAAAGGTGGTTCACCAATGTATTGAGGATGGTGTTTAATTTTAAGTTTTTCTGTTTGTATATTCTTTTCTTTAAATCTTTAGATATTTTGCTGATGCATTCATGTTAATTTGAACTGATACCAATTACTGATATGAAATTAAATGTCTGTTATAAGTCACCAAATGAAATTTTAAGAATTTAGAATTTGTAGCCCTAAATACCTACCCGACATGTCATTGTCTTAGTTATTTCATATACAATGCCAAAAGAAAAGTGTACAAAACTAAAATAAAAAAGAATGTATGAATGACAACACAAAATCTAGGCTCATTTTCCTACCTGAAAATTCCATAACTAATTTTAAAAAATTTAGCTAATCCTTATAAAAATTATCACAGACACTTTAAAAAGCAATCAAAAATTTTATTAATGTAAAACATTTAACTTTATATCAGAAGCAGGAGTACCACGAAAGAGTGTAAATAGTGCTAGAAATATATCTATGAAAACTCCTTAGATTTAAAGAAAAATATATATAAATGTAAATGGCTTAAAATTAAATAATGCACATTCCATTTGACATGGAAAATGCCATTTTTAATAGTGAATATAATTTCCACAGATGAAGATGTATTGAAAGTATCATGATCTATAAATTCCTTATGACTGGGATATTTCATTTTATCCTCTCTTGTTATTAAATTACTACAGAAATATGAAACGCGAATTTCTTCCTTAACTTTGATTAACTTTATCTGCAATTTATATCCGTTTAGATCTCCCATTGGATCATACTTGACAGGAAAACCTCTATTCACTTCTTGCATAAGAGTCTTTGCCTTCTCAGCAGTTAATGATATTTTTCTTTCTCAGATCCCTACCAACAGGTAAACAGAACTGAATGTGAAGACCTCACAAGTTGTAATATTTAGGAAATGCTTAGCCTACATCCTCTGACCATAAGAATTTAGCATTTATTAAAATCATTAAAATTTTTCTTTCTTAAAACTGGGATATCCAACACTTCAAAATGAAGTACACAAAGCTGGTTTACTGGCCTGTATACCTCTGACCTGGGTATAAGCAGTTGTTACAAGGTAGTAGTTGTCATTATATATAAGTGTATATATTTCTCTATTAAAAAAAAAAATTAACCACAACTTTTAAAAAATAATAGGTAATAAACATTAAAAATAGATTTATATATCTTTTTTATTGAATTGATTGATATTATTAATGGGAAGAATGTTTGATGGGCAGTATCAAGAACATTGATATTTAGTTTGAATTTGTTGAGTTTTAGTCATAAGTCACCATGATTTATTTATCAACCTCTTTTAATTTCCCACTAAGCATTTATTGAAGAAATAATCCCATCAACCCCTAGGGGTCACTTGTTCTAAAACATCTTTCAGAAGCATTGTTGAAAAACTCTGCTTTCATCACTAATAATTAATTGGGAAAACTAGTTCTCATTGTCAATTTTTTTATATATTTATTTATATATTTTTGTTAGCATGATTTCTGGATTGAAAATTCTGTTCACTCTTGCCAACCAACTGCCTAGACATGTTTTTTTTTTAAATTCCTCAGTTTAGAATTGAGGATTATTATACATGGCTATACCTAATTTTATTCTCATTTTTATGCTTTTTCGTTATGTTATTGCCATTGATTTTTTTTTTTTGTGTTCAGTAACCTTTCTCCATAAATGTTAAATATTTAGGTAATACTAAATAGAGAAACTAGTAAAAGTTGAACCTAGTGGATATGGTTATAGAATTTTCATGGTGTAAGTTAAATAGAAGCTTGTTGAGGATACAAAGGTTTAATATTTGGAAAAGGAAGAAAAAGTTTATGTAAACAAGGTTTACAACTTTAATGTCTTTCAAGGAATTTTTGTATGGGTTTTGTTAAGTAGAAGTGGGGATTTAAAAATGATAGGTTCTCAAGGAATTTCAGATTTGTTTTTTTATTTTTTTATCTCACAATTGATATAAAAAAAACATTTTTATCAATCATACAGAACATATTTTGTCATTATTAGCAGTAATTTATAATTTTGTTAAGTATGAATATTTTTCCTTTTTTTAAACATGGCTTCTTTGTGCTGTGTCTCTTCAGGACATTGGTGATCATGGCTCTCCACAATTTTCTGTCCTTTGTAGCTCTTAATAAATTTTGTCTTTGTTATCTCCCTTAAACTTGGTTCTGCTATCCATTTACTCAAGCTCATTAGATAGATTATGCATTGTTTTCCTCTATCCCTCTAGCCTTCAATCTGTCCTTCATTATGTGACCTAGAAATTTCAATTATCTCTCTCTGATGTTAAGTATAAGATTTTCAGTATTTTTTTTTTTTTCCCCCATTTTCTCTAAAATGTCATCATTGTTCACATGTTCAATACATGGTATTCTCAGCATCCTTCTGTAGAACCACGTTTCTGTTGCTTCAAGTATATTCTTCATCTGTAAGGATTGTCCAGCATTCGCTGTCAGATAGGAAGACTGATATTATGTAACAGTTCAGTATTATTTTGTACCTAATGAAATTTTTCTGTTTCTTAGTATCACGTTGGAGCAAAAGTAATGTCTGATTTCAAGGTCTATATTAAAAATGAAAAAAACCTATGATTATGAAAATATTTATTCATTATTATAACTTACTCTGCTTTCTATAACATCATTCCATCTGTCAACAATCTTATAAAAGCCATGCCTGTAAAATTCCTTAGGTTTTTGAAGATAAATATGAATCCAACTCATTTTCAACCTCTTCTCTTGATGTCAACCTAAGACCATCCAAATGATTCTGTAGTCCCTGAAACCAGTAATAATCAGCAGTAAGCTCAGGAGAATTTGGTGGATGAAGCAATATTCCTGAATCAAACTCTTCTAAACGATTTTTAATCAACCAAGCTGTATGAGTATAAGCTTTATTGTGATAGATGATGACTCACTTTCTGTTCACTAAGGAAGGTTACTTTTGGTTCAAAGCTGTTTTCAGACAACAAAGTTGATCAAAGTACAAATTAGCAATAATTGTTTGATTTTTGTTTAACAGTTTGTAATGGGCAATTCCTTTAATATCCCACCATACCATTTATAATTTGAAAGAGAAAGGTATAAATTATTGTGGCATTCCTTAACTATAATAAGAAGCACAAATACTATCTAAAACTTTCTTAAGAAATTTGACATTACTTTTCACCTACCTGATACTTTGCTTAGCTTTTGAAAGGCACTTTCCACTATCCCGATGTACCTTCGATTGCATTTGTAGACAATTTCTTGAGTTGAATCAGTTTGTGTTGAATTGGATTACATTGAACCTTAGTCGTTAATTGAAAATTCTTTTACTTTACAGTTTCAAGCTGAATTTAGGAAAATTTTAATTACTCTAATTGAAGCTTCACAGAAAATCCTTTGTTTGAATCCAGAAGCCTCTAAAATCTTCAAACACGCTGAAGGTATGCATTGCTTGTTTATTATATTTATAACTTGTTTACATAAACAAAAACTAGAACCTTATCTGTTTATGTGTCATGCTATTCTATAAGGTTGACTTAATTTCAATTTGTTTACAGATTCTTCTAATCCTTTCTAGTTTATAAAATTTTGTCATTCAAGCATCATTTAAGGTTATTACTTATTTAAATAGTTTCTATATTTTTTTTTTTTCAACACATTAAAATCTTAATTTATAGTTTATTTACAAAGAAAATAATTTACAGATTTTGTCCTATATTTCTTTCTTTTTAATTATTTTATTCTATTAATGCCCACTGTTCCATTTTTGGGTGTTGGTGAAAACTATAATCAATACCAGATGATTTTTTTTTTTTTAACCTGTAATTAAAACTGGATTTTTTTAAAATGTGGTAAGTTAAAAATATTTTTATTTCCTTCAGAGATCAGTAACCAATATGTACCGAGTGCCTCCAAAATAGATGAAAATGCTTTGAAAAAGCTAACGGATATGGGATTTCCTACCAACAGAGCACGTAAAGCGTTGTTTCTTAATAAGTGAGTATTTTATGTTTGTTGCAGTAAATTGTCTTTGATTGAATATTTTAATTCTTAGCTTTATATAGTTCATCATATTTCAAGACTTATACTTTTAAATACTCTTTGTATGATAAAATTTTATTTGCTTTTGTCTTTAATTACTTTAACATTTAGAAAAAATATTGAGTAAGTGACATCACAAAAAGCAGTGAATTTTTTGGTATAAAATTTCAAATGCGATTAAATGTGTAAAAGTTTGGAAATTTTATTTAAATCTTATTCAGACTCACACAAGCTAATTTTATTTTATTTTTTTTTCATAGTCTTGTGTAGTTATACAAAATTGTCTTAATCATCTTTAAAATTTTAGGCTATTTCTGCAAAAAAATATTAGCTTCTTTAAACATTCAGTTATGGAATTATGGTCTCTTGAAATTTGGTGACAATTTTTACTGATTTTAAAATAGCATGATTTGGCAACTTTGCATTCTAAGATACCAAGTTGATATTTGGTAGTTCTATAGTCTAATACTTGGAGAAAACACCTGTTTTATTTCCTTTAAAAAGGAGGGAAGTTGCTATTTTTTTGTGTGTGTGTGTGTGCCATCCATAAGAAGCTAAACCATTAGTAATAAAATAAAAAAGAAAGTTGATTATAATCATGTGATGATTTGCCTTGTGAAAAACGTTGAAATATCTGTTTTACGGCAGTTACATGTTTCCGAGTTGACAAATTTTTGCAACTCTCACCTCTCAAAAAAAATCTAATTTTAGGCCTTTGAAAGATTGGCAAGTAGTGTAGATAGTTGAATTCAGGATTTATACTTTGCTCACTTATAGATCAATCCCTTATTTTTCACTCAAAGATTAAAAATCCTTTATTTAATGCTAACTTCATAAACCCACCATCAGAAATGAAAAAAATTTTGCTTTAAAATTCAAATCTATTTTGACCCATAGAATCTATGGTAAAGTGAATTTAATATATTCTTACTTTTAGAATATTCAGTCTCAATCAGGATTTTATTGTCTGACTGATTTCGAAGTCATTCACACTCTGGCTCTCCAATCCCAAAATTGGTGAAGACTCCTCTCCATTATTTATTTATTTTTCTCTCTCTCTCTCTCTCTCTCTCTATCTATATATATATATATATATATATATATACACACACGCCACCACTCCATCTCTTGCTTCTTAGTAGGATTTTTTTTCACTTTCATATTTAATTTACTTAATATCCTAAAGATTTTCACGTATACACACACACACATATATATATATATATATATATATATATATATATATATATATATATGTGTGTGTGTGACTTTCCTTTCCCACAGATTCAATATATGAGGATCAAGCAGCTCAGTTCCTAGGAACCAATGACCAGACACCAGCACATATGATTTGATTATAGTGGGGAAGGCTTTGTGCAGAACCAATCACGCACATTTTGAAGGGCTGAATACAGAGACCTGTGGCACAAGTTCCCCAATTGACCCTCTGCAGGTTTTGAATTCAAAGTTGTCCTTCTAGACCAGTTGCCATCCATGGCTATAGAAACCAGTCTGTCCTATTTACCCACAGCTGGAGGGAGAAGAGGAGGAGGAGTAGTACTTTTCCCAGGGGTATTAGCATGTAAGTGAATGTAATGGATTCGACTGAAATTCAAACTCGGCTCTTCAATTCCTCAATCCGAGCTGCTATCTACTACTTCACTGTGCCTCCTTTCTCATATAAAATATATATTGCCATTTATGCTCTAGATTTCTTCAGGTGATATTTGTTGGAATTTCAAACTGAGTCCTTATAGTCCATGGGATTAGAGTGTTCTAATTTTATGTGCCATACCTTTGGTTATTTCATTTTCAGTTAATTTCCCTTGATAACTCAACTCTCCAAGTTTTTGTTCCATCTGCTGTGGTCAGGTATTGAAGTCACTTTTGGAATAATCAATCAACGTTTTTATCCAATGGGCCATGTGTCTTTTATTTTTGAAACTTACAAACCTTGGTAACTACTTTTTTTTTTAAACAGAGGTCATATTACATTTTCTTTTTTCCCCACCCACCCCATTCTTTTTTATAGAATGAATTTTCTGTTAGCAATGGATTGGTTGTTGACACATGAATCTGATCCTGACATTGATGCTCCATTGAGTGATGAAGAGGAAGGAACAGAAGATCATGTTGAAGATGATCCAGAAGAAAATAAAGAGGTAGATTTTTCATTTTAAAACAATTCTTTTTCACATGAAGCTTTTTGCTGCTTCAGAGTAAATCAGTTTGATTTAAATTGTTTGTCATGAACCTTCAGCAATCATCTGAATGTTGTAGGAAAAGAATTTCTTCAAATATTTCATTTTCATTTTTTTTTTTTTTTTTTAATTGTATCTGAACTGTTTTTCTTGTTAAGTGTTATTATTTTGATAAATCTAGGTGAAATGTTTTAAATTAATATGATACTTAAATTCAGTGGAGTGTATAGAGATAGCATTCTATATTTTAATGGTATATCAGTTAAAGAAATAATCAAAGGATTGTAACAAACAGTTTACTTTTTACACAAATAAAACATGTTTTCCTATTGTTATATAAGTAAGATTAATTAGACATTAAGTATTATAAACTTTTTATAGAGGCATAAATTAACTATAATAACAAAAATAATTTACTTGGTTTAAATATTGATATGTGATATAAATATTTTAATGATAAATCAATTATTAGAACAGATGAATTGCATCAACAGAAAAAATAAAAAGATGTAATAATATTCACTAAGTGTGGAAAACAAAAATAAACTTCATATTAAAAATCCTTACATTTTCTCTGAAGTTATGTTAAAGAGTGCAGATTATAGAATATTTGGCGTAAGTTATCTTGCCATTTATTTAGAATTGAAGTTACTGTTCAGCAAAAACTTATTTTATCAGTTTATTATTGTAACCATAAAATATCAATGATGGATATTAGATAAAACTTGGTCTTAGAAAACATTTACTAAATTTAGAATCTACTCTGTTAAATTTTAATTTTTAATTTGTTTACTTTTAAAACCTTGAAGTAATTTTTTCTACTTCATCTCAAATACTGCCAATCAGGGGCGGAGATGGGACTAGTGCTACTCGTGCCCGGCACGACCAATAACTCGGTCAATGTTATTCAAAATGGATTAAAAATCATCCATTAATTTCAAGCAAACATACTTAGGCTGATCTCAATTAAATTACGTATCTATTCAAGTTTCGATAACTAAGTAGCCAAAAGTTCATAAATATATCTGGGAATAATACAACGATGCTGTTTTGAACGGATGGCCACCGTCAGATCTATTGAACATCCCATAATATCGGCTATAATGTTGAACACGCGCAATCCGTGCCAAGCACAAGAAAAGCTTATAATAACAAGTAATGTTAGAGAAATCTCGCTTTTGGCTGTAGCCAATGGTGGCAAAATCAAGTCGAAATACCGTGCTCAGAACAATTAGCACATTGTGACTGCTGATGATTGTCTTGGAAAGAGAGAGAGACCGAGAGAGAAAGAGAGATAGAGTAGTAGTAGTAGTAGTACGAATAGATGTTTGTAAACATAACCACGTTTATTTATATTGTAAATATCAGTGATGAAGTTATTGTTTCATTAATTAATTAATAAAGAACAGGTTTTGAATAAGTTTTTTTTTTTTATTGAGGAATGTTTTTTTTCGTGAATTTTGAATCATAGAAATCTACGAAAAATACTATTAATATAAAATAATAATATTAATATAAAATGACATACAAACCGTATTTTTCGTAGATTTCTATGATTCAAAATTCACGAATAAACCATTCCTTAATAAAAAAAACGATTGTGAAGTGCTAATAAAAAATCAATCATTTAATTATTTTATAATTCCATGAGACAAATGACCTGGAGAGTTGTGGACTTAATTGCTAACCTGGTTAGTTGTCATTGTCATCAATTTCTTTTTTCTAATAAAGATATTTTTCTCGTCATAGTAATGAACATCTTCTCTTTTCTTCTATACTTTTGAAAGGAAAAAAAAACTTATCTACTGTATTAACAAGACTACAAATTATATAGTATCTTGATTGTTTACAAAAAACCACCATGCAAGGTACGTTAGTCAATCTGTGCTATACAATGGAGAATCACGCAATAGCAACTATGATGACTTACTTTGGGTCCACGGACCACGGGTTGGGAACTGAAGTTGACAGAGGGGGGGCACGAGTAGCAAAAATAGGCTAGAGTCGCCACTGCTGCCAATATAGATAATTACTCAGAATCAACTATAAACTTGTTTTATGTTCAATTTCTTTTTCAGTTTACTAAGGCACATGGCCAAATATATTGTAACATAATCTAAGTGGAGAGAACCTGCTAGTCTAGAAAATTGGCATCCACAGTACTAGCTATTACTTCTGCTCAAGCACTAACTTCTAATGGATAATTATTTCCACCATTGAATTTTCTTCTTGATTTTTAAACATTGTGTTTCTTTTGCAGTATTTCTACTAATTAAATCTCTATCTTGTGAAATTTGGTCATCATAGCTGTTTGAGGTTTCCTATAGCCCCACTAAGCTTAAATAAAGTCAATTCAAGTCTGCTATGGTAAAAATTTTCTATCCCAAGTATAAATCATCACAAAAATAGCAAAAATCATTTTGTCACAGCCTATTTTCTCTGAAAAAATGGATTTTCATACTTTTATAGTGGTAAAATATTGAAAAATGTCTGTTTTGTCATCATCTGAATAAAATATCAAGGAAACTTTTGATCTGAACCCCATGAAACTAGGTATTTTCTGAAAGCAAACAATGTTTCATTTAAAAATAAAATTGGCTGGTGTATTTGACTCAAAAAAATTTTTCAGAGGGTAAAATGTGAAAAAATAGTGAAAATTTTGCATTTTTTCTAGTTCTAAACAAAACTTTTCCACAATAATGGGAAATTAGCCTTTTTTTTTTTTTTTTGAAAATCAGAAAGTAAATCATAATCAAACAATTTCAGCCATAAAATTGAGTTTGAAGCAAAACAATATTCTCAGGGGGTCAAAAATAAGGCAAAATCTTCAAAAATTTCAATATTTCAATCTATTATCTGGTGAAATGTCAATCATAATTCCATGAAAGTAGGTATATACTGAAAGCAAACAATATGTTCTTTCATTTAAAAGTAAAATTGGCTGGTGTAAAGGAATTAATTTTTTTTCAGGGTATAAAATATAAAAAAAAAAATAGTGAAAATTTTGCATTTTTTTCATGTTCTGAAAAAAAAAAAAATTCACCAATAACAGGAAATTAGCCAGTTTTTTTTTTTTTTGGATAATCATAAAGCATAAATAAAAAAAAAAGACTATTTCAGGTGTAAAATTGAATTTGAAACCAAACAAAAAAAAAAACCTAGGGTGTCAAAAAATGCAAAATCTTCAAAATTTGAAATTTTTATCATTTTAGTTCATTATCTGGCCAACTATCAGTCATAACCCTATGAAAGTAGGTATACTCTGGAAGCAAACAGTATTTTCTTTTATTTACAGGTAAAATTGTTTACTTGTAAATAACTCAAAATTTTTTCATGGGGTAAAATGTGAAAAATAGTGAAAATTTTCCATTTTTTTCTTGTTCTAAACAAAAATTTTCCCCAATAACAGGAAATTAACCAATTTCTTTTGAAAATCAGAAAGCATAAATTGATCAAATCATAATTGGAAACTGTCAACTGAATGCTACTTTCCAAAGTTTTTTTCTTTCAAGTCTGTGGGACATGAATCATTTTGAGATTGTGTGACAAAACACAAACACTGTAACCAAAAAGGTGCTTAACAGCAAATGGGAACAAATGAAGACAAGTCAAGAATTTTTAGAACAAACTTTTTTTTTTTTTTTTTTTTTTTAAATTGAATGTTTTTATGACAAATATTATTTTTAGATTTTACAAGAAAAACACTTCAATGAAGCAGATGATGATCCTGCTTGAATCGAGTCAATGCAACCTCACACTCGGTTAAGAGCATCCGGATGCAGATGGTTCATTCAGACAAGAACAAACACCACCTCTGTAAAAGTCATTGCAAGTTTTACACTTTTTGGAAACAGGGACAACAACAGACCTATCCACTTCACCTTTAAGGGTAGGCTTACTTATTAGCAACTCTTGTTTTAAACCAGGGTCCATGACACAGGCATATGTACGCTGATCTTTTTTTATGAAGTGATGCAAACTCTCCCCACCTTTCTTGCTGAAAAGTCCGACATTTTAATGAATTCTGGCCAAATGAGGAAGATGAAAAATAAAATCATGGAGTTTTACATTGATCGTTTCTGATGGAAAATAGATGGGAAATTTTTCTCCCATTTTCTTACAACAAAATTCCAGATCATCCAGCTGATGATCACTCAAAAATGTTCGTAGTACCATGATCTGATGGGCCTTTGAATACACTTCAAAAAGTTCTGTCAAATGGTGGTCGACATCAGAATACTGAGGGGACAAGACACTGCAAAGTTTAAAGTTGCAAATTCCAGCCTTATCCTTGGACAAAATAACTTTGCAGTGATTGCCAACAGAAAGGCCACTGTGGTGTGCCTGTCTTTTTATGTCCATTTCCTGTAAGATTTGATCAATTTTTTTTTTTCTGTTGGCCCCCACTGTGTTTTCCAGTTCCTGTTCAATCAACGAAATGGTGTCAGAGAGTTGTTTTAAATGAGAATAAGCTCACTGTACAATTTTTTGATGTTTTTGACATCTATTTTCAGCTGCAAATTTGATAGGAAGTCCCCGACATTTGAGACAAGTGTATTCAACCTCAGACATGGCACTTGTCTTCATCCGAAAGACCCTCACACATCATGTGTTGCCACTGAGCACATGAGTCACACATAACCCAGTCATCTCTGTATGAATCAGTGTCATATTTTTTGACAAGGCAGATTTCTGCTCCACATGATTGAAGAATATCTGAACTTTTTTTAGGGTGCTTCCCTCTTTTCCCACTCATTGCCTTTTTGGCTAGTTCTAGTTTGAGCGTTGCCAACGCCCTGCTTTTATGCTTCTCCATGATTTCAAGATGACTGAGAACATTTTGGATGTCCAGAAGACGCTTGCAGTACCCCTCATGTTCACTCTGGGCCACCTGTTTTTCTGCAAGCACATCCCTTTGTCTCTGTTCAAGTTCCAAAATTTTCCTTTCAACTTCTGGGGTAATTCCCAAAGTTTGATCAATGGCCTGGGCATATTTTTCCAAAATCCTAAAAAGCTTTGTAACTACCCTGAGAGCCACATGCAAAGTGAGAAGAACAACATTGTCCAAGGACTTTATAGTATAAACAGCACAGCCGATGACTGACAAATGATTTCTTCCTTTTTTCTTGAGCTTCCCTGCTTGCCGATCATCAACATTTTCTGCATAATTTAACACATAGTCATTAATATGGTGCAAGAGAATATTACAGGACTCAGGAGTGTGTGGACTCTTGGGGTGGTTTTTGAGTCCTGCATGTGTTGAAAATCTTCCCAAAATTTTGCCATGACCTTCATTTGGTTTTCATGTGTATTCTCAGCTGCAAACAAAGAATATATTTTACATGAAAATGCTAACCCACTAATTTTTGGAGAACAGGCCGAGAAATGAAATTTCATGCTCTTGTCTCCTTTGTCACCCGAAAAAAGGATAAAAACTTTGTCTGCTTGACCGAAACAGTCACTGTCTTTTTGCAGTATGTTCTAAATTGTTTGGGTCATATATTCAAGCAGATTCTTCACCTGGGACACTGGCACCTCCACAAGTTTTCTTTCATCAGCACACTTATTTTTTTTTGTTCATGAGTACAATTTTGGTTTCAAGTTCACTTTCAGGGCAAACAAGAGTTTTCTCATGAGAACGCATGGATAATTCTGAAGGAAAAATTGTAATTCCATAGACTGCCAGGGTGGTTTTCAGACATCTCAAAGTTGCCCAAGAAAAATCAAGACAAAGTCTAAGGTTTACCGTCTGAACAACTGTTAAATGTGGCCAGATTTTAGATTTGAGGCATTGAGCTACAGAATTTTGGAAAATGTCATTTTTGTGGTGTTGAATGTGGTGTCCAAAAAGCAAACCAATTACATGTAAATAAGTTTCTTCATCTGTCTCTTTTTCATCAATGCCGGAAATTAACACTGAGACAATATGCAACATCTTAGCCCGGAGATGCAAATTCTTAGATGTTAATTTAGAATTAGTTTTCCATGCAACAGGCAAAGAAATAAAAATCCTGTGCTTATGGCTTTCATCCCTAAAAATAGATCCAGAATAGCCATCCATTGGAGAAAACTGATTTTTTGGGGATCAAAACTAAATTTCTGGTTTGGACCTTCTTGGACTCAAATCTATTAACCATTGTTGCATTCAAGTCTTCAATGCCTTACACATCACCAAAATTTTCTCGATTGAATCCTGGAGCATTTTCGATTTTTTTTTTTTTTTTTTTTTTTTTTTTTTTTTTTGAGGCTCTTATTTTCAGCTTTAAGATCAGCAATCATCTTCTCATAATCAGAAAGAGACTGCTGTAAAGAAAGATTTCGGCTCTTCAAAAATTTTTTGCCAGGGCTTTTATAATTTGACTGCTCTGGTCTCAATGGAGTGGATGTGGAAACTGAAGAAAAATCAGCCATGCTTTCAGCTGAGGATGAAATAGCAATGAATTATCACAACTTTTGGGACCACTAACTGAAAAAAATTCAACAGAAGAAGAACCTGTAAAAGATGGGAAAACTTTTAATATATTAAACTTCTCACTACAGAAGACAATCTTCTTAGCAGCAGTCTTGGCACATTTTCTGAAATGAAACAACAAATGATTTGAGCTCATTGAAATTTGCCTCAACTGTGTCAGGAACTCCATACAAACAACGCAAAACAGCTACAAGAGATTCCTCATCTGAAAATTTTGACCATAATGACCATACAATTTGATTGGTAATTAATGCCGCATTGGCTACAGAGGTTATGGAAAAATCATCAAAATAACATTGGGCATGTCCAAGGAAGCAATAATATCCTCTATGGTTAACATAGTAGCAAAATATTATGCACACCATCTTATTTCAGCAACAACCTTACGCAAAATGCGGTAAAGTATGTTTGTAATTTTCAAATATATATATATATATATATATATATGGGTTAAAAGAAATTTGACATGTTCCCTCCCTCCCCAAATACAAGCTCAGCAATAAGGAAGGGTTCATCAAAAGCCAAATTGTCTTTGATATGGCTCTCAAAGCAATAAAAAACAATAAATTGTCATCATTTAGCTGGTGGAGATAAACCCCATCCACTTAACAAGTATATGATGACCATTTTTAGGGCTTGCTGTGGCTTATGTTTTTCATCACTACGTGAGAAATTCCAGATTGTTTGGTATCAGTTAAAGATATGAAAAAAAAAAGTGGCCCCTTGAGACCCCGCTTGATGTGGAGGATTATTGTTAACACCTGCAATGAGAAAGTCCGGACTTTGTTTTGATTTTTCATGTCTGTCAGTGCATGTGTCTTGAACTGTTAGTAGGTATCACAGATGAAAATTTCAAACAGGTACTAGGTGTTATCTGATTGGATCGTCTTAATCTACATGATTAAAGAAACTTAGCAGTTTTTATTTTATCAAAATATCTCAAACCGTTTAATTTTGGCAGATTTATTTTTATTTTTACACATTTTTGTCTATTATGAATTAGGACAAAATACCATATTTGGACTCCTATATTTTAAAAAGCAATTAAGAACAACAGTTAAAATTATACTAGCTTGTTAGATATATAACAAAGAAAGTAATAATAAAATTACAGATAGTATCACTGCAGATTTCTTAAATAAATTCAGTTTGAATATGCAAATTTTATAAATCAAACCCTCTGCAACGACGTGCAAACAACTCATAACCTGAGGTTTGACATTTCATAAAACTGGAAATAAGACCCACATTCATCCCAAATGTCAAATATCATATTATGACTATACCAGTAACATCCTAATTTTTTGGTGGGGGAGTGATAGAATTGATATATTCTGGATTATTCCACTTCAAAATTGAAAAAAAAAAAAAATTGCTTTTTAACCCTTTATCACAAGGTATTTGAAAGGCCGATTTTAGACTTGCTTGAATTGTGTAATAAAATGAATACACTAGAAACACCAAATTTCATATCTAGCCATTTTTGGGGATGCTCTTTCCATTTATCATGGTTAAAATGACCTAAAATCAGCAAATTAGAATGTATATGGCGCAGATGCTGAACAAGTACAGTCCTGACTCAACACGTACAATTTCTGAGAGATAGAGAGAGAGAGACTTAATACACACCAAGCAATACCCACGAATAAACATAAGAAAACAACAGAAAACTCACCATATCATGAAGTGGTATTTAACCACTAAATTTGCAACTGAAATCATTAAAATAAAAATATTTTATCTGTCACAATTTGATAAAAAAGTTGAAGTTCTAACACGTTAGTTCTGATTACTACGTAAGCGGTATGAAATCACCAAATTGTCTGAATTTTTAAACTGTAATGTTCCTCTCACATTATGCACATAAAAATAAACAACACTGACATAAAATTAATCAAATAAAGTTTATTTGGAAATTTTCAGTAATGGTGGGTTGTGTGTTGGGATACCTCTTCACTGAGTAGTCAAAAGTAAGTCTTGGTATACTCTTCATACAATCCTTCCAAATAATTTAATTCAGGCATTACCCAAGTTCTTCTAGTCTGACTAGTATATCTTTGCTGGCGTATCCAGTTTATATAGTTCAAGTATGAACCCATTTGTTACTTCCGCGCATAAAAGCTTACGACCCAGCGTTGGATCCGACAAAACACTGAGTCAATCCAACACTCTCACGTCTTTCACCTATGAATCCCAAATTTGTTACCTCATGGTACAATGCAGGACGATCCGCTTTTGGACAACTCTGAACTTCTACAACTTTCTCAATAAGGTTCACCCCTCCGTTCTTAGGAAAGATTGGGAACAATTTATGTAGCCAAATAATAGCAGACTCCCAGGTTTCCTGATACTTCTCTTTCAATGAATATATTTGAAGCAGCACCTTCTTGGAACATTCCACTTTAGGCAAAGACATCTTCCTTCCACGTCCATAAAACAACATTGTAACTGATTCTGTACATCGTCATCTTCAAAAAAGAAAAAAAATGAATTTATAATCCTATCCCATTTTGTCGAAGTACTACTTAGTAGTCATCTACAAATTATTGCCTACGTTTTCTTACTGAATTTGAGTTTATTTTAGTTCATAAAAAAATTGCACTAAATACAATCAGGGATAAATATAAATTTAGAGTCATCCATACACCTGAGTAACAAATAAGGAAGCACTAAAATATTTTCTCAACAAACCTATTTCCACAGTGGTCCTTAAAACTGACACATTAAAATATTTTAGAATAAAATAAACAATCATAATTCATATGAAATAAATATTACTAAGAAATAATAATAAATTAAGAAAATTAATATTAAATCATAAATTTGTATCTAGATTGTAACTAAAATCCATTCATTAAATAATTTAAAAAGTAAGAAAATTGTTTGAAGGGGTAACTTTAAACAAAATGTTACTTGGTAACTGAAATGCTGATAATTATTGTGAGAATACTGCAAAAACATAAAAGACATTCTATAATTTTTTTGTAGAATGTTTTTTTATCTCATTCTTTGAATATGAATATTTTTCAATCAATAAGTCCTACGTTTTTTTTTTTTTTTTTGTTTTGTTTTGTTTTTTTTTTTTGTGATCTGGATCTGAGCGTAAAGTAAACAAATCTATTTTTGTTTCATATTTTTTATGATGAAAACGGTTTTTAAATCTCATATATTTTACATATCATAGAAAATTAATATTTAAAACAAATTCTTACCAATTTTCTTGAAAATTTCATCCATAGAAAACTTTTCTTTTTTTTTTTCTTTTTTTTTTTTTTAAAAACATATCCAGTTTTGTTTTAGAAAATGAATTAATAAATAAATAACTCAACTGCATTTTTATTTCGAGGGTCACCGGCCTGAGTGACAAAAACACTAATAGATGATACTGTTTTTTTTTTGTTTTTTTTTTTTTTTTTGCTATATACCTTTCGTACTTCCCATCGCCAGGTCATATAGTAGTTCATTTTATTCAATGATATTTACACCAACGTAAAGACAAAGGATTGAAGTGAAAAAAATTATTTTTTTAAATAAGAAAGTGATTTTTCATAGAAAATTGGCCATAATTTTTTAATGCTGACCCCTGAGTGACATTTTTCACAGCCAAATCGAAAATTTATTACCAGTGAATAGTTCCATGTGCAAAAAATATCCGTCTGGATCCTATAAAGTTGCCCAAAAAGGTCCAGATGTTTATTGATTGATCAAAAATTTGTCGCGCATAATTGTTTTTTTCATGGTCAGTTTCCATTATTTCATCTTGATGTTGTCATTTTCGGACAGCCAAATCATCAAGGATTCAGGAAAACAGTTTGGCACAGGTTTACTTTGAGAACTTTACATTCTATAAAGTGTTTAAAATGTTACTGACAAATGAGATTTTTCACCAAATATTTTGTTTACGCGCCATATTGTATTTTCCTATATGACAAAAACAAGGGTTTTAAACAGCTGTGTCATGATCAAAGTCTGTTGTAGATTTGTTAGTTATACTGTATTGAAGGAAATGATGCATAAAGTCTTTTTTTATTTTTTTTTATTTTTTATGGTTTTAATTTTGACACTTGCCCTACCAATAGAATTTTTTAATGCTATTTATGCCAAATCCTTAACTGGAATATGAACACTTGCATTTTTTTTAAAAGTAAACTAAGGACATCTGTACTACCTCAGAATGTAATGCAGCTAATAGATCTGAAACAAACTGCACATGATAAATTTTATTTAAATGGATAGAAGGAACTGGACAAAATGTTGTAAAGATGGTAGAGGGAAATAAAAATGAGTAGAAAAAAATCATGAAATATTAACAAACTCGTTTGAAATTCATGCTTTTCTTCAGTGAACAAAAATTAACTGTTTTTCTTAATATTTATACATGCAGAATTATAACTTCATTTTATTTATTTTTTTGTACTATAGCCAAATGAAATGTTGCACTTGAAGAGAGTATATAGAATATTGTGTATACAACAAGGTTTTATCAGTTAATGTTTTCTTTTATTGTACTTGTTCAGTGTTTTGTTTCCACAGGACGGTGCTACAGCTTCCACCATAGCAGAACAGCCACCCAAAATAAATAATCTCCTTAACTCTTTAAAAAGATTCAAGAAAAGAGAATTCCGTCCTAATACAAGGGTGAGTAAGTTTTTGAGTTAGCATAAATCAAAAATCTTACAATGAATCTATCATTCCTCTGAAAAATTACCATTTATGCTACAAAAGTTAAAAAAAAAAAAAAAATATGAATTTGAATAATCATGACATTTATTTAATTGGAACAAAAGAAAATATTTAAAACCAGATATTCACGTGATAATAGTAATTTAGGTCATGTTTTGATCACTTATAGCAAGGGTCGGCAACCTCCGGCCCGCGAAGGCATTTTGACTGGCCCGCGAGCCTGATTACCAATGACTCTATTTTTAACATGAGAGACGACCTTAAAATGAAATTTGTTACATGTCATTTTCTATAGAATGTCTACACATCTCAGTGCACTAAAAATATTAGACTATCTGCCAGTTATCTTTCATGAGACTTATTTTACCAAGTTGCGTTGCCTACGTTTAATGTCAAATAATGGATACATATTTGTTATGACCCTTGGCTACATTAAAAGATAACAGAAGCGAAAGGAAAGATAAAGTGAAAGAGGCCAGGGAGGGACTGACATGCGAGGTAGCAGAAATCTAAAGACAGTTAAACATACGCGTATTATACATACATGCCTCATGAATGTGTGGATGATACCGCATGTGTACGTACATAAGTGTATATGTTTGCAACTATTTGTACTTGTATGTATGGGTATATGTGCTTCGTTTTTGTTTGTGTGTGGTTCGTTTGTGGAACAATTTTCAATAACAGTTTCAAACCTACACGTCATAATTTCATCCATTTCACTTCGGTTGATTTTTTTTCACTTTGAAGTATTTTGACGTTCCTTGAGGAAAAGTAATTTTTGTTAGGTGTTTTTTAATTTTAGATTTTCTTTTGTCTTTCTGATTTCTCAATGTTTATTTTCATTATGGTTTTAAATATTTAGGTTGACAGGGGTCTGCGTATGTAATTTTCCTTAATTTTTCCTTAATGTCCTTTGTCCGGCCTGCGACCCGTCATTATACCACGATCCTGCCCGCGGGGTCGAATGAGTTGCCGACCCCTGACTTATAGTTTACATTTTGGAGACAGATGAATTATTTGGAATAATGTCCTTATTGTTTTGAATGTATTCTGGTATATTTTCTGGACTTCTTCAGGTGAAAAGTGGATCTATTGATATTTTTTTTTTTTTCTCCAACTAAAAAAATTTATACATTTAAGTATCAATGATTTTATGTCGCATTCAGAATTCCTTAACAAGTTAGAATTTTTCACACTCACACTGTTATACAAGGGTGGACTGGAAAGTTCATAGTCTGACTATGAAGAAGTGATGCTAGATCTGTGAAATCTTGCATGTATTAATTTCAACTCTTCTTATTAATGATTGCATTTTCTTTCCAGGAAAACTGACATCTGACTGTTCCAAGAATCCTTTTGAAGATAATCAATAAGCCCCATGCCTTTTGCATCCCCCAAAACTGAGGCTATCACTTCCATTGAAGATGAAATGACCTTGGCCTTCTTTGGAGCAGATGAAGAAAGATGTTTCCACTGCATGGATTCTTTTTGTCTCTGGCTCAAAGTGATGAACCCAACACTCATCTTGGGTTAGGAAACATTCAAGGAAAGCAGCTTGATCTGCCTTAAACAATGTCAGATTTTCCTGTGATGTGATTATCCTGATGCACTTTTGATTACGTGTCAAAAGATGTGACACCTACTAACGGAAACCTTTGTCATGCCAAGTTCATTGTGCAGAATATTCTTAACTCTCTCACAAGATATGCTAGTATCATTGGCTATTTGATTTATAGTCAATCGTTTGTCATCCATGACCATGTAGTGAACATGATCAACGTTTTCCTCAGTGGTTTCGATCACAGGATGTCCAGATTGTGATGTCAAATGTCAGTTTACCTGGAAAGAAAGAATGCAGTTATTATTAGAAAGATTTTTAATTAATGCATGCAAGATTTCACAGCTTTAACATCACTCCTTCATAGTCAGCCTATGAACTTTTTGATCTACCTTCATATGACTAGCATGGAGGTTAATTTTTATTTTTGTATAGTATGTATGAGAAGCTTTAATAACCACTGTTTCTTGTTTGGCTTTTTAGCTCTGTTGAGCACTAATTTCTATAACTATCAATTGCCACACTCTGCCTACTTATGCTATTTTATTGATTTCACAGACTTTGCATGTGTCAGTTCATTTTACATATTTTCCTTATATCCAGACAAAATGCTGTTTGCTATGTTTTATTTAAAGATCTTGAATAGTAGTATTTTGAGGCTCTTCAAATTGAATCTGTACGTTTCCTGCTTCATATTATTTACTAAAACTTCACAGTATATAGTTCATAGATTTTTGTCATAATGATTATTTGTTGTAATTGCAAGTGTATAGATTTTTTTTAGAGAGAAAGTGTCTAAAGCATTAAATATGGAGACCATACAGTATTTGACAATCCAAAACATATCAATGTTTTCCTAAATAAGTCAGTTAAATGTACAAGGCTAGTTTTTACTCTTGTATCAATTTGCAATTTTTATACTTTTGACAAAGTGAAAAAATGTTTTTGAAAACTTTGTATGAAAATATATATTTTGAAGTCCTTATAGCTGAAAATATGATACTGACAATAACAAAAATAGGAAAATTCAAAATCCGATAGCATTTTTGGTCTTTACTTACATTTTATTTATGTTGATTGTTTTGTCACTTATATAAACATTTAAGACTATATTAATTTCTTTTCTTCCAGGCATTGATGAATCTGATGGAGATGGGCTTTGAAGAATCTGAGGCAATTAGTGCCTTAAGAGTTGCTGGCAACAATCAAGATACTGCTGTGAGTAAAAATATTCATTGTCTTTTTTTTTTTCTTTCTTTCTTAACCATATTGCTGTTCTGTCACTTATTTGGAAAAATTATTTTTAATTCATTCTTTACTTGTTCTTATTTTAAATTGATGTATTGTTTCCTAAAATAAAATACATCATTTACTTTATTAATGAAATGAGCTTTGGTTTATTAACTTCATATTTTGATTTTTAACCAGTTATATATAAGATTGAATCTTTTGTGAATGTTTATATCCTGTTTGGAACATTTGAAAAGGAAATTATTGAATTATTTGTTTTAAAGTTTATGTCAAACATGATTATTATAGAAAACACTTGAAGTTCTACATGGAAAAAAAAATTGTGAATTTTTACCATTTGGAGACTAATGATACCTATAATTTTGAACTGTCATTATCATTCCAATAGTTGTTTGAATGAATTAATATTCTTTTTGTTATCACAATGAACTTAAATGTTTTGTTAAATACTATAGACTATAATATCTATTTTCAATAAATGTCAGGTGCAGGACAGCTGCCTTCATTACTTTGAGAAGTTTTCCTATGCCTGCATTTGAGCACCTGTACTAATGATTGTACTGTAATGATCTATGGGTCATCCAATCAGTGTATTTACTACCTATCTTTTCTGGTTTGCTACTATTTACTGGTTGGCACTACTGAGAAAAAGAACTTCCTTCTCTTTGTATGCAAATTATGCACCTGAAAAATAAAGTAATAAAAGCAACAAAAAAGGAGTTCTATAACAAATATTTATGTGAAAATATTGAAAGTAAAACTGCACTTGCTATGTTCTTTATACTCAACTTATATAGCCTGTTATTTTCACAAATGAATTAAACTTTTTTGTTCTTAAATACTTAACTCCTCCTCATAAATGAGCTTTGTTAAATCAACCAAAATTTTGATTTAACTTTTTTTGAATGATGCCTGGATAAAAATAAAATTTTAATTATTGGTTATAAAATCAAATCTTGAAGGAAATTTTATTTCTATTCAAAAGTAAGCTGATGTGGCACTGACCACTTTATAAAAATGTCTCTTTTATATTCTTATCATTGTGTAACATTCTTAACAAAAGTAGGAGGATACTTCTGCAAATTATTTAGTACAATTTGATTTTGATCAAATTTTCCAAGATGTTCATATCTAGTTAGAATTCTCTCTTAAAAAGAATTCACAAGCTTGTAATGAGTTCAAATTTCATTACAACAGATCTGGGAAGCACTCCCAGATTTCCATTCACAAAACCAAGCCATGATTTTGATTGTAATACAATGCATTAAACTGCATTTTGTGGCCATATTCATTTTATATCATTATCACCTCTAATACTCTTTAAAAAGATTCTTAAAAAAATCTCTTGAGATATTTTTAATGTCATTTTTGTTGTATTACTGTATTTGATATATTTTTTTTTTCTCCAGTGTGAATGGCTTCTAGGTGATCGTAAGACATTGCCAAGTGATGTGGATGAAGGATTAGATGTAGATGGTCCAATTTACAAAGCAATAATGGCTAATCCTACTATTCAGCTAGGTTTAAATAATCCTCGATGTTTGCTTGGTAAGTAGAAAAGCTGTTTGTACATATTTCAATAAATTTCTAAATAGAACTACTTTTCATAAAGAAATAATTGATTATAAATGTTTTGGTGCTTTTTAGAATTTTGTCAGAGAACATAAATTATTTGTAATTAGTATTGAAATTGAATTTAATTTTCAAATAAATCTGTAATTTTTGAAAAAATCTATATAACTTGCATTCTTTTTGATAGGTATTTCTCCAAAAATGTTGGTATTTTATTAAACACTATATCCTTCTATAGCATTTTTCACATGGCTTAAATGATATTTTTAAATTTAATCATGTAAGCATGAGATTACTTCTATTGAAGTTATTTTATATTTTCATTTTTTGTTGTCAATACAGCAAATGCATTTTAATTTTTTTACCTGAGGAAAATATTGACTGAAAGTGGTGGTGGGGGGGGTCTTCAGATTTATTTCAGTCAGGTTTTTCTAGTGCATTATCTGGTTTATGTTAGTAGTTTTAAGAAACTTTAAATGAAATCCTTTATTTCACAAAAAGCCACTTTAATTAGAATAGTTTATGCATTCTAACAACATATTAATTCTACACTTTTATTTCTATCAAAACAAATCCCAACTATAAATGTTGCTGTTGACATAAAGTTTTTAGCAATGTTTTGTTTATTTAGTTACTAATATTTAGCCAAGTTGGTTATTCCTTGCATATAGAGGAAAACTTCAAAATCTCCTGTTTACTTTTATTTTTTGAAGAATACATTTCAGTAGTTATTTTTATAATGGGATAATTTTTAAATGATACTTATTTCTATAGGCAGTCTTTTATAATATACTAGCAGTAGAGCCCGGAGTTGCCCGGGGATATAACAGTAAGAGATAGATCAAGTATCCACCATCATAAAGACTGAAAAATAAAATTGACAAAGATTATTGTTTAAGGTTGACGGACACGCATGTCTTAATTATTTTTTTTTTTTTTTTTTTTTTTTTTACGAGTTGGTCAAACCCAAACTCAAACAAAAACATTGTTTTCAATCGTTATGAGTCTCTACCGATTGAATAGAATTTTTTTATAAACAATTGTCTTGTAAATGGAATTTTAAAAGCATTCTGAATGTAAAAATAAAGAAAAAGTGTGTGCAGACAATAAGAAACACTACATGCCAAAAAAAAAAAAGTTTTTTGTTGAAATCAGTTGAAAAATGTAGGTAGCCTTTCTGTAATCTTTTAGTTTTAAAATTTATGATTTTTACTTATTGAATACAGTAAAAAAAAAAAAATGCATATTTTGCTTGTGGTGATTCATAATTAGAATTCTGATTTGAATATAGTTTCCACTCGTTGTTTCTAATACAAAAATATTAACTTTATTTGGGTTTATTAATTATGATCTAACAAATCTTATTCATTTAGTAGCCTTTCTGTAATAATAATCTTTTTACAATTTATGATTTTTACTTATTGAATACAGTAAAAAATTGGACACTATGTGTATTTAAAGTAGTTTCCCGTTCCGGTTATTATTTTTAGTTAGGACTTGTTTATGTTTAGATTTCACTATCTTTCCCTAAAGATAAAGAATTTATTACGATGTTTGTATTCGTACAATCAGTAGAGATCATTAGATTATTGTTTAAGATTGACGGACACGCATGTCTTAATTAGTTTTTCTTTTTCTTTTCTTTTTTTTTTTTTTTTTTTTTTTTTTTACGAATTGATCAAACCCAAACTCAAACAAAAACATTGTTTTCAATCGTTATGAGTCTCCCAATTGAATAGAATTTTATTATAAATAATTGTCTTGTAAATGGAATTTTTAAAGCATTCTGAATGTAAAAAATAAAGAAAAGTGTGCAAGAGAATAAGAAACACTACCTGCCAAAAAAAAAAAGTGAAGTTTTGTTTTATTGGCTGAAAAATATAGGAAATCCGCTCCCATATTTAAAGGAACCCCCACACACACACAAACAACCCGATATGAGTTGTCCCCCTTCCATTTTCACAATGTCTCTTAATCATGTTTTCAAATTGATTTTGTGCAAAAACAATTATATTTTTACCATTTTTGGCGCTGTTAGAACCACCACAAGGTAATTTTATGTAGTCCTGTGAAGTTTTGTTGAAATCGGTTGAAAAATGTAGGAAATCCGATCCAATATATAAACATTACAGACACACACACACACACAATCTGCGTTTTATAATAAGTAAGATGCCATTTCAATCATCATATTAGTCCAATTATAAATAATGGTAATTTCAGACAAAAACTATTTCATTTTTCAGACAGGAAAAAATTATTTTTTGTATAAAACATGAAAACTTATATTTCTTTATATAAATGAGTTAAATGAAATATTGAATAATTTCTGTTTGAATTTTTGGAATGTGACGTTATCATTTATAATTGGATTGATGTATTTACATATGTTCATGATTGTATACCTGTAGCAAAATCATTTGTGGTTAGATACATGTGGTAGCTGTCAGAGAAAGGTGGGGGGAAAAAAAATTCAGTTTGTTATTAAAAAAAAAAAAAAAATTATTCCAATTAGAATGTTTTGCATTAATTAAAAACTGTGAAACATAAAAATACATCAATAGTTCTTTTAAACAAATATGCTGTTTTTTTTTTTTTTTTTTTTTTTGACTTGATTGGTAGATTAATCTTTGACAGTAACTAATATTAAAATTAAAAAACTTGCTTAAATATTTTGCTAAAAGCAACTAGAACATGAATATTAATTAATCTGAACTAATTATACATTTATTATTCTTTCCCCATTTTTTTCCTCAGCCTTTCTACTGATGCTTGAGAGTCCTCTCACTGCTAATCAATGGCTGACAGATGCTGAAACAGGTCCAGTTTTGCTGCAAGTTTCTCGGATTTATCATGCAGAAAAAAATTCCAATAAAGCTCTTGTCAATCAGAACAATCTTGGACTTGGAACTAGCAGCAGCAGATGATGTTGGCCTCATTTCTAGATGAGCCGCTCATATTAACAGTTAAAAATAGATAATACTATTCGCACAACATGCATACAAGTAAGCATATTCACATACACAATCATAGCTGATATTTCTTCAAGACAAAGCTTTTTATTTTATTGAACTTGGACATGTTCTAAGGCAAATTTTATAACATATATGCAAACACTTTTACAGAATATTAGAAAATTACATTTTCAAGTATAAAAACAATTTCAACAACAGTATTGCTCAAATTGCTTATTTTGTATTCTTTATTTCTAATTCTCTTTGACATAATGATGTCATATGTCCTCTTCCAGATTTCAAATGAGATAATGCTAATATTTTTCATTGTATTGCTAATGTAAAGGACAATGTTTGGAAATTACTGCTGTATGTTCTTTAAAAAAATTGCCATTCAACTTACACAGCCTTTACCAAATTCCTTTTTCTACCTCAAATTCTCTGAAGGAAATGATAGAACAAACAGCATATAAAGAACCCTTCTTCTTTTTTTTTTTCTAAATTTTACATCTGGGGTGGGTGTGGTGGAGGTGTTGAAACTTGAAAGAAATACATATACAACCATCCAGAATGTAAGTAATTGCCTGAAACAAATTAACTGTTATTCTTAATTTTTTAAAATGATAATAAAAGTAAACAAAATTACTAAAATTATTTTTCTATAGTTTTGCCATTGTGAAAATGACTCTTAGTAATACATATAAAGGAAAAATCCATTGAACTTAAAATCAGGCAGGTTCTAAAGCAAATTTTATAAGTAGAATGTGCATATATACACACTTTTACAGAAAATGACATTTTCATATATAAAAAAACATTTCTTCAAAGCTATTGCACAAATTCTATTTCTGTTTAAGTCTATTAAAACAGCAGTTACAATTTAATAAACTGGTAATTTATGTAATATACAGGGTGCAATGGATAGTTTAAATTACACAAAATGAAAATAAAACTGACATCTCATTTTAACAGATATTTATCAAAATTATGCAAAAATATCTTGAAATACTAAAGAGTGAACTTATTCAATAAAATCGCCATTGGTTTCTACCATGGCCTCCAGACAACTTTGGAATCTTCTGCAACTCTTCTGAACTGTCTCCTTGTTTAAGTTGGTGAATGCTGTCCTAATTCTTGCTTTCAATTCATCCTCGGTGTTACAAGAAGTTTTGTTGATCTCTCACTCGACTGTGCCCCACACATAAAAATCAAGGGGGTTGTAGTCTGGTGAGTTAGGTGGCCAGATATAAGGGGTGATGTGGTCACAGAAATGACAGCCATGACTGAGTTCTGCTTGTGTGGAATGGTGCAGAGTCCTGTTGCCAGACATAGTGTTTTCCAGCAGCCACCTTCTTGACCCAGGGCAGCACTACCTCATCAAGGCACTTGATGTAGGCCTCAATGTTAAAGGTGAATGGAGGCATAACATCACCATCACTAGTGATCACTCCAGACACCATTAGACTTGTTCAACTCTTCCTGATTCCTCTGTACTGTCCTCAGCTTGAAACCCAAACATTATGAAATGTTTGTATTGGAGCTTCTGACATGAATGCCAAGCAATACAACATGCCGTCTCAAAATTTCTGGCAGAGTGAATTGTCATGGTGCTCTTTTTCTCAAAGATGGTTCCCAACTGACCTTACTATACTGTACAGTCAGAAAAATAAAAAACAAACACAATGTGTGAAATTAAAAATGTAAAATTGAGACAATTTACCAATCGCACCCTATACTAGATGATTTAAATTGTCTTCATTTTTGTTATTACAACAACAAAGATGAGGACAGTTGTCCACATGTAAATAATGTAAATAATGCATATTTTGTTGATGAGAAAGTGGAGTTGAGAGAGCCTGAAAAAATCCATTTTCTAATATTTGAAGAATATTGCATATTACTGAAGAGACATATCCTATTTTACCAATCCCAGTGAAATTATTATATAGGCCACCTGCTGTAGTGCAATGTTTAGCAAACTAATCTTGCAGACATAGGAATTCTCACTGGTTGTCTCGCTGGCTGGTCAATGAATTTATTGCAAGTAGGTTTTCATTTATCTTTATTTTAATGGCTCACTTACAAGAAGCCTCCTAAATGGTGTTGTATTTACTTTTCATTTATTATTTTAAATTAGAAATCTTCTGAACATTTGAAGATTTTAGTTAAAATAACCTTATTTTCAAATGTTAATCATTCAATTATAAGAAATAGAAAGAAAAAAAAAATGATGTGTTCTTCAAAAAAAGTGGAATGTTTTGTGACTTAGCTTTTTATTATTTTGGAACCAATTTGTTTGTAGCCCATGTTTAATGCAATGTAATTCTCTTTATTAAAGAATCTTCCAAAAAGAAGATATACATTTCTGAAACTTTATTTGAGGAATATTAGACAATTTAAAGTATAATTAATCTGATTTGAAACAAATATTATTTACTTTAAGTTTAAAATATCACAGAAATACATTTTTTTTTTTACCTGACTGTAGCTCTTTATTTAAGGTGTTGATGTGATGAAGATCTAATGTTGTTATATGGGGACTTCATCTGTAAAGCATAATTGAAGAAAATGAAAATAAAAAAAAAAGTACTTAAAATTATATAAAAAATAATTTTTTAAGTACTCAAATTTAATTTAAAAATTTAGGAAAATAGTCTCTGTAATCTAATGTTTATTGAATTGTACATACTTTGGCTTTAAATTTACTATATTACTTTATTTTTTGACGTTGTGTATGGACGTCTGTATTTATAAAAATCAGCACAAAAAATTTTTTTAATTCTTTTAAAAATATTGGTGTTTGATGATTTGTTTTAAGCTTTATTTATGATTAGTAAACATAGTTTTTAATTAATATCATCTAAAGGCTGAAATTAATATAGAATTTTAAGATTTTTAAACTTTATAAATTCTGATTTTAAAATTTAAAAAAAAATATGAAAACAATTCTTGTAAAAATTTATCATCCATAAAAATTTTTTTTTCTTCCTTAATATATCTTACTTATAAAAGCAATTAAAAGCTTCTCTAATTAAATAATGTCTTAGTTTTATTGCACTTTTTAATTTTACGATTCAGAGCAGATTTTCAGTAAATGGCGTTTGTTTTACCAAACAAAACATTGATTATTTAAATTCTCCAAGCAGTTCTGTTTTTAACTAACATGAATATTAAGGAGGTGAAATTTTAATTTCTCAAAATATCAAAAAATTGAGTAATTGGGATTTAATGGATATGTGGGGGGGTAATATTTTTTTAAGAAGGATAAAAAATAAAATAATTTCATTCATTTGTGAATAAATTCTGACAGTTTCATTAAAATTTGACAACTATTTTATTTTTTTTTTTTTTTTTTTTGCAAGACTCTCCAAATCTGTGTTTTTTATCATAAAAAAACCCTGCAAAGACAATTTCCCATTATTAATCTTTGGTCACCCACCCACCGACTACTGCTGACACAAGAAAAACAAGATTTTTATTCCAAATTTCAAATGTGCTAAAAAGAATAAAAACTTTAATAAAATAATCAACAATTACTCCTTAATACTAACAAACATTTTGATGATAAAATTTTGTTTTTATTAAGTTTGGGTCAATTTTCATCATATGTTCTTTTTTTCAGTGAATTAGTGGATGTATCTAAGAGTAAGATATTTCATCTTTCTGAACCAGCTCTTATAAATTGTCCTTCATTGAATTTTTCTATATAGTATATATTTTCAATTTACACTTCTATTAAGTTAAATGCTTTATTGAATTCATATGTATGTTACTTTTTTTCTTTTTTATCCAATTATTTCTGTTGCATTTTCTTGAAGGACCTTTGGTGATGTGATGCTTGCTGTAACAATTACCTCAAGCAATTCTTATTTATAAGGGTTTTACTGTTGATCTATCACTGCTCTTTTCAGTTGAAATTTGAATCTTTCGTTATCTCTGCCAAATGATTCAACTTTCACAAGTAAAAAAAAAAAAAAAATATCTCCGTTTTTACAGATTTTCAAGTTTTTGGTAAATGTTATAGAATCAGTTTTGTCTGTCTTATTTCAGCCATGAAGTAAACCATCTTTAGCATGAGTAATAAGCACATTGTAATTCTATTGAAACATTTGATTTTTTTAAAATTATCTTTGTAGATTCACTGCTCTCTGTATTTAGGGATGCTTTACTTTCCAGATTGATTGCAATTTTTAGTTTAAGATTTTCAAAATTAAAATGATTTTTACCTAACTTATTGTACAAGTTTGTTTGAGACTCCATATGTTTACTGTTCTGTTTGCCTGTCATTTCATATAACTCTGGTATTTTTCTTATTTGATTGTATTCAAAAGCTTTGAAATAAAGATACTATGCTTTTCTCTTTTGTACTTCTTTGTTTCTCATCACAAAAATGTTTTAGATTTATTTGTAAATTTGAAAAAATCACTTTCTTATTAAAACACGAATTCATAATTCAATTTCAGTTTCTGATTTTCATGACATTTAAAGAAAAATTTTGTTAAAATTGATTTTTATATCATAAATGCTGTTTCTCTTAATATTTAGTAGACTAATAGACATAGATGCTTATTAAGACTAAATTTTGGGGCCATGCATGATATATGCTTAGGTGATCATGTATCTTTCGATACACGTCTGACAAGGCAGATTTTTTCCTGCAGTAGACCAGTTGCCATCTAAAGGCTATAGAACCCGGTCTATCCTGCTATTTACCCATAGCTGGGGGGAGAAGAAAAGGATTCACACCTTTCTGAAGGGTATTAGCATGTAAGTGAATGTGATAGATTCGACTGGAATTATTAAGACTACACTGTTTATTAATTTTGTTCCTTTTGACTGTTTAAATGATATTCAGAGTCCACTTTTATTAAAACCTTCTGTTTACTGCATAACAAGACAAACTACAGACCCTTACCCCGATTAAAATATTATATTAGGCACCTAAGAATATGCTGTAAACACCTGATCTTTATATTCAAGTCTCAAATGACTGATTTTTAATATCTTCTATCATATTTTTAAATTTTATTATTATTATTATATAAATGACATTTATACATTGTGTGGAGAAATATGATTGGTCTGATGACTTGAATACCAATCAATCATATTGTTAAAAAATTAACATTCATCAGAATAGATTCATTATGTACGCAAATGTATTCACTAGAATTTTTTTCTTTTTAAGATATGTAACGTATCAATGTTACTGATTTTGTTTTTTGTTGATATTGTATCTCATCTGTTGATACTGTTATTTCAAAATCAGTTGCATAATGTGGTTCTGGTTACTTTTCTTTCTTCCATAACTTTCTATTTTTCGTATTAAGTTTCAAGAATTCTACTAAATATATTAGCAACACTAAACTCTCACTTGTCAGTTCACTAATTATAATTTAAGATTAATACAAGTGGTGAAAAGTCGTCAGCCCAAACTGTCAAAAGCTGACAAAAAACTTTTCAGCATACTTTTCTAATATAACAGCAGGCCATGTTTTAACATATAGCTTGGACATTGATTTTAAGTTACTTTTGAATTACTTTGTAGTGACAACAACAACAAATAAATCCCTAAATACCATTTTAACCCTTACTGCTAGACTATATTAGAGTATGAAGTCAAAATAATAAATTATTACTTTTTCTTTTATTATTAAGTTACTTTAAAATATAGATATGAATGAAAATTTAACAATAAAGGAAAAAAAAAATTGAGATTATAAAAAAAATATGACAACTCTCATCATGCAATAGAACACGTTTTTGCCATGAATTAAAACAAATCAAATTTTCTCCTTCAAAAGCCAAATGAAGCAGATGTCTGGGGATAGTACTCCGATAGCAGATATTGCTATTGTAGGGATATTATAAAATAAAACAATAACATAAAAACGTTGTATAAAATAAATAAAAATAGTCCTCGCATGCAACCGAAACGTGTGTAACTTCTCTTGTTTATCACATGTACCATAAAACAATTCTAACCAAAAAAAAAATATATACATACCAATACACACAAAAAATATAAATAAATTGTATAACATTAACATAATTTATCAAGCTTTTCCTGTTATTTGTATACGTTTTATTTCCTGTCAAATATGCTTTTATCTCCATGAACATGAAGCTAATTTCAGCTGCTGATATGAGTTCACTCCTACATTATGGTGACTGTTGACATGCATAACAAAAACAACCTATTCGCCACACTACCCAAACAGTTAAGTAGAAACATTTTATCTCTGTATACATATATTTTTTTAAAATATACAATTTTCTCTGAAATGTATAGAAAAGCCTTTTGTTTTTGTGATATAGTCTTGGTCACGTCACTGAATACCATCTTGTCACTTCACCAACTGCAATCTGGTTACTTGCATAAGGCAGAACTGTCCCTTGATCCCTGGTTGAAGAGATCCTCTCAATGCTGAAGTTGGGTCTGCTGGATCACAAGGGGTTGCGTATCGCAATTTGCTACCAAAAGTAACAAAATTGCGCCATGGTAAAATTTAATAGATTCTCTACAAATGTCAGCTCAGGTTTCCTCAAATGTCGAAATCAAAGAAGAAATGTTGCAACACTGGATTCGATGATAAAAATCTGAAGTTTTATTTTTTTTATTTTCCTTGAGCTAGACATTACTGTAACAAAAAAGAATTCTCAGAGAAAGTTCAAACAAATAAAATATCAACAATTAACTTCTTTGGTATGTTTTTCGGATCCACGAGGAACAAAAAAAGTACTGTCAAACTTCCTGAATTAACATAAGTTCATTCATGAGAGAAACAGAAATTAAAATTAGCAATCAGCAGCATCAGTCATCTGGTTCATTGGACAGCTGCGGTTCTGTTCTAGATGAAGACTGTCAACTCCACTTCTCTCTTGATCTAACTCTCGACTATTAGCTGTTTATATAAAAATCAACATTTTTCTGGAGAAGGGCAATTTTAGGTTCTTTGTCTTCCCCGCTAACCAATACATAGTAGGGTTTCTGGTAGGTGCCTCCACGAAACCACTAAAAAAGAGCATAGCATGAAGAAAAAGACGCCAAACTTGACGAAAACAAAATTTAATCGTCTAAATATTTGTTATTAAGAGGAAAGATCAAAGTATTTTTGGGGTATTTTTTTACATTTTTTAATCGTTCCTAGCGTGTCCGAAATTTTCTTTAAAAATCTTGTTTTTTTTTGAGTCAGCAAAATTGACCATTTTTTCCATTTTATAAAAAAACTAGAAATTTCACTTTGAAATTCTTTTAAATATCAATTATCATTTTTTCAAAACTTATTTTAAGAAAATCAGAAATTATAATATTTATTTAAAATATTTTGAATCAAGCTTAACTTAGCTTCTGCGCCGAAAAGATGTAATTTGAAAATAAAACAAAGCAGGTCATAAACTTTCGCGTCACTTGACAGGTGATGAATGACATATTGACGGATTCCATGAGGATAATTTGTTCTACGGAAGGAGAAAAGTGAAATAATTTACATTTAAGTGAACAAATTATTTACCTCGTTATTTTTAAGGAAAACTTTCAGCGCTTTAATTTTTTTTTTGTACTTAGCTTTCACCTTTACGTTTACGATGCTTTATGAAAACTATATATTATAAAGAAATTAAAATAAGACTGTTAAAAGTGAGATTAAATTTCATACTTCATAAGAAAGGTATCTAATTGATTTATAGGTACCTTTCTTATGAAATTTTATCAGAAGTGTACATAAAATACTATAGGGACCAAGATTAACCGAGACAAGCCGCCCGGCTTGCGGTTAGGTGCCTGGAAGGGGGTCGATCTTCCGGGGCCGTTCGGTTGAACGGACGGTCCTCTCCGCATTCTTGGGGTGTGGTTTGGACCCAACCTACAACTGGAGAAAAATTGGTCTGAAGTACGAGCAAAGGTCGACACGGCCGGTCAGACATGGCGTCGACGGAGGTTGTCCGTGAAGGGCATGGCGGAGGCGTGTGCCACTTACGTTTACCCGATTGTCCTTTATCAATTGTCCGTACTTCCTCTCTGTGACGACCATAGAAGCACTCTCTGTCCTCCATTTTATTGAGGGGACGTGGGAATCGGGTCGACAGACCAGTCTGTGCACAATGTCCGTGTCACGGGTGGCTGGGAATGCCACACTTGGTGAGCCACAAACTCGCATCGAGGTTGGCTTTCCTACGCCGCGCATTGACCGGAGATTCGATTATGCCGGGGATTGTTAGAGACGCGTTCCCTTTCCTTACTATCAGTCTTCCCATCTCGCGGGTTGAGCGCCATCGTAAACCCCGGGATCAATCGGATTTCCTTCGCGAGTGTCGGTCGGCTTTGTTGGCTGTTCCTCGGTCCAGTGACCTTTCCCAGCCTAGGAAGGTCTTCTATCGTCATTTAGTGGAGGGGGTCACGAAGGATTCCCTACGTGAGCAGCTCGACCTGTCGGAGGAGGAGTTTCGCTCTTTCTGGTCTTGGGCGCCAGCGGTGGATTATCTCAGTAACTCTGAGTTTTCGCTTACCTGGCGATTGGCTCCGAATCGGCTGCCTCTCAATGACAAGGTCTTCATATGGGGCTTGGCGGATTTGCCAGACTGAACAGTGTGGCCTTGATCTGGAAGAAACGCCTTCTACCATTGTCCCCGGGCCCGCCCCTTATGGGACCATGTCGGCGAGTTGACGGCTCGTCTCGCTCCCGAAAAGCTCGTGCTCATCGATCGCGCATACGCGTGTGACAATGTGTCACCCCCGTATTCTGGGGTGAAACGAATGGTGTTTCTGACGCTGCTGGCCACGGCCCGAATGGTGATTTGGACGTCGCGACAAATCGTCTTTCTCATCAGGATCTGATCTGATTTTTTGAGCATCAGCTCAAGATGAAGATTAGAACTGATAGATAACTCTTGCATTCGACAGTTTTTAGCAAAAGGTGGGTGACTGAGGCGAGCTTGGTTCGTTTGAACGGACCTAGCCTTGATTTTCTCTTTTAGGTGGAGCCCTCCCCTTGGTTACGTTAGACAAGCCTTGTGTACCTAGTTAATGTGAGTAAGTGTTGTTCATGGCCTGTCCGCGGCCACATGTTTGTTTTGATCCAGGTTGAGATTCCCAACCTCCCCAGTTTGTTTTTGGCCCCCTTTTATCTCCACTGGCTCAGCTTTATATTTTCCCAATTCAGTATAATTTTTTTATCCTTTTCTCACTTCCTTAGCGAGAGATTTTGTCCTATGGGCAGAATACAGCGGCCTCTCCTTTTTGAGGGTTGGATGGGCCTACTAACATCAGTTATGTTTAGTTTACTTTGTGTTGAATTTTAGTTATTATTGGGTTCATCTCCCTCCCCTCTCATTCTTCATTATTAGATTTTTATGTATTATAATTTATTATCATTAAATTTTTATGTCATGGGGCGCATTTGTAGATCCCCCTTGAGAGAATGCGGTATTGTGGTGTATGGAAGATTGATTGGTGACGGACGAGTTTTTATGGTGAATGTGAAAATTGTAATGAGTGAATGGGTCGTGACTCGGATTAGCTAGGTATAGGATAGTTAGTGTCGACCAGCCTCAACCCCTCCCCGGTTTCAGGCAATGTGCCACAATTGTGTAATTTTCATAATAAATACACCAATAAGATCCAAGAAGGCGGCTTTGACTTAGTTTCCGTGGAGGGTGTCGTATTACGTTTTTCTTTCAGCCCTAGTCTACCAGGCTCAACAACTTTTAAGTTTTTAGTTTATTTTGTTGAAAGTTTCAATTTCTTAGTTTTTCTTTGTATTTGTGCGTACTTGTTTTCATTTGTTCTTTTTACTTTCTCCGTTTTTAACTTTGTTTTGTTGTTCTCGTTTTTATTTCAGTTTTAGTTTCCTTTTTTGTATTATTTTAATTGTTGCTTGTTTTGTGTTTTTCAATTTTTATTTTCTACATTCTAGCCTTTATTTGTTTCTTTTTGTCTTTCGTTCGACTTTTTCTTTCGTTTTTCTTTAAGAACTAGCCATTTAAGGCGAAACTTTATTTTTAAGCCGCGGTGGATATATTCCACCATGTCAGACAATTTGGATGTATTGAAGGTGTCAACACAAAACAAGTCACCTGGAAAAAAACGGCCTGGTCGGAAAACAGGCCCAAAAAGGACGCAACATATTATGACGACTGAAGACAGAAATATGAGAAATACGTCCAGGGTAATGAATTTCTCACGATTCCGGAGGCCCTGGGCGCAGTTAATGTAAGGATAATTTCCCTGTTGATCTTTGACCGGAAAAGTCGAAAATTCATTGGGGTCAGCAGGGAAGCAATTAAAGAAGCCTTAAAAAGCTTAAATATTGCTCCAAAATTTCTAGCAAAAAAATCACATGCGATGTGGGATATCTTGCTAGTAAATGAACAGGAAGCGAAACGGTTGGCCGAGAATATGTTACTGGCGTTAAGGCTCCAAACATAATACATGGGCACTAGACGGACCAAAATCACCGTGGACATAAGCGAGGATCGAATGTGAGCCTTCTTTTCCAAATATGGACCGATTGAAGAAGTGTCTTCTATTATCAGTAAGTCAGGCATTGCAACTGGAGACATGGTGTTGCAGGTAACAGACAGGCGTTCAATGATATACCGAACATTCTAGTGTGTCGCGACAGAAGGATGTTGGTAGTGGCTGAGGGACGCAGACCATGTTGTTGGTCGTGTGGGACGTTGGGTCATATGGCCAAGGCATGTCCCGGCAAGAATCCTCAGCCTCCAACTTAACCAGCGACATTGACAACTCCAGCAGCAAAAGAAACACAAACGGCAGTACCTGAAGTGGTAGCGATGGCGAGTGGAAGAATGTGAAGGAGCGTAAGAATGCAAATGCACCCTCGCCTCCAAAACAGGATTTACCGTCCCCAAAGCAGATTCAAAAGCAGAAGGGGATCGCAATAAAAAAAAAACAACCAGCAAAGCAGCCCGTAAAACAGCAACAACAGCAACAAGAAAAGGACAGTCAGCAGCAGCAGGAAACCGACGCAGAGATGGAAGTGGAGGAAATGCTTCCACCTCGTGTCTCTTCATTAAAGAGGAACAGGGATGATGAATAGGAGATCGCGCTAAGCCAACAACGGGCGAAGTAGGGTGGATGGGTACATGGACAAAATCAGGTCCCTATTCGTCCCTGTATCCCCGAAAGCAATTACAGTCACAAAAACAAGGAACCTCCCTTCCCCCATTCCCGTGCGTCGTCCCCCTTTCCTTCCACCCCCTTCCCAAGTCTAAATCTATCCCTCTTCATCACTCATCTACCACTTCCCCGCCCCAGCCGAACAAAAACAAAAAAAAAAGAGAAAGAAAAAATATTTCCCAGGCTCTGAGTTGAATTGCAAGGTGGATAGGAGAGAACTAGAAAAGGACTTGTCTGCGCATAGAAAAGCCTAACTAGGTCCGCTTTTTAAATTGACTTCCGGTATCATTACTTTCATTAGGCACACAGGAGGGTACTTGAAAGTTAGGTACTATCTCCATGAGTGTAGGTATGTATTCCTGGATATTAGGGTTTTTGTTATAGGTACACCGGAGCTTAAAAAAAATTCCCATTTCTGTGCAGGTAGGGTCCCTGTATCACTCCACCCCTCTGTATATAGGGTAGTTAAATTAACCTACCCTATGGACGTCGGTGGGATTGTCCCAGCTGGTCGGATGACGACAGATTTGGGTAATGGGAGTCTGGGACAATTCGTCGGGGTCCTGACACCCGCAGATTTCTTGCCAGTCTGCGCTTAAGGGACTCTGGCTTAAATCATGTCAATCAAACTAGCCAGTCTGAATGTGAGGAGACTGAGATATCAGGGTAAGGTTTTCCGCTTGCTTTGTGATCTCAGGTCCTTTGGGGTGGATGTAGCTGCGATCCAGGAAACACACTTTGTTTGCGAGGTAGATGCTCGTGTGCTGTCTAGCGACTTTATTCAGCATATGGGGACCAGCTGGCCAGAGGTGTTTCATTGTTAGTTAAACGTTCCCTGGATGCGAGAGTGGACCTTGTTCATGTTGGCGCGGCGGGGGGGGGGAGGTTGATCGTGGCTGATATTGCCGTGAGCAGTGGTTCGCTTCGGGTCGTTGCGGTTTATGCGCCCAACGACCAGAGTGAGCGTGTCAACATTTTCCGTCAGTTGGGACCGTTCCTGCTTGATTCGTCGCGCTTAGTCTTAATGGGGGGACTGGAATGCCGTACTGGACCCCAAGATAGATAGGGGCGAGGAGCTAGCAGGAAGGCATCGGGCGATCTGATCGGGGGACTTTGGGCTCATCGATAGATACTGGGTCGAGCATTTCGAGAGCCGCTTTACCAAGGAGCCTGGTCTTAGTTAGTGGCGCCGAGTTTCGCAGCTATTTGGCTGACTTTCCTCGGCTCTCGCCGACTAAAGAAGCTAGCTGCGAGGGTGAGATCACGGAAGGCGAAGTCTACTTGGCATTTTAGAAGGTCGGCAGAGGCAAGACCCCGGGACTTGATGGTCTGCTCTAAGAAATGTACTTGAGGCTGTCGCACATCTTTGTCCCGATTTTGACAGTGGTATTCAACAACTGGTTCCGGCAGGGGTCCATCCCCAACCGGATATCCAGGGGTGTGATTACGCAGTTGAAAAAGGGCAAGGGTATTGGGCGGGACTTAGATGATTATAGGCTCATAACTCTGCTAAACACAGAGTTAAAGATTCTGACGGACAGGTTGCAGTCAGTTATTGCGAGCTTGTTGGGACCTGAGCAGACTTGTGTTTTGAGGGGACGAACAATTCAGAGCAACCTGCATCTGATCCACACGATCATAGAGGGTGTAAAAGACGACAAGCGAGCCGCGCTGATCAATTTGGATCAGTCCAAGGCATTTGATAGGGTTGACCATCAGTACCTGGCTGCTGTCCTGCAGGCCGCCGGATTCGAACCCAACTTCTGCAGGTGGATTAGCCTCCTGTATCGCACCCCCAGTGCTGTGGTACAGATGAACAGAAGGCGATCGAGCACTTTTGCGCTGACTCGGTCGGTCCGACAGGGGTGCCCACTGTCGCCCTTATTTTATGCTTTGGCGCTGGAGCCCTTCCTTCGCCAGCTCAGGAACAGGGCGTGGAGTCCGACCATACGTGGAATAGCCGTTTTCCGTGGTAGTGCTCGTGCTAGGTTTTCTGCGAACGCCGATGACGTATCCATCTTCGTGTCGTGCCGCAGCGACATTAAAGTGGTGCAGAAGGCTCTTGAACGGTACGCGGTGATGTGGGCCAAGATTAATACACAACAAGTCTTCCGGTTTTCGGTTAGGTGCCTGGAAGGGGGTCGCGCTTCCGGGGCCCTTCGGCTGGACTGATGGACCTCTCCGCATCCTTGGGGTGTGGTTCAGGCCCGGACTCCGGCTGAAGAAGAATTGGTCAGAAGTACAGGCAAAGGTCTGAGTGTCGGTTCGGACTTGGCTTCGAAGGGGGTTGTGTTTAAAGCGTAGGGCTGAGCGTGTGCCACTTACGTCTTGCCCCTCATCCTTTACTGCTTGGTTGTACTCCTTTACAGGAAACGTATGAAGGCGATCGAGCGTTTGTTGATCACCCTCTTGTGGGGTGGTCGCAAGCATTGGGTCCTTAAAGAAGCCTGTTACCAGCTTCCGTGTCATGTGGGTGGGGGGCTGGGATTGCCACACCTGGCGAGTCATCGCCACGCCTCATGGTTGGCTTTCCTATACCGAGTTTTGACGGAGGACTCGATTTTGGCGCCGGGTGTTAGGGACGCCTTTTCTAGCCTTACTATCACTCCCCCCATATCTTGGGGTAAGCGCCGTCGCGGTCGTAGAAGGTTGTCGAGTTTCTTCAGTGAGTGTCGGGAGGCCTTGAGTGTCTTTCCTCGGTCCAGTGATCTTTCTCGGCGTCAGAGACTATTGTATCATGAATTAGTGGAGGGGGTCGCGAAGGATCCTCTGTGTAGCCGGCTCGGCTTGTTGGCATCAGAGTTGCGCTCCTTTTGGCCTTGGGCGCCAGCGGCGGATTATCTCAGCAACCCTGAGTTTTCGCTTAGCTGGCGATTGATACGGAACGTGTTACCTCTCAATGACGTACTTTTCAGATGGGACCAGGCAGATTGTCATCGGTGTGACCTTGGTTTAGAGGAAACGGCATCGCACGCCTTCTACCATTGTCCGCAGGTGCGCCCTTTCTGGAATTATGTCGGCAAGTTGACGGCTCGTATCACTCCCGATCAGATCGTGTCCATCGATCTCGTGTACGAGTGTGACAATGTGGCGCCCCCGTTCTCTGGGGTAAAACGGATGGTGTTTTTCACGTTGCTAGCCGTGGCTAGAATGGTCGTGTGGATGTTGTGAAAGGATGTGTGGTCGTGTCAAAGACTGGCAAGTTGAGCATCACGGTTGCTTCGCTGGCGTTCTGTTCGGCCATGTCGGATAGATGTTCTCAACGTACGTGGTGGACAAAACATTTTCGCGCCAAGTTGAAGTTTTGTACGTCGATCTTTTACTGTCGCTGGCACAAAATAGGGTTTACTTCACTTCTTGTTGTGTTTTTTATATTCCTTGAACGTCGGTGTCACCAATGTAAATGCTGCTTTCCTAAGTGTTGGGGTTACCAATGTAAATGGTGTTTTGTTGAAAAGATTAATGTGGCTGCGTGTTGAAGAGCATTTAACATTTATACATTTTTTTAAAATCAAGGAAAAACAATGGAAAACCGATTTGTGTTTCAACGATAAAACATATATTAAAATCAACGACAAAAGTGAATAAGGAGAAAAAAAGTAGTTTCCCTTTATCTGTTAGTTGAATATGGTGATATTTAAATAAGCAAGTTTTCTGAATATAATGTTCAGAGTTCTGTGTTAAAATAGGATGTGTATTCAGAAGATCGTACAGTTGTGTGTTTTGTAACTAACAGAGTTGTTGCAACTTGGCTTGTTCACAAAGAACTGATGGTGAATGATATTCAAGTTCTGTGTCTGTGTGTGTGCGTGCGGAGTGAGTAGAGTGAATAATCTGTGTAGACGCATGTGAGTAGTTGAGTTCTACTGTCTTCAAGTGTCTTCAACTCTACTGTTTTATTTGGGAATGAATCCGGACTTATATTACTATCGGTGGCTCCCAGCACGAACGCGGGATACATTTTGAAAGAACACGAAAAATATCTGATTGGATGAAAAATTAAACAATCGGTTTAAAAATTAAACAATCGGTGATTCCATTAGTGAGTGTGCTTCTTGATTCTATCTATCGATAGAATACAGCGGCCACTCTTATTATTTTGAGGGGGGTGGGCGGTTCCTACTAACACTGCTTTGATTTTGGTTTATCTTTGCTTGACATTTTTGAGTTTCTTGTCTGGGTTCATCTGCCTTCATGTTTCATGGCATTTTTAATTATATATATATATATGAACATTATAAATTTTTACACCATGAGGTGTTTTTGTAGGACCCTTGTGAATATGTGGTATTATGGTATGTGCTGGGTTGTGAGGTGATGGATGAGTTTTTTTGTGGTGAATGTGTAATTTTAATGAATGAACGGGTCATGATTGTGGTTAACTAGGAATAGGATAGCTAGTGAAAGATCAGCTTTACCCCACTTCCCCTTCGGCCTTGTGCCAAAATTTTGTAATTTTTACAGAATAAATATAAAGACCCAAAGTCAATTGTTGTGGTTTTTTCGAGTGTGTTTGACGAGCTTTGGTTAAACATACAACCTGTTAAGTTTTTGATTTGATTTTCTAAAAACTCTTTTGAAATTTTCAGTTTTGCTTTTCAGTTTATTTGTTCAGATATATTTGTGCATTTTGTTCTTTTCCTTTTTGTTTATTTCCATTCTTGTATTTTTACCCTCCCCACGGTTTTTGTTTTCATTACTTTTTCGTATAAATTGTTTATTGTCTTTGGTTGTCCACGTTCTTCTTTCGTTTTATTTTGTTTGTTCTTGACTTTGTTTTTTTGTAGTTAAAATAATTTAAAAAGAAAAGAAACAACCGGTTACTATTCGGTCGTGGTGGTCGTTTCGGGCCACCATGAACGAAAACAATGCTGATACTACACCGCCGGTGGCTTCAGTAAAAACGGCCTGGTCGGAGAATAGGCTGAGGAAAAAAGGCAGAATATTATGCGGAGCAAAGAAAAACTTTTGAGGATTCCTTTAAGGAAAATGAATTCCTCACTATCCCAGAAGCGTTGGAGGCCGTGACTACCAGAATAGTATCCTTGCTGACTTCCGACGTCAAAAGTTGTATATTAATTGGAGTCAGCAGGGAAACAACGGAAGAGGTCTTAAAGACCTTAAAAATCAATCCTAAGGTGCTGGCATGACAAACGAATGCCATATGGGACATTCTCCTTCCCACGGAGCAGGAAGCTAAACAGTTAGCAGGCAGTGTGCTAAACACAAGAAACCTGAGACTGCAGAGGGAATACATCGGCACCCGTAGGATAAAGATAACAGTCCACGGCGTGCCCGTGGAAATTTCGGAAGACCGAATGAGTGCCTTCTTCTCAAAATTTGGAAAAGTGGAAGAGGTGAAGGCTCTATTAGGCAAGTCAGGCATCGCAACAGGAGATGTCGAATTAAAAGTCACATTGACTTGAACAGATTTTGGGCAAATACCCCAAAAGACCTTGATGGCGCCTGGAAGGAGGTGGGAAGTAGTAAAAAAAAAAGAGACTACAGAGAAATCTCAACCACCACCAAAGCAGCAGGCGAAGAAAGAAAATAAAAAGAATGAAAACAAGAAAAAGCACGAAAAGGAGGTAGCGCAAAAGCAGTCGCCAAAAAAGCAGCAGCAGCAACAGCAGCAGAAGCAAGCTGAGTTAGAGGTGGAGTTGGACAAAATGACTCCACCTGGAGCAGCCTCTCTAAAGAGAGGAGGAAAAGGATGCAGACACAACATCATGGAAGCTCTTCGGACGTAGTAGGGCGGAGAGGGGCATGGAAAAAACCAGGTCCCTTTCCGTTCCTGCTTCCTCGAAAGAAACGGTTGAAGCACCCAAAACTAGGAGCCTCCCTTCTTCCCCTTCTCGTGCTACGTCTCCGTCTCCCTCAAACTCTTCCCTTAGTTCCCTATCAACGCCCCCTCATTCGTCAACCGTTTCCCCTCCCTACCACTCTAAAGCTACTAGGAAGAAAAAGAAAAAACTTTTTTCGGGACCGATTCAAAAATGGTCTGTCCAGCCAAAAGAGGGCCCAATTGTACAAAATGGCAAGTGTGGATGGAAAATCGGTGGAAGATCCCCGGAATTTTCCAAATGCCCCGGGAGTCATTACGTGCATGAGGGACACTGGGGCCTATTGGAGGTCTGGAGTCATGTGACAGAGGCAAAGGAGACTTTTTCCGGCATGAGAGTTACTGAAATGGACTCTCCTTATTTGAGGAAATTACGCCAATAGTGTGCTGGGAGAGTCCCGGTTTTGCTCCACCTCTCCCTATATAGGTGTCTAAAACTAACCTATCCCACGGATGTCGGCGGAATTGTCCTGGAAGGACGAATGACGTCAGAGCTAGGTGTAGGAAGCCTAGGACAATCTGTCGGGATCCTTACTAACGCAGATTTCCGGCCCGTATGTGAGTAGTTTTTTGCTTTCTAACTCTTATTTTTTTGCGGGCCTAAAAGATGTCAATCAAGTTAGCCAGTCTGAATGCGAAAGGGCTTGAGATTCGAGATCTCCTGTCTTTCGGCGTGGATGTCGCCGCGATCCAAGATATTCACTTTGTTTGCAACGTCGATGCATTGTCGTTTATTCAGCATATGGGGACCTATATGCCAGAGGAATTTCTTTGCTTGTGAAGCGGATTCTTGATGCGAAGGTGGACCTTGTGCATACCGATGCTGTGGGACGGTTGATCGTGGCCGATATTGTCTTGAAAAGTGGTTCGTTCCGAGTCGTTGTGGTTTATGCGCTCAACGACCAGGAAGAGCGGTTCTCGTTTTTTCGGCGGTTGGGGCCGTTCCTGGTGGATTCAACGCGGGGAGATAGTGGGAGGAGGGGCGATCGTAGCCTGGTTGATCTGATCAACAATTTTGGTCTCGTTGATAGATACTGGGTCGATCATTCCGAGGGGGAAATGTGGACGTGTTCTCTTAATTGGCCTTTTATCCGGGTAGATAGCTACCTGGATAGAATGTTAGTTAGAGGAGCCGACGTAGACTTGTTAGATTGCACCACGTTCCACTGGGTAGGCTATTCGGACCACAAACTCGTATGTGCCCGGATGGCGTTAGATCGTAGTCCTAGAATGGCTGGCTACTGGAAGTTCAATCTGTCCTTACTGGACAGGTGGGACTTCCAGAACCAGCTAACTAGCTTAGTGCAGTGGGAACTATTGATGGGCGGTTATCGGTAAAAGTGGTGGGAGAGACTAAAGGATAGGGTTCGGTCCACTGATTTCGGCAAACGGCTCACTCTTGATAGAGCTGAGAAGGTGAAGACGCTTAAGGCTAGTTTTTCCCGGGCGGTGGCTGGGGGGATCCCCTAGAGATAGCTGTAGCTAGGGAGGCCTTGAAGCGTTGGAGTAGCGAGCGCTACATGGGCCAGGTAATTAGACATATGTTAAGCAGGATGTCTTCCGAAGCTGTGAACATGGGCGCAGTATTGCGCAAGGAAGAGCTCTGTCGAGGTTCCGATCGTTACATTCGTGAGGTCAATTCCCCGGAGGGGTATACTCTTCGGGCCACTGACGACACGAGGCGTTTCGGCGGCATTTGGAGAGCCGCCTTACCAATGAGCCTGGTCTCCATGATGAGGAGTTTCGGAGCTATTTAGCTGACTTTCCTTGGCTTTTGCCGACTGAAGCGGCTAGCTGCGAGAGAGAGATCACGTAGGGCAAAGTCTACGCAGCATTAAAGAAGGTCGGCAAGAGGCAAGTCGCTCGGTCTGGGTGGTTTGCCCTATGAATTGCACTTGAGGCTGTCGCATATCTTTGTCCCGATTTTGACGGTGGTGTTGAACAACTGGTTCCGGCAGGAGACCATCCCCAACCGGATTTCCAGCGGTGTGATCACGCTGTTGAAAAAGGGGTAAGTGTGTTGGGCGGGATTTGGATGATTACAGGCCCATAACTCTGCTAAACACAGAGTTAAAGATTTTGGCCAAGATCCTGCAGGAGCGTTTGCAGTCAGTTGCCGAGTCTCTGTTGGGTCCGGAGCAGACTTGCGCTGTGAGGGGATGAACAATTCAGAGCAACCTGCATCTGTCCCGCACGATAACAGAGGGTGTAAAAAACGACGATGAAGCAGCGTTGATAAATTTAGATGAGTCCAAGGAATTTGATAAGCTGACCATCACTACCTTGCAGCTGTCCTGCATGCCGCCGGATTCGAACCCGACTTCTGCCGCTGGATTAGCCTCCTATATCGCTCCCACCAGTGCTGTGGTACAGGTGAACGGGAAGCTGTCGGGCACTTTTGCGCTGTCTAGGTCGGTTCGTCTGGGTTGTCTACTGTCGCACCTACTCTATGCTTTGGCGTTGGAGCCTCTCCTTCGCCCGCTAAGGGACAGGCCGTGCAGTCCGGCCCTACGTCGACCGGTTTGCGGTTAGGTGCCTGTAAGGGTGTCGATCTTCCGGGGCCCATCAGTTGGACGGACGCTCCTGTCCGCATTTTTGGAGTGTGGTTTGGACCCGACATCCAGCTGGAGAAAAATTGGTCTAAGTCCGAGCAATGGTCGACGCGGCCGGTCAGACTTGGTGTCGACGGAGGTTGTCCGTGAAGAGCAGGGCGGAGGCGTTTTTCCGATTGTCCTTTATCGATTGTCCGTACTTCCTCTCAGTAAAGATCATAGAAAGCCGCTCATGCGCTCGCTATCCTCCATTTTATGGAGGGGGCGCAAGCATCAGGTCGACAGACGAGTCTGTGCACAACGTCCGTGTCATGGGGGGCTGAGAATGCCACACTTGGTGTGCCATAAACTCGCCTCGAGGTGGGATTTCCTACGCCGCGCATTGATAGGAGATTCGATTGTTAGGGACGCGTTCACTTTCCTTACTATCAGTAAACCACGGGATCAGTCGGATTTCCTTCGCGAGTGTCGGTCGGCCTTCTTCGCTGTTCCTCGGTCCAGTTACCTTTCTCAGCCTAGGAAGGTCTTCTATCGTCATCTAGTGGAGGGGGTCGCGAAGGATTCTCTACGTGAGCGGCTCGACTTGTCGGAGGAGCAAGTTTTGCTCTTTCTAGTCTTGGGCGCCAGCGGCGGATTATCTCCGTAACCCTGAGTTTTCGCTTACCTGGCGATTGGCTCGGGATCGGCTGCCTCTCAATGACATGGTCTTCACATGAGGCTTGGCAGATTAGCCAGACTGTGAACCATGTGTCCTTGGTTTATAAGAAACGGCTCCGCACGCCTTCTACCATTGTCCCCGGGTCCGCCCTTATGAAACCATGTCGGCTCGTCTCGCTCCCGAAAAGCTTGTGCTCATGTGTCACCCACGTATTCTGGGATGAAAAGAATGGAGTTTCTGACGCTGCTCTGCCACGGCCCGAATGGTGATTTGGACGACGCGACAGAAGGAAGTCTTAGGAGGCAACCGTCTTTTTCATCAGGATCTAATCCGATTCTTTGAGCCTCAGCTCAAGATGAAGATCAGAACTGATAGAAAACGCTTGCATTCGACAGTCTTTAGCGAAAGGTGGGTAACTGAGGCGAGCTTGGTTCGTTTGAACAGAGCTAGCCTTGATTTTCTCTTAGGTCTACCTACGGCACCTCGGGATGATTTCCTGTGGAGCCCTCCTCTTGGTTAAGTTAGACAAGCCTTGTGTACCTAGTTAATGTGAGTAAGTGTTGTTCATGGCAAGATCTTTGGTTATGATCCAGGTTGAGATTCCCAACCTCCCCAGTTTGGTTTTGGGCCATTATTATCTCGACTTGGTCAGCTTTATATTTTCCCATGGGCGTATAATTTTTTTATCCTTTTCCCACTCCCTTAGCGAGAGAGCTTCTTGATTTTGTCCAATGGGTAGAATATAGCGGCCTCTCCTTTTTGAGGTTTGGACGGGCCCTACTAACATCAGTTATGTTTAGTTTACTTTGTGTTGATTTTTGTTTATTATTGGGTTCATCTTCCTCCCCTCTCATTCTTCATTATTAGATTTTTATGTATTATAATTTATTATCATTAAATTGTTATGGCATGAGGCGCGTTTTATAGGTCCCCCTTGAGAGGATGCGGTATTGTGGTGTATGGAAGATTGATTGGTGACGGACGAGTTTTTATGGTGAATGTGAAAATTATAATGAGTGAATGGGTCGTGACTCGGATTAGCTAGGTATAGGATAGTTAGTGTCGACCAGCCTCAACCCCTCCCCTTTTTGGCCATGTGCGAAAACTGTGTTATTTTCACAATAAATATTCCAAGAAGACACAAAAAGGCAGCCATGTTAGCAGGTAAGTCACTTGACTTCTACAACCATATCTGAAGCAGTGTTAAAAAATTATGAACGGACAAACTACAAACGCACACAACACAGATACTCGCATCTATTCCCGATAGAGTTAGAGTATCAGAAAGAGTGGACAAAATACATGACAACAACAAGGACAAAATCACATATACCAACAACTACAGCAACACCAACCGACAGGTCAGAAATGTTGTCTCAGATACATCAAAATACCACCTCGCCATACAAGTACAGTGTTTCGTACAAGGCAAAAATTCCAGCGTTCTCATCCAGATATGAAAAATCTGTTATACTTACCGCGTAGAATTTGGAGCATGTCTAACTCCTCCTCCAGAGAATGACTTACCTACAATACCTGTTGGTATCATTATAAGTTTGGAAAAGAGGCAAAGAAGTGCACAGAACCATGTACTTTCAATTCAAGGACATCCTACACTTCTGCACAACACTAGGGAAATGATTACTCCGGCAACAAATAAAGACGACATTAGCTGCTAGAATGAGACAATAATGTCGTCTATTTTACAGAAATAACAGAAATACTGGATATTTATTTTTAGTCGAAACTGGTGCACAAATCAGTGTTATTCCATCGGAGCCTTACCAAAAATATACACTACCCACATACACACTACAGGCCGCAAATGAATAAAAAATCGAGACATACGGTGAGATATCACTAACGCTCAATTTGAGATTATGACGATCTTTTACATGGATTTTCACACAAGCGCAAGTGAAAACACCGATTCTAAGAGCGGATTTTTTTTAATCTCATTTCGACCTGTCAGTAAATATGGCAAAGGGAAGTACCTCACTCAACAGGAATTAGTTCTGAAATACCGACTGCTAATGGATTGTACGAGTTTATAAAAAAATTCCTACTCTTACTACGCCTTTAAAAGATACAGATGAAATTCATCACACTGCTAAACATTATATCACAACAACTGAACCACCTACACACACATCACTACGCAGACTGCGTCCAGAGAAATATAACATAGCAAAAGACGAATTTCAACATAGGCATCATACGTCCTTCAAGTAGCTCATACCCCATTCCAAAGTTAGTCACAGGCACATGGTAACCTGGTGGGGATTTCAGGAATCTTAACACAAAAACAGTTCCAGATAAATACCCAATCCCACATTTACACGATTTCGCCATGGCTTTACAGGGAACCACAGTTTCACAAAACTGGATTTGGTTATTTACCACTCCTTTCCAAACTTTTCAGAGACTCATCAACGAAGTTTTGAGAGGACTGACTTTTTCTTTTGCTTAAATTGATGACGTTCTTATCGCTAGTCGAGATAGCAAAGAACACCAAGACCACATACAATAAGTTTTTGAGAGATTGACACATTTCTAGTTGAAAATTAATGTAAACAAATGTGATTTTGCTGTTTCGAAACTGAATTTCTTGGGCCATGTGATCAACAAACAGGGAATCATACCCGTCAAAGAGAAAGTAGTAGCAATACAACATTCCATGCAACCAACATCACTGCGACAACTACGAAGGTTTTTTGGTTTAATATATTACTACCGTAGATTTTTTTCCGGATTGTTCCAGAATTTTGACCCCACTCACATACATGTTGTAAAAACAAAAGAATGAGAATGCAAAAATACTTATTAACGGAGAAGCATTAATATAATCGTACAACACCCTCTCCGGTCGTCCAAGTCTTCCAACACCGCGGCTGGTCGCTGAAGTGACTGCTTCAATCCCGAGCTAACCCTATCCCACGTTGTGATTTAAGGTTGATCATAAGGCAGCTAAGATCGAATCGTCGCAGATATATTCGTTTTGGGCTGGGCCAAGCAGGGCGATGACGTACAGGAAAAAATAACACTCGAATGAACAAAAGTAAATATTGTTTTTATATCAGTCCTCCATACAATAATTGGTTTATATCAAAGTCCGCATGCAGTTAATTATTAACCCAAACCGCGTCTAAATCGGAAGTGAAATTATCATTGTTGACCTGGCAAATTTTAGTTTGCTGCTTTAGTGAAGTTTGGCACAAGGCTGAAGTCGGAGGCTTTCGTCGGCAGATAATCACGTGGGGTGTATCACGACCGCTTGCTGGGACGAACTCTCTGCCGTCTCGTCTGTGTCTCTCGTCTGCGACACGTCTACTCTCTAATTCGCTTCGCGTATTCGTAATTATAGACATTCACCCAAACTGACATGGGGTATGGCGAAGTAGGAGCATTTCGGTGAATCCCATTCAGCCTACGTAATAACTTTGGGGAATTCTCTCTCTCCAACCTCTCTTTTATTATCCTTTCTCACCAAACTCTTCAGTGAGCGTGGGTGGTTCCTCCATCCTCCTTGATGTCTTATCTGTGGCAGCTTCCAGGAAAACTTAGTTCCAAATTAAGTTGTTTACAAAGCCTACTTTTTCGATTTCCAGCCCACATTTGCAGCTGCGTGTCAATCATCATTGCCCCCTAAGTCTGGGTCACTTTTCCACGATTCAAACTGCTCAATATACAATTCAAGTCATTTATGTGCAAATTAAATCCTCAATTCTTCCCACAGTTTTTGTTATTAACTCTTCTCATTTCAATGTCTCTCAGCACATAACACTTTCTTATGTTTTAACAAAACTTTTTTCCATTTTGACGCGGCAACAAAAAACAGCATTTCATGACGTTAAAAAGCGTCAGCAGATTTTACTAAACTCTCCTATATCATTGATGATAGTAACTCAACACTCACATTAATGACCGACGCCTGAGGAGATTCAATTGGAGCAGTTCTACATCAGAATCAAAATGGTTCAGAAAAGCCAATATATTTTTCTCAATAAAATTAAACAACACACAACAAAAATACAGTACTTATTCGAGGGAATTACTCGCAATTTACTTATCCCAGAAGCATTTTCGACATCTGCTCGAAGGATGAAATTTTACTGCTTTACTGATCACAGACCACTTACTTACGCCTTACACGTGAATACAGAAAAATATACAACCAGAGATACCAGGCAACGGGATTATATATCCCAATTTACTTAGGATATCCGTTATATTAAAGATTCAGGCAATATCGTAGCGGATACATTCTCGCGCTCTACGATACAAACTATCGATTCTGAAACCCTTACCTTCGATCTAATTGCTGATGAACAACAAAAAGATGCTACATTAGACAAAGTAAAAGAGGACATTTCTTTACAATTGAAAGAACACCCCATCTTATTTGGAACAAAGACACTACTCTGCAATGTGGGGACTGGTTATTCAAGACCATACATACCACCTTCACTGAGAAAAATGATATTCAAAGATTTTCACAACCTCTCACATTCTGGACACCAAGCTACCGTCAAGTTGATTAGCAATCATTTTGTCTGGTCTATAACTGACATAAAATACTGGACTGTTTAAATTGTCAAAAAGCAAGGTAAACAGGCATACAAAGTCCCCTTCTGGACAATTTATCAAACCAGACGGTACGTTCAAGAACCTACACATCGATATAGTAGGACCCTTACCAGAATCAAATGGATACCATTATCTACTGAATATGATCGATTGATTTACAAGATGGCCTGTTGTTGTTCCCCTGAGGGATATATCTGCAGAAACAATCTCTAAAAGCATCTTGCAGGAGTGGATAGTGATTTTTCGTTGTCCCTCGATAATAACTGCAGAGCAAGGCTTCCACTTTCAATCTACACTCTTCGATGAGTTCACAAAGCTATTGGGAGTCAAACGCATAACAACAGTATATCATCCATGTGATAATAGCTTAGTTGAACGTTTTCACAGACAACTTAAAGCAGCACTAACAGTCAATAACGATTCCAGGTCATGGTTAGGAAATCTATCACTAGTTTTGTTTTCCACCAGAAAAGTCTTCAAGCACAGCATCTGAAATGGTTTTGGGGACACCATTGGCACTACCAGGACAGTTTGACAGTTTTTATTTACATAAAAATATAAAAAATATAATAAAAAGTAGTACATTTTATTATTTTTATGAAAAACACCCACTCTGGTCGTCCAAGATGCCCAACACCCTCGGTCAATCGAATAGGTGATCGCATTGATCTAGGTTCTGCCTTATCCCACATTGTGATTTGCTTTGATCATAAGGCGGCCAAGATCAAATCGTCATCAGGTATCTTTGTATTGGGCTGGTACAAGCAGGGAGAAGACGCAAATAAAGAAAATAACACTCAAATAAAAAATAAATACTATTTTATATAAGGGCCTTCGTACAACAGTTGGTTAGTTGTTGTTAAAGTCTAGGAGTTCGTATACAGACAATTATCAGCTTAACCTGCTTCTAAGTCGAATGTGACATTTTATTGACTTGGTAAAGTTCGTTTGGCTGACTTGGTAAAGTTTGGCACAACGCTGATGTCGGAGGTTCTCGTCGGCAGACGTGGGGTGTCTTGTGTCTGGTGTCTGGAACAATCTATCCAGTTAAGGTTTGTTGACTGCCTCGGGACGAAAACAAAAAGAAAGATTAATTCTAAGTTCCTTTTCTCTGAACTATGATTTTAAATCCTATCCAATTCTCTCCTCTTGCCATATTTGTTCATCAACCAAATGTCAACATATTTTTCCCTGTGATCTGTCGTAGTTGAATGTTGTTTCTTCTGCTAGGCATCTGGTTCTTGGCCCTTTTTGAGAATTAAAATCTTCAGTCTTTCCCACAAGGGTTTATATGTCGTTTGGGCTATTCGTTAACTCTTCTTACTACTTACCAGTAAATAAATAGTGTCACAAAAAAATCTTGTCTAAAAGTAGCTAATTTTCCTCTTTTATATAAAAAGGTTAAACTCAAGTGTAAATATAGTAGAATTACCTATTTTTATACAAAAAATATTTAAATTGTGTGTGAAAGTTACTGATTTTCCTAATTTTACATAAAAATATAACATAAAAAGTAGTAGTATTTCTATGCAAATATTAAAGATCTTGGGTAAAAGTAGATGATTTTCCTCTCTTATACAAAAAACTAAAATATAGTGGAAAAGTAGTAGATATACCTATTCTTATACAAACCATTTTTCTGCTGGTCAGACCTTGGTCAAATGATGCTGCTGGCTATTGGGTTGGTCTCTCTGGTCTAAACCATTGCCACACTCTGTTGTTTGATCACAGAGCTGGAAAAGATCAAATTATCGTCAGCAAATGTGGCATTGATTCGTTCCAGGTAAAGCTATGTCACAAAGGAATTTAACAAAAAATGTCTTTGCAGATAAAGACAAAAGTTCTTCAGGCTCTAGTTATATGAAAATTTATATACTGTTTTTATACAATAAATTGGTTCTGGATACAAATCATTAACTCTACCCACTTTGCGTTTTATCGTGACGCTATGCTCAACTTGTCTAAGTCTGGAACAAGGATTGAGTCGGAGGTTCTCTCTGGCAGTAAGTCATATTGGATTCGGCAGAGCACTCGTCTCTCACCTGTCATCTGGAACTTCTGTTTCTTGGTCATCTCAGTATTCTGCTTATATTGACTTCCACCCAAAACTGGCATGGGGGTTGACATGGATAGGGAGATTCGGTGGCTTCCCTATCTTCACCAAAGGCCTCCATGTTGTCTGGCTAATTAATTATACTTCTAAATTTGGAGAGACACATTTTCCGATGGGTAGCTGTTACAGGATATTGATATGCCCAAATCCTTCCTTCTCTTATTTGCGTCGCACACTAATACTTCCCAATGGATGTAGGCAATTCCTCCATCTTCCTTGGTATTTCACCTGCAACTTGGCTGTCCTTCGACTAATCTGTCCCTCAATCGTGTGGCATAGCTTAGCTTATGATCATTGATTTCCCAACCTGGCCTTGCTCCTAGAATTAGAAATTTATCAACAGCTTCCTCCAATCAGTCACTCCCTTAAGACTGCAAGCATCATTGTACTCCGAGCACCCTGTGTTCTGGGTCTTTACACAAAGAAAATATTTCCTTGACTTTGTTACAGAGATCAAAATATTATATCTTTCAAAAGTGTGTTTTCATAACTGGTACTTTTTAAGCTACCTAATTAATAAGCTGTCATCTAAATGTCGCCATATGGCCTTTTTTTAAAAGAATATATGCTATGAAAACAAATAGACTTTGGAAATAAAAAAAGATCGCTGGTTCATTGTTCTATTCTTTAAACCTTCTTGTCTCATTCTGAGCGATGTATTTAATTTAACTCATGTCTTTGCATTTGCCAGTGTTGCATAGTGACACATGTATAAAAGTAGCTGATTTTCATAATTTTTACATGAAAATATAAAAATATTAGGCAAAAAAGTAAAGATCTTGTGTAAAAGTAGGTGATTTTTCTATTTTAACATAGAAATAGGATATGAAAGTAGGAGATTTTAATATTTTTTTAAAAAGTAGACATCTTACATAAAAGTAGCTGATTTTCATAATTTTCACATAAAAATATTAGGCAAAAAAGTAAATATCTTATGTAAAAGTAGCTGATTTTCATAATTTTTACATAAAAATATTAGGAAAAAAGTAAAAATCTAGTGTAACAGTAGCCGATTTTCATAATTTGTACATAAAAATATGAAATATTAGGCAAAAATATGATCTTGTGGTAAAGAAGCTGAGTTTCATAATTTTCATATAAAAATATTAGGCAAACAAGTAAAGATCTTCTGTAAAAGTAGGTGATTTTTATAATTTTTATATAAAAATATTAGGCAAAAAATTAAAGATCTAGTGTAAAAGTAGCTGATTTTCATAATTTTTACATAAAAATATAAAAATATTAGGAAAAAAGTAAAGATCTAGTGTAAAAGTAGCTGATTTTCATAATTTGTAGATAAAACAAAAAATATTAGGCAAAAAGTAAAGACCTTGTGTTAAAGTAGAAGCTTTTCATAATTTTTACATAAAAATATAAAAATGTTAGGCAAAAAGTAAAGATCTTGTGTAAAAGTAGGAGATTTTTTATAATTTTTATCTGAAAAAATTAGGCAAAAAATATATGTTAAAGAAGCTGAGTTTCATAATTTTCATATAAAAATATTAGACAAAAAAGTAAAGATCTTGTGTAAAAGTAGGTGATTTTCATAATTTTTCTATAAAAGTATAAAAACATTAGGCCAAAAGTAAAGATCTTGTGAAAAAGTAGGTCATTCTCATAATTTGTACATAAAATACAAAAACATTAGTAAAAGTAAAGATCATCTGTTAAAGTAGCTGATTTTCAAAATTTTTACATAAAGAAATAAAAATATTAGGCAAAAAGTAAAGACCTTGTGTAAATGCAGATTATTTTTATAATTTTTACATAAAAATATAAAAATATTAGACAAAAAGTAAAGATCTATTGTAAAACTAGGTGATTTTCATAATTTTTACATAAAAATATAAAAATGTTAGGCAAAAAGTAAAGATCTTGTGTAAAAGTAGGTGATTTCCATAATTTTTACATAAAAATATAAAAACATTAGGTAATGGAGTTGTTTAAACGTAGATGATTTTCATAATTTTTACATATAAATATAAAAATATTAGGTAATGGAGTTGTTTAAACGTAGATGATTTTCATAATTTTTACATATAAATATAAAAATATTAGGCAAAAAGTAAAGATCTTATGTGAAAGTAGGTGATTATCTTTATTTTTACATAAAAATATAAAAATATTACGGAAAAAGTAAAGAACTTGTGTAAAAGTAGGTGATTTTCATAATTTTTACATAAAAAATAAAAATATTAGGCAAAAAGTAAAGATCTTTGTAAAAGTAGGTGATTTTCATAAGTTTTACATAAAAATATAGAAACATTAGGCCAAAATAAAGATCTTTTGTAAATGTAGATGATTTTCATTATTTTTACATAAAAATATAAAAATATTAGGTGAAATGTAAAGATCTTGTGTAAAAGTAGGTGATTTTCATCATTTTTACATAAGATTATAAAAACATTAGGCAAAATGTAAAGATCGTGTGTAAAAGTAAGTGATTTTCATAATTTTTACATAAAAAAATAAAAATATTACGGAAAAAGTAAAGATCTTGTGTGAAAGTAGGTGATTTTCATAATTTTTACATAAAAATAAAAAAATATTCGGCCAAAAGTAAAGATCTTGTGTGAAAGTAGGTGATTTTCTTTGTTTTTACATAAAAATATAAAAATATTACGGAAAAATTAAAGATCATGTGTAAAAGTATGTGATTTTCATAATTTTTATATAAGAACTTAAAAATATTAGGCCAAAAATAAAGATTTTTTGTAAAAGTAGGTGATTTTCATAATTTTACATAAAAAAGAAAAATTATTATGCAAAAAGTAAAGATCTTGTGTAAAAGTAGGTGATTTTCATAAGTTTTACATAAAAATATAGAAACATTAGGCCAAAAGTAAAGATCTTTGTAAAAGTAGGTGATTTTCATAATTTTTACATAAAAATAGAAAAACATTGGGTGAAAAGTAAAGATCTTGTGAAAAAGTAGGTGACTTTCATAATTTGTGCATAAAAACACAAAAACATTAGGCAAGAAGTAAAGGTCTTTTGTGAAAGTAGGTGATTTTCTTTATTTTTACATAAAAATATAAAAATATTACGGAAAGGTAAAGATCTTGTGTAAAAGTAGGTGACTTTCAAAATTTTTACATAAGAATATAAAAACATTTGGCCAAAATAAAGATCTTTTGTAAAAGTAGGTGATTTTCGTAATTTTTACATAAAAAAGAAAAATATTATGCAAAAAGGAAAGATCTTCTGTAAAAGTAGGTGATTTTCATAAGTTTTACATGAAAATAAAAAAACATTAAAAAAAATAAAATAAATAAAAGTAAAGATCTCGTGTAAAAGTAGGTGATTTTCATAATTTTACATAAAAATATTATTAGGCAAAATGAAAGACCTTGTTTAAAAGTAGGTGATTTTCATAATTTTCTAAATAAAAATATAAAAAAATTAGGCAAAAAGTAATGATGTGTAAAAGTAGATGATTTTCATAATTTTTACATAAAAGTATAAAAATATTAGGCAAAATTGAAGATCTTGTATAAAAATAGGTGATTTTCGTAATTTTTACATAAAAATATAAAAATATTAGGCAAAAAGTAAAGATCTTGTGTGAAAGTAGGTGATTTTCAAAATTTTTACATAAGAATATAAAAACATTAGGCCAAAATAAAGATCTTTTATAAAAGTAGGTGATTTTCATATTTTTTACATAAAAATATCAGGGAAAATTAAAGATCTTCTGTAAAAGTAGGTGATTTTCATAATTTTATATAAAAATACAAAAATATTAGGCAAAAAGTAAAGATCTGGTGTAAAAGTAGGTGATTTTCATCATTTTTACATAAAAATATAAAAATATTAGGCAAAATTAACAATCTGTTGTAAAAGTAGGTGATTTTCATAATTTTTACATAAAAATATAAAAATATTCAGCAAAAAGTAAAGATCTTGTATAAAGTTGGTGATTTTCATAATTTTTACATAAAAATATAAAAACATTAGGCAAAAAGTAAAGATCTTTTGTAAAAGTAGGTGATCTTTCTATTTTAACATAAAAATAGGATGTGAAAGTAGGAGATTTTATTATTTTTTTTCAAAAGTAGATATCTGATGTAAAAGTAGCTGATTTTCATAATTTTTACATACATATATAAATATATTAGGCAAAAAAGTAAAGATCTTGTGTAAAAGTAGGTGATTTTTCTATTTTAAAATAAAAATATGATGTGAAAATAGGAGATTTTACTATTTTTTTCAAAAGTAGAAATCTCATCTAAAAGTAGCTTATTTTCCTCAATTTATATAAGGTAAAAGTTAAAACAATGTGTAAAGTAGTAGATTTACCAATTTTTATACAAGTATTAAAATTGTAAGTTAAAGTAGCTGATTTTCCTATTTTAATTTTTTGTATAAAAATGAAAATCATCTGTCTTGTATAGAAGAAGCTGATTTTCCTCTTTTTATACAAAAAATGAAAATATAGTGGAAAAATACTAGATATACCTATTTTTATACAAACATATTGAAATGATGTATAAAAGTAGGTGATTTTCCGATTTTTACATAAAAATATAAAGTTATAATGTAAACAACAGTAGATTTTATTAGTTTTAGACAAAAAAGTAAATATCCCTTATAAAAGTTGCTGATTTTCCTTTTTTTACATAAAAAGTTAAAATATAGTGTCAAAGTAGTAGATTTACTTATTTTTATACAAAAAATATTAAAATCATGTATAAAATTAGCTGATTTTCCTATTTGTGCATAAAAATATAATTTGAAAGTAGTAGATATTAGTATTTTTATGCAAAATATAAAGAAAAATAAAAGTAGCTGATTTTGCTCTAATTATAAAAATAGTTGAATATATAGTGTAAAAGTAGTAGATTTACCTATTTTATACAAAAAATGTGAAAATCATGTAAAAGTTGCTGATTTCTGCACATGTATATAAAAATATAATGTGAAAGTAGTAGATTTTAATATTTTTATGCAAAAAGGAAAGATCTTGTGCAAAATTAGATGATCTTCCTCTTTTTATACAAAAAGTTATAATAAACTGCAAAGTAGTAGATTTACTTATTTTTATAACAAAATATTAAAATGATGTATAAATGTAGCTGGTTTTCTTATTTTCACATAAAAATATGTAAATGTAGTAGATTTACCTATTTTTATAGAAAGAATATTAAAAATATGTTTAAAAGTAGCTGATTTTCTATTTTTACATAAAAATGTAAAAGTAGTAGATTTCATTATTTTTATGCAGAAATGTAATGATCATGTGTAGCTGATTTTCCTTTTTCTATATTTTTCGATTTACCTATTCTTAAACAAAAAAATTTAAAGTCATGTTCAAAATAGCTGATTTACCTATTTTAACACAAAAGATGATGTGAAAGTTGTAGATTTTACTATTTTTATGTAAAAAAGTAAAAGTCATGTGAAAGTGATTTTCCTTTTTTATATAAGGATAAAATAAAGTTTGAAAATAGTACATTTGCCTAGTTTTATACAAAAATATTAAAATCATGTGTAAAAGTAGCAAATTTTCCTATTTTTACACAAAAATGTAATCGAAAAATAGCAAATTTTACTTCTTTCATGCAAATAATAAAAATCCTATGCAAAAGCCACTGATTCCACTTTTTATATATATAAAAACAGTGAATAAAAAGCTTCATGTTCCTAATAAAGAAATATATACAAAAAGTAGCATATTTATATATTTCTAAATAAAAAAAGCACAAATGTAAATAAAAAGTAGCATATTTTCATATTACTAAAGGAAAAATCTTATATGTGTGTAAAAAGTAAAACATTTACAAATTTCTGTATAAAAAGCTTAAATGTGCATATTTTCAAATATGATAGCTTAAATGTGGGTAAAATGCACTGTAAATCCGACCCTCTCTCACGGTGTCAATTGTAACACGATCTCTGGTCAAGGTGTCCATGTGACACCGTATCCTAAACCGCATGGGCCGACGTCATCCATAATGTATAGCCCAGTATTGCAGGTTAGACCTAAATCTCCGTTTTCAAATGTCGATTCGATTCCATTCACCAGCCACGTTGTGATTTTTGATCCTGGCGAGTAGTTATCGGGTCGTAGAATTTCGAAAGCTCTCCGTTGGTCTACCTGCAAGCTTGTTGGGTGAGAATCAGGTTAACAGCAAATAAATATGGCTAAATCGATCCGATTTTAGAGGGACAAAAGTTTTATATATATATATATATATATATATATATATATATATATATATCATCAGCACTACATATAATAATACTATTCTCGTAGCAAAAAGTTGAATGTCTCTTATTTATGAACGATGATCAACAAAGCAAAAGAAAATACTTCGTGTAATTTCGTTAAAGGAGAGAGGTGGCTTCGTTTTAACCCTTTTTGATTACTGTAGCTTGTTCGACGTTTCCGTTCTCAGTGGTAGTAATAATAGTAATAGTAGTCTTAGCTGTTGGAGGAAGTAATTCGCTTCTTCGTACTTATGTCAACAGCACATGTTAGCGGACGCTTTGTTCCAATCTCTGACGTCACTTCCTCTCTTCTTCAAGTCTCCAACTCAACTCTCTGATTGTCTCTAACCCAACTTTATTCTCTCTTTATATAGATAACTGGTGACGTATTTGTTCTTTCTAGTGCGAACGTACTGACATACTTTTATTAGGAATGGGATTCGACACATTTCCTGACATACTTCTAAATTAATACTTCACATTCGTTTCATCTTTCGGTGCCCTGACCGCTGTCATTGTTCTAAGTTTGTCTATTAATAGCTCTGAGCAATTTTGGTAAACTTTACATGGATTCATGCTGTCATGTTATCGATAAAATTAACCTTTAGATCAAGACATTCTGAATTCTATTTTCTATTAATAATTTGATATCTTTTGGACGCTTAAAGAGAAAAAATATTGTATTTCGTTTTCTAAATAAAATCTGTAACATTTACATTTCAAAGTCATTTTTAACATCTTGGTTCTTTTGAAAACGCCTGTTTTTTTCCTGTTTTCCGGCATATTCTCCTTTATTATTATTATTATTTCGGGGTGATATTGCCCCCCCCCTCGCCACATCTTTCACTTAACCCTTTTGTCTAATACTTGTATTAGACACCAATACTTCAAGAGTTAATTCTTCCCATGCAATTTACTATTATAACTTCCGCATGCCGGTATTATTTCAAAAGAAATGTACAGTCCAATTAAATCGATTCAAACATTACAGTCTCTTTCAGCTCCTTTTTTGATTAAGTTCCGCCATTCTTATACACACCAATATTTAATTAAAACAAATCCCTTCTATCAGTTATATGACTAATAATAATCCTACAACGATTGGCCAAACTATTATAGCCCGCCTATTCTCTTCCCAACTCGGAACATTTCCTTCCACTAGGTCTAATTTAGATTTTAATTCTTCCAAGTTGATTTCATCAAGGGGCTTCAATAAGTCCGGCATTTTCTCTAAAGAGACCTCAAAGTACCCCCTTTATTATGGGTTCCCATAATTCTGTCCATTTACTCGCGTTGGTTGACACTAATTTCAAAAAAGATTCTTTTGCTTCGAATTTTTCTTCGACCTGGTAATAGGGGGAAGTGTCAGTTCCACAACCCATTTGTAACTCTACAATGAACAAGGGTAGCTTCATCCTTATAGTTCTAGTGGCTTCTTCTTAACATACCTTAGATAATTTCAGTCCTCCCTGGGTAGCTACCGCCCAAATCCCATCTGATATGCTAATGGCTCTAGGTAATGTAACACTGGGCAATACTTCTATTTGACAGTGCTTCTTAATTCCCCTCTTATTTTTCTTAAATAATTCAAGTACACACAGATCATGGCTACCAGCCACATAGATTGGACTTGCAGATACACAGGTACATAAAGCATCAACTTTACATCTATTTGCTTCTTCACTTGTTAGAAACATAAATTTTGTTCTAGCCAAATTCAAGGCTAAAAAGTTTGCTTCTATCTTATACCTAGCTACAGCTTTTAAGTTTTGATTGGTTTTAGGATATGGCATGGGCAGATATATTACTTGATATATCTCGTAGGTACTGTCCTTATTTAACACGGGTAATGATGCCAGTACTAACAACTTCTTATTCTCCAATAAGGTGACACATCCCAGGGTACTATAATACTTCCGTAACTGTTTGGTGGGCTCCACAGGTAACCTAAGGGAATGAGGTAATCTAGTCTGTATGTCCAACAACACTTCCCTTAACCAGATTGGGGTTATTATACTTGGTGACAGGTGTCCTATAGATAACATATCCAACTGAGCTCTCACATGCTCTAGCAAGAAGGTTAATGATTGACTGATCTGTTAGACCTTATTGTTATTGACAGCAACTGAAAATAGTGTTGTAAACCCCCCTCCAATCCCCTTAGTTCCACTGCTAGGGTTTCCGTTACATCGAACACCTCTTTTCCAAAACTCTGCAATTGGGAGATTAGCCAATTTATGCTGCCCCTATTCTTGGCCAGTTCCAACCTGGTAACATTAAGAATGGATATACTCTAACTACTTTAGTCATCACTCGTTGGTTCATTTCCACACTTTCTGATTTTCCTTTAATCACTCTTACATCGTCTTCTGACACCGTCCTGAATAAAACACTCATTGCCTTCCCTATAATAGGCAGTATGGCACTCTTCCTTCTCATTTGCAATAACTCTAGCTCCTTGTTCCTCCAGGTATGAATTCATATCCTTCCATTGTCTATCAAGTATCTTAGATTCTTGTGCCAAAGTATCCGTTATACGGCAATACTCTTCCTTCTGTAGGTAATCCAGAGCTATCTGTGTTCTAGCCATACCGAGTTTAGCTATTTCAATTTCTAAATGAGCCAATAACTCTTCGTATGGCTGTAAATCTATCACTACGGTTATGGCCACCACATTGATTTTTTTAAATACACTATTTTCGCTACGTTCTCAGGCATTTACTGTCAAAATCAGCATCAGCGCCATCAGTGGTCCTCCCTTGCAATGAGATAAGGATGAGGATCCACTTTTACTTCTACATTCCTTTCTGTCGTTTTCTTATGGTTATCGATTTGCAAAACTACCCGAGAAAGTAATCCATTCTACGGCCAGCGGCGCCACACATGCATGGGGGCCCTTCCATACACCCAGCTTTATAGGTAATTCTACGTCCTTAGATGCTTTTTTGGTTTCTAACCGTTCTTTCCACTGGAAAGATGGAATTTCATCTTCTTCTTCCCAACTATCCGATCCTTCACTACTCATCTTTAGTGCACCATCCGCTTCGTTACCTTCCTCAAGGGAGCTACTTCTACGATTGTCGATCCACATTATTCTCTTTAAACTCTCGGGGGTAATCATAATTTCCCCCTCCTCTTCTTCGCTATCAATCTCTAATTCTTCGGGTTAAACCAAGGTTGCCCTCCTCAATCCTCTTTTTGCTCTCTTCCCTTTAGCTCCTTCTCATTCATCTATCTCAGTTAATTTTATATCATTAGCATGTACTCGTTTTACCCTTCCTGCTACTTGATCCCAAATTATATAAGTAACGAGTCCCGTCTGTTCCACTATTCTATAAAATGATCTCTGATCCAGTTTACCTTCCTTCAGGTGTACTTTGTAATATACTGGATCACCCACTTGGAAGTTAATTTCCTTCCTGTTTTGATTTACTCTGTCATTACACCTGTTATGAGCTCTCCTGATTTTCCTTCTCACCTGAGTAAAAACCTTATGCTGTTGCTTCGAGATCAATTTATGGTGACCATATATTTCCTTCTGGGTCTCAGCAAATTATCTATCGGTAAGACTGCCAAATAGCATATAATAAGGGAAAAATTTCGCGGTTCATTCATCTAAAATCGCACGGCGGCCAGCACCTGAGTTAGATACTCATCCCAGCTGTCCTTATTATCTCCTGCTAACTTCGCTAGTACATCGGCTAAGGTCCGGTGGGAGCTTTCTACCTTCGCATTGCTCTGGGTATGGTATGGGGAGGTGGTAATGTGTATAGCATTCAATCCTCTCAGAGTTTCCTCCATAATCGGATTTACATTCTCCAGTCCATTGTCAGTGACCAATGGCTCAGGGGCTCCATATCTAGGAAATATCTCCTGAAGTATTATATTTGATACTGTTCAGGCTTTCTTGCCAGGTATCGCGAAAGCCTCTGGCCAATTTTTCAGCAAATCTACGAAGCTCACTATATATGAGTTTCCATGAAGAGTTTGTCGATAGTGCCCTGAATCCATGCATCCATGCACACCTTCTGGAATGGGTAATTGGGAACTCTATTATCTCGACTTTGCAATTGACACGTTATGCATTTGTTCACATAATTCAATACATCATTATACAATCTAGGCCAAAAATAACTCCTGCCTATTAATTCATAGGTTCTATCAATCTCCATGCATCTCACCTTTTCATGACATTGGTCTAAGATTTCTTGTCTTAATATTTTTGGTACTACTATTTTTAGACTTCTTTCCACCCCTGGTCTTGATTTGTAGTTCAACGCCCCATTGTGTATGACATACTTAGAGGTAGTTCCTGCCTCTACCTTACCTCAGTGGACTAATTTTGCTATCTTCCTGATTTTTTTCTATGATAGCTTCCCAATGAGGTTCCCTAATAAATTCTTCTTCCTCATCCTCTGCTTCCCAAACTGGACGTTTACTTAGGGTGTGAGAATTTATCACGTTCACTTGATACGCTCTGTTGTCCATACCCGGTTCTAACCTAACGGATTCAGACCCTAATTTTTCTGGGATCCTAGATAACAGATCTGCGCAGGTAGATACTCTATTTTGCACTGATAGCCTTTAAGCTTAAATGCCCACTGTTGGATCTTCTTCTTCGTCCATTCCGCCCCCAATAAGTGTTTGAGGAGCTTATGATCAGTTTTAATGGTAAAAACAGCTCCACTCAAGTAACAGTTCAGTTTTTGGACAGCATATAAAATGGCAAACGCTTCTTTTTCTATCACTGGTCCATCTCTGCTGGGTTTCTGATAGTCTGTGAGACAAAAAATATATAGGTACTTCCTCAGGTATACCTGGCACTGGTCCATCCTTATCCGGACAGGGCTGGTTAAGTACCGCACCTATACATTTGTCACTGGCATCTGTATAAAGCACAATCGGCTTACTTAGGTTTGGGTAGGTTAGCAAGGGTACTACTGTCAACTGGTCCTTGAGGGTATCAAAGGCTCGCTGACAATCCTCCGTCCACTTAAATCTAGCGTACATTTTCGTCAAGGCTATCAAGGATCCTGCTAATCTGCTAAACGCAGGAACAGAGTGTAATATCCAATGGCTCCTATAAAGCCACGAACCTCTCTCACTGTCTTGAGCTAAGGCATAGCCCTTATCACTTCTACCTTATCTAAATCAGGTTTTATTCCAGTTTTGTTTATAACAAAACCCAAATACTTGGTTTCGTCCTTCATAAATTGACATTTAGGTAATTTTAACTTCAATCCGTGCTTCCCCACTCGATCGAACATCTTCTGTAGGTGTCCAAAGTACTCCTCATGTGTCTTAGAAAACACCATAATATCATCCAGGTAAGCCATGGCAAAATCTTCCATACCTCCTAGCACTATGGACATCAACTGAGTAAATGCACCTGGGACATTAGATAACCCAAACGGCATCACATGAAAATTGAATAGACCCATGTGACAAGTGAAAGCTGTCTTCTCCTGGTCCTTTTCATCCAAGGCTACCTGCTAATAACCTTACCTTAGATCCAACGTAGAAAAAACAGGTTGACTTTCCAAAAGCGCCAGAATATCATCGATCAGGGGTAAAGGTACCGCTAATGGTTTTGTAATGGCGTTTAACTGTCTAAAATCCACGCAAAATCTATGTACTCCATCCTCCTTTTCCACAATGACTATTGGAAAACTACATGGGGACTTAGATTTCTCCATTACTCCTGAGTCCAACATCTCATTTACTACCTCTTCCACTAATTTTCTCTTATGGATCGGGGTCCTAAAAGGTCTCAACCTAATGGGTGGGTGGACACCAGTATCTATTTTCATTTGCACTGTCCCAGTCTGTCCTAACTCCTTATCAGTATAAGCTACCACATCTCGATTAGCTTCTAGCAGTTTCCTTATCTCAACTTTATATCTTTCAGGCGCTATCAAGTCTTCTTCCTTTATTTCGGGGCTATTACACTTTTTCCATAGTTCATACTTACTCTCACTTGCTTCATAATTTTTACCGGACAAGAGTAACCTAACTCTTCTCCCTGATTTAATGTAATATAATATATTGTAATATAATATATTGGCTGTATTAGCCAGCAATAGGGGCACCATTTCCATCCCTTCTACCACGTAGCTACACAAGGTCCCCTCTTCTTCACCATTATCATACCTCTCTGTAGGTTTTATCCGTTAGTTTCTCCACTCCATCTATCCTTCCTTCACATGAAACAGCCATTCTTGGGGGAAGTTTCACCTCGGTCTGGGCTACTACGGGTCACTTATTTTCCACTTCATTCCTTAATGGAACCTCTACTCCTCCCAAAACCAATGTAGCCGGATCAAAGCGGATTTGAGCTTTATTCAGCCTAAGACAGTCACTCCCTAAAATTAATTCTCCGCACAAATCAAGTGCCACAAACACCTTAAGCTCACCTGTGGTCCTCGCAAATTTGAATGGTAGCCATGTCATACCCTCTATTCTCATCTGACTACTATCTGCCTGGCTAATGAATAAATCCACTGGCTGAAGTTTTCTATGTAACCCAGCTGTCTAAACAACTTGGAATTTATTAAGGAGACCGACGCTCCAGTATCCACTAATGCCTTTACTGTCTTGTGCACCAACAACACATTACAGGTAAAGTCCGGCCCCTCTTTAAATAGCTGAAATATCTGAGCTCTGTCCCTATTCCTCAACCTTCCCTTATTTTTATTTCTCTGTTGGTTAACCCTATTTTTCAAACTTGACATAGGTGCTGGCAATAGGGGCTCATCGTTCGCTTCTCTTGGGTAGAGTGGGGACTGGTCTTCTTGGTCCCCTTATTTCTTCCTTTCCTCTCTCAGCACCTTTTTTTCTTGGACAATTCCTTCTTAAGTGTCCAGCCGCCTTACATAGCCAGCACTTATGACATTTACAGTTGACTGCAAAATGTCCAGCCACACCACAGAACCAGCACTTCAGAGGTCTTGTTTTTATTGGGGTCACCCTACCCTTTACTTCTCTACAGCAGACCCACTGTTGTTTCCCGATCGCTTATACTTTTCGGGAGGTACTAGGATGTCTATTTTCTTAATCCTTAGTCTCCTATCCCCCGCATCTGTACACCAGTTTGCCTTGTGGCCCAAACTTCCGCACTTAGTGCAATTTGGACCTATTGACCTGGGGTCTCCTCCCCAATTGATGGGGCAGTCTTTGGCCCTGTATCCTCCGTAATTACAGGTCCAACATACTAGCCCGTACCGCCCCGGAGTGGACTTATAAAATCCGTACCGTATATCCCATTCCTTACGGTTGGGTTCCTCCTCGGCCTCGGCCTCCCAATCCTCCTCTTTCGCGTCCTTACGGGGTTTTATGTTCACTATTCTATTTCTGGAGCTTTTTTATGCACCCTTCCAACCCCAGGATCTTTGGGCTCTTTGGTCTCTGTTGTTTCTTATCCTTTCCCAGATCCTTTCACTATTTTAGCTACCTCTAGGGCCACCGTCAGCTTACAGGGCCCACCCTTCAGGACCGTCACCCCTCACGTCATCATCACGGATGACATCCATAAAAGCGTCCGCTAACAGTACCTGAATCGCAGCACTTTCTCTTATTTCTGTTATGGTGACCTATCTACATTACAATGAACTCTTCCTCCTTCATAAATACTAATCTGCGAGACTTCCTAAGGAGGCAGTCGGGATGCAGTGTAACCTGACAGTCCGAACGGGCACTTCTATCTGCTGACTATTAACACTCTTATTTTGTATATATGTTCTGTTATTTCAATTCACTTGTTCGACCTACCTTCTTCTTTCCGTGTCTTTCTTTCTGGCTCCTAACAGTCCACAATAACTTGGCGACGAGGATTTTCGAGGACCGCCGGGATTGAAAAGGAACTCTCCTAAAACACGGGCAAACGAGTTTTCGTAAAAGAACTACGTGTAATTGCCAATTTGTTTTAACGAGAATTTTTTTTTTTTTATTTTTTGTCACAGTTTTTTCATTTGAAAAACATCTGGAAAAAAACCGGAAAAGTAAAACCGGAAAAAAAGACACAGTTATCATGGAGGAGTTCAAAAGTATTTTATTAGATCTTGTAAAGTACCAGAATGCACAGCAATTACAACTCCAAGAAAGAATGGAAGAGAAGTGGCAAAAACAACTGCTCTCACAACAGGAAAAAATGGAAAATTTATTTCTGCAAACCCAGAAGGAAAATCAAGAGATACAGCTCGAATTTGAAAAGTAAGTTTTACTAAGAAAAGTTTTAGTAAGAAAATTTGTTTTCGATGGGAATACTACGTCAAACTGTAGTAATCGCATCGAAAACGAATTTTCTTTTTCGCAAAACACCATTTGGAGCGCGATAGAGAATTTTTCATACAATCCCGAGGAAGACATAACCTTCACGTCATACTTTAGGAGATATGAGGGTTTGTATACTTCAGATTGTGCGAATTGGAGTGACTCGAAAAAAGTACGTCTTCTGAGGAAACTTGGCACAACTGAGCACACAAAATTTGTAAACTACATTCTGCCCCGTAAGACTAGCAAAGTCAAAGCAGTGGAATTACTCATGGAGCTTTTCAACCCATAGACGTCTCTTATTCATAAGAGATGGAAATGTCTTAATCTAACTAAGAACGAATAGGAAGATTACACCACTTTTGCGTCAATAGTAAACAAGCACTGCAATGATTTTAGACTGGTGGAGCTAAGTGCGAATAACTTCAAAAGCTTAATATTCGTGCAAGGACTAGTTTCAGCAAAAGATGCAGAAATTAGATGAAGAATACTAAACAAATTGGAGAATGAGCCGAATATAACTCTACAGCAGATCGCTGAAGAATGTCAGATGTACGTCAGTTTAAAGCAGGATTCTAAAAATATTGAAGAATCTGGTATTGTTCACGTCAAAAAAAGTATGCTACAAACAGAAACAAACAAATTAAACTGATTAAACAAAGAAAAAGCAAAATAAGTTGCCCCCTAACCCATGCTACGGATGTGGAGCCCTACACTAATACAAAGATTGTATGTTCCGGAACAAAAATGTTACGTATGTAACCGAGTCGGACACAAAAGCTCGCATTGCCGATCTAAAACCAATAGCTGCATTAAAAATACAAGGTAGGACGATCTAGACGGTGCTAATATCAGAAAATTAAGCACTGATTGGATGACACAATTCCAGCTTTGGGACTTACCTGTAAATTCATACTGCCAAAAAATTGAAAATTGGAATGCCGAAGCTTAAAAACTGAAGCAAGCCAATCCAGAAATTTTTTCTGGTGTTCAATTTTTGCCATCATCTTGTTACACCTGCCTAACCAGGCAGGTGTAACAAGATGATGGCAAAAATTGAACTACAGGACAACGGCCAGCCAGTGTTCAAAAAGAAGCGAAATGTGCCTTTTGCGTCGTTGGAACAAATTAACGACAAACTTGACAGATTAGTAAAAACTGGTGTTCTATCAAAGGTAGAATGGGCCGCACCAGCGGTCTATGTAAAAAAAAAGTCGAAAGCCATACGCGTTTGCGCTGATTTTTCGACAGGATTAAATGCTGTTCTGAAGGACTATCATTATCATCTTCCTGGACCAGAAGACATTTTTGCGAAGCTAAAAGGTAGGAAGTTTTTTTCGAAAATTGGCCTTAGCGGCGCTTATTTGCAAATTACGGTTGAAGAAATGAGTTCGAAGATATTGTGTATAAATGCGCATCGCGGATTATATAAATTCGAACGTTTACCGTTCGGGGTAAAAATCGCGCCATTATTCATAAGTCCCCCTTTCGGTTACCAGCATGCTCATTGGGATTCTCACCGTGATTTTCTTCGAGACGCCACTTGGTCTGACATTTTTAACCTTGAGAATTGCGCCAATGAGGTTGTCTCTTGGACCACTGCCGGCATAGATGCTTTCATTTCTTCTTGGTAATACCAAGTGAAACCTCACTCTTCTCCATGATCGCACCATTAGGTTCTGCCGCTGTAGGCCACAGGAACCACTATTTCCGCCATTACCAGCGTGACAGTTCACATCACAGCAGGTGCCTATTTGTGGCTGCATGTAATAAATGTAAACGTGCCCTCGAAGGAGCTAAGTCCCTGTTTGCTGAGAGAATGAGGCGTCGTATTGAATGTAACGGCTTTGGCTCTCGTGATCACTGGCGGCTCTGTAATAATATGTTAAATAAGAGTAAGTTTTCGATTCCTCTTCTTTTCACTCAATTTGAGGTGTTGACATCTGCTGATAAAGCGTAAGTTCTCCTTAAACTCTACTCTTGACTTATCTGAAGTATCCTTGACTGACTTCCCACTTAGAACCGAGTCTCTGTTGAGTGATATGCATATAAGCCCTTCTAGGGTTTCTTCTATCACAAGACCGATAAATATATGTAAACAAATATATGTATTAATAACAAATTACAAGTTACAAGTACATGGATAGTTACATGGACAGAGTGCGTGTGGTGAATATTATGTGTGTGTGTTGTGGTGAGTGTTCGTACGTACGTGTATTGTTCTTAGCGTGTTGCCAGCATTTGGGAAACGCTGTATCTATGAACGTTCACATCTGCGAGTTGGTATAAGGCCGAAGCCTGAGGAAAAGAGGAAGAGGCTAAGGGTCACCCAGTATTTATAGCCAAGGGAGAGAGACCTCTGTTGAAGGATTAAGGAACTAAAGGAGGAGCTAACTCCGACAAAACTACCGGAGGCCCTAATCAATGCATCTCACATCGTATAGCCTTCTTGCAGTAAAGAAAACAAGACTAAAGATTCTTGATGTGATTTTTTTATATACAACGTAGGGAAAAAGAAGTTGGGAGGAGATCAGTTACCCTAATAATATGAACGTTTAGTAAAAAGGACACGCGTGGCTAGCATACACAACACCTTATTTTCTGTTGTAGAATTCGGTATGATGAGGGTGTAAACGTCTCACCCAATTGAACGGAGTGAAATGCTTACTAGTATGTGGATTGCACTTGTGAGTGGGGAAAGGAAATAACATGGCGCTAGACCTAGTTCGCCGTTTAGTAGAATAAAAATGCAAAATGGTGATTTAAGGTGATTAAATTAGAAATAAATCTCGAAACTCGTAGAGTTTGGGAGGTAAATGGGAAAAGAAACAGAATTAAAATTCAATTAAACATAAAATATGGTTTTCGTTTCTCCAGGTGAACTGCTGATATAATTGAACTGATGATAATTGCGGAAAAGAGTCTGTCATGCTCTAGATAAAAACGGTGAGGCTCGGGTTGTAGCTTTGGACATCTCGAAAGCTTTTGACAGGGTTTGGCGTAGAGTTTGTTGAAAATTTTTGAACTGATTCAGGCCTTCCTATCAAATCGTGAAATGAAATTATCCTGAACGGCCACTCGTCTAAATCCTTTCGTACTAACGCGGGTGTTCCACAAGGTTCCATCCTTCGTCCTACTTTGTTTTAATTATCATTAATAGCCTTCCTGATGACACCAGCTCTCAACTTGGTATATACGCTGATGACACAAAACTATTTACTACTGACTCGATAGTAAGGCTGATCAGTCTGACAAGGTCAAAATGGCAGCCGATGTTCAAAATGACCTTAAGTTCGATAGCTTATTAATTTTAACGCCTCCAAAACTAAACTTCTCTCCATTAATCATCTGAGAGATCCTCTATCAGTACGAAGCTGAAGCTAAACTCCAGGAACGTTATATGTTGCGCCTTTGGCTAACATTCTCAGCTGACATGAAGTGGAAAGACGATATTGAATCGATTGCTTGGTCAACTGCTAAGAAAGTTGGTTCACTGTGTCGCGCAAAATATTTTTTCTCTCCAAAATATATCTTACATACCTACCACATATGGTCTAGTGCCCCTGTTATTTACCTTAAGTTCCTTGATAAAATCTGAAGAATCGGCAATATTATTGTTTCTGAAAAGGCATCTCGACTTCAGTCACTTTCCCACCGACGTAGGGTTGCCTCTCTGTGTCTTTTCTCTAAATACTTTTATGGTAATTGCTCGGATGAACTGTTCGCTATGGTACCTAGACGTTTTGAATTTAAGCGCAGTAATAGACTGGTTTCGAGATCTCATCAATTTACAGTTGAGCTGGCTAGATTTAACCGTAAGTTCTATGCTATCAATTTTATTTCTTGCACTTCTCGCTTGTGAAACTCCTTTCCGGCTCCATGCTTTCCAGCCAACTTTGACCTGCAAAAATTTAAACGCAGTGTTAATCTTCCTGATTACTCTTTTCTCTTCTCTCTCATTATTAATGTTTCTGTTATTAATTCTTCTACACCTTGTAACCGCTTCTGTCTTAGTGGCTTTACTGCCTTGCATGGGGTGATCCCGATTAAAAAAAAAATAATGAAGTTGATGAAGGAACCAGAGACAAAATAATGTTTACAGTGATAAAAATCGGTCGGATCAATAAATATAAAATCCATTTCTTCATTAGAAATTACTTTCCTTTTTATAATTTACTTGCAGTTATTTTAAGTAAAAATTAGTGTTTGCAAATACTCATTTTACATAAGATAAGTGTGTTTGAGCTACACACCAATATTATATTGTAACAGGGTGCTGGTCCTTGCTCAAGTTTTAGTGGTATGAAAATCTGATTGGAGAGGAATAAATTCTTAATACTACGTTGCTAAGCCATGAGGTATTTCTCAGTAAAAGGTTGAGAAATGTTTTTTTTTTTTTTTTTTTGCTGGGGTTCTTTGGACTTATTTCGATAATCCAGATGAATGTGGAAATTTTGACATGCATCAATGTCAAAATGTGAAACAAAGTACACAGGAGTGCCACTTATATAAACCAGTGAAGCATTTCGCTTCAAGAGTCACTGTAAATACGTCAGGACGAAGTGCTAAGAAAATCTCCGCCGCTCAAAGACAAGAGTACACACACATTCTGTAAAGGGATGAACAAAAACAAACCAACATCTGAAAAATACTAAATCACCATTTTGCTATCTAGATATGCAAACAACGTATTCCTCGTCAATAAATTATTGTTAGACTTGTGTTGAAGAGATCTTCCGCCGAGCTTTGACATTGAGGGCCAGCTTTTAGGATCACATGAGAAACAAGCTACCAATGCTCTCAGTGGGAAAAAGGCAGCCAGAGAGTATTTGGTGTAGTCAGTTTACGTTCGATTTTGGTGGCCAGATGCGATCTGGTTACAATGAACAGTCTTCGGGTCTGCTTACAATTACCGTTTATAATACTTCCTGAGCAAAAAAATTTCACTTGTTTTTGAGAGTTTTCAAACGGTAATTTTTAATTTACAATAACTTCATGTGGGCTACCCAAATATGCAGAAAAGTATAGTTTCAGAACGGGAGAAAGTTAGTTTACAAGTTTATTTCACTTGTTTTTAAGATTGTGCACACAGCAATTTTTACTAACTATAACCGTGTGCGATTGTGACACCCAGCCGTTGGCCCGTGGTCAACTCCCAGTCGCGACGCGAAACTGTAATGTATCTTCTACCGGCGTTTTGAGGTTGACTCTTTGTCGCCGCCACCAGCCTGTGTCCCGGTCGATCGATGGTCGTCGCTACTCGGCGAAATCCCCTGGTCAGGATACCAATATGGGACACTTGCAACGTCTGGTTACTGGAGTAACTGCTTCGATCTCCATTCTAACCCACCCACGTTGTGATCTACGAAATGTGACACTTCTATGTTTCAAGCAAGTTGGTATCGTAAGTCAACTAATTTAGTTCTTAGGTGTTGGCTTGGCTTCGATCATCAGTATAACTTGCTATTGGTAGGATAGGCGAAGTCGGAGGTCGTGGAATCTCTTGGTCAGCTTCTGCGAGGCAACACTCTGGTTAGCTCTGACTCTAACTCCAACTAAAACTGCCGAACGACCACAGGGCGTTTGTTTATATGGATACCGACCAAAACCCAATGTGGGGCCAGACGCGGCCTGGAGTTCTCGGTAAATCTTGATTTCTAACAAGAAATCTCTTTGTTGTCAGGACAGGAAAATTGATTACTTCCTATTTTTGGAAAATTAACCACTTTCCATTTCGGGATGTTCTCCGTCGTCCATGAGGGAAGGTCGGAGGAGAGTTATCTTCCTAGACTCTTTCTCTCTAACATTGATATCTCATACCAATCCCTTCTCCGTCCTTCTAATCCATTCACCTCCACCTATCACCCATGCTACCACCCGACCAATGATATCTCGGCCGTGTGGGTGTGGCTAAGTTGGCCTCCTTAAAATTATAATCCAGAATTTTTGTTTACAAAATTCTCGTTATTCCCATCGGCCAAAATTTTTACGAATTCCATATTGAAAATTAAATTTCTATCATATCTGTTTGCCACCCAGAATTCACTCAGCCAGCACTCTCTTCGACCCATCAATAACTGTCAAAGTTTGCCATCTGGTTCTTTCGTTAAGTTAGCTTTATAATGAAATCCTTGGCTTGTTAAGAAATTAAATTCTTTTATCTCATCAAATCTCAATTCTCCACTCTATTTTCTGTCTCATGCCAAAAGTTTACATACACCATATCGCTATTCAACGTCTCAGCGTCTGAATCGACACGTTGATAAGGTAAATAATAACAAACCCCTCACCTATGTCGAGATAATGCAAAAACTTTTACATTTGCCATTCATTGTCTTCTTTTTGCCTGTATTCAAACCCCACACTATATTGAGAAAAAAAAAACCACATTAACCCTCTCGATATCTTTGAAAGATAATTAACATTGATTCTCCCTATCCTGTATCTGCGATCATCTCAAGCTGAAATTTTTATGACCAGCTTGTGGTTTGGCCGAAATCTTCATATTTTCTTTCTTTCTATCTCCCTCGGCGAGACATAAATCAACCTGACAAGACCTCACACATGGCTTTTTCCATGGGTTTACTGTCTTTTGTGAAAAGTATATTTTTCGTAAATTGATTAAAATCTTTCTTTTAACCTTGATCAGTCTATCTTTCGTGATAGCTCTTTTTCGCCTTAAGTCTTTCCTGTTTTTTAATTTCTATGGTTAATTAGTTGGCCAATTACCATAGCTAAATAGTGTCACACCATGCAAACATGCATAAAACTATACGAGTGAAAAATCTAGTTTTCAAGCACTTGAGTGTTTGCAAACACCAATTTTATGAACTATAACTGCATTTGAGCTGCTGAAAACAATACTTTCTAAGTGAAAAATAACTTTCAACCACTTTTCGCTTGTTTTTGAGAGTTTAAAAACACCAGTTTTAACTATTTATATAATTGCAAGTGTAGTTTAATTACGAAAAATTCTAGTTTTCAAGCACTTTTCATGACTAAAGTACTGGAGTGCAGTTTTAAATATGTTATTTTCCAAACACTTTACACCATTTTTTACAATTCCAATTTTTACTAAATGTATCATATTGAAAGATAAAAAATAGTAAAGTTTGTAACCTTTAAAAGATCTTTGCACTAGTTATAACAAATTCAAAAAATCAAGCCCCCGTTTTTTTTGTGTGTCTGTTTGAACATCTCACTTCACCAGTTGATCATCCTTATGCAAGCTCTGTTCAATTTTTGGATCTGAGAAAAAATCAGAAAAGTTGCTAATTGTTCTTTTATTTAGCTATGGTAAATGGCTAACTAATTAACCATAGAAATTAAAAATCAAAAAATAAATTGAGGGACTTTTTTTTAGTTATCCCGAAAATATACAAAATCAAGATGTTAAAAAGATTTTATTTTATTTACTTAAAAAGTTACTTTTCAAAAAGACAGTAAACCCAGAAAAAAAGTCATATGTTTTTCATTTTGTTTTAAATTGATTAATATTGTTGTTAAATGCCTTTTCCTTAAAATTTAACAATTCAGAAAAGAAAAGCAAAGCATTTCATATCCGATTTTACACATGGCTGTCATAAAAAAATTCACGCCATTTTCATATTTCTATATAAAATAAACAAAATCAATAAAATAATTATCTTTTCAAGATATCATTTTTTTTTGAATGCCGCAAAATCAAAAGCCATATCATTTGTTTTCATTTTGGCATGAGAGAAAAATTTATCCAAATAAATTGGAGAGGATTTTTATTATTTACTTTTTGAAAAGTGTCGCTTTCAGACACCAAATACTGAGTCATTTTCATGGTGATTTTAAATTTTGGGCATGAGAAAATCTAAAACGGAAAATTCATTTGTTGAGATAAGAATTTAATTTTCTCATGAAAACCAAAAGTTCCAGTAAAAGCTAACTTCATTTCTTATACAGATGGCAAACTTTGACATATTGATGGAATTTTCAAAAGTGCTCGCTAGTAATCTGAGTGACCAAAAGATTCATATTTTTTAAAAGGCAAATCTGAAATAAATTCAAAATTTTTATATCTATATAAAAGGAGAAAAATGTAAACAAAAATTTGCTGGGTTATATATCTATTTAAACAGAATTAAAGGCAATTAGCCACACAGCCCATTTTCATATGCCAATAATCAAGATCGTAAATACATTCAGGTGGAGGTTTAATGGATGAGAAAGAATGAAAATTAAAGCAAATTCCAAAGGATTTATATTTGATATCAAAATAATTAAATTTAAATTTTCCTGGCCTGACAACAAAGAGATTTATTTTTGAAAAGAAACAAAGGCAAATTTAAATTCATCGGGTTTTGGTTTTTACATTAAAAAAAAAAAAATCTTAGCAAATTTAATATCAACTTCTTATTTCTATTCAAAAGTACCATGGCTATAATATATTTCATTTTCTATTTCTACCTAAGATCAAAATCAAACGAAAAGGTTAGACTTGAGATTTTCATTTTCTGTAACCAGACATTAAAATCTAAAGTAAATTCATCTGTGGTTCAAATGACCACCGATTGAAAGAATCACAATCTGGTGGCAATTCTGAGTCATTTCCAAAACGCCAGTGGGAAAATATTAAAATCGCCAAATTACCACAGTTGAAATATAAATGCAGTGTCACATAATGGAATTCAGTTTTATTTAAAAATTGCACATATTTTGCATGTAAATATTTATCTTCTCTAAAAAGTTTCATTAAGAAATTTATTTTATTAAAAAATCTACATTTGCATACTGGGAAGAACGATAGGAGTTTGAGTGTCTTATTTCTTTACAAAGGAGAAGCAACATATCTTTTTATTAAATAAAGTTCACCTAATACAAATTCAAATAGGTTTGGCTACTGAATGAAATGTGTGATATTTTCTGTTCCTTTTCTCACTTTAGAAAATTAAGATTATGAGGTGTTATAATGTATCTATTACTTAGTTAAATTATTCACTCTCTTGGAGTAAGTCCAGCTGCAGATTAATACTGCATTGTCTCAGACGACCGCTAAACACGGCTTTTGCTGTCTTTCCTTGTTCTATGTTCTGTTCTCACCTGTTTATACACGCAGTGAGTCACATATGTATAATGCTTAGGACGTATTCATCCCTTAGTAATACATGACAACACCGTCCCATCTTTGGTCACCGGTATGATTTGCTGAATTGGATCTTGTTAATTGTGAGTTGGTCCTTTGATCCAAGTTTCCCCCGTTATCGCTGTGTTTGTTTTTTGGTCATTTATGTTAGGCAAGGATCACCAACCAGATATATCACTGGTGTTGTTTAGGTAATACGATGTTATAAGACAAAAAAAAAAAGGAAAAAAAAAAATCAAAAAGATCAACAACGTTTAAAAGAACAGGTTTATAAGGAACACTTTTTTTTTAAGAAGAATCAACAAGCATGCAGGTGAACACCATTTAAAAAAAGTCTAATTTAATGACACTTTGTTTTTTTGATATTTCAATTTAAAAGCTGAGGTTTGAAACTAATTTATCAGGCTTTTCAGGCAGCAAATTATGGAATGCTGAGAATTAACAGTAGATTTTCTTTTTTAAATAAAAAAATATATAGAGAATTCAAATCTTCCATTTTGAAATTTCACCTCCTTGCCCAATTTACCTAATAAAAGTCTGAAACAAGGCATAAGTCAAGAGTTTTCCGTATAACAAGTCACATAAAATCGCCAATCTCATTTTCTCCTTCTGTAAAAAAGAATCAAAATCTCTGCCTCAATTTAAATTGTAATTTTTCCAATTTGTATGCTTTTAGGGACCCTTGTCTAAAAAAGGGTGGTGTCTGATTTTCATTTTCTGTTCCTGGATTTTCCAAATATCCAATCAGAAATTCTGTTATTTTGTCCTGGGAATATAAACATAATGTCCAAATTTAGGTTTCCCTTGATATCTCCATATAAAAAGAATCAAAATTTTCCCATTAAATTCCTCTTCTTTTATTATACCTTATACCAACATAAATCAAAATCTAATAATCTATTTTCTCCCACTCTCTCTCATTTTAATTGGGGTCCTTCGAAAATCTGACATAAAGCACACACTTATTTAATTAAAATTATCTATCTAAAAAGAAATCAATAATTTTTGTCATAAGGTTTTGATATTTTCCAGTTTTTTCCTTGGAAAAAATATAATTCCTCCCTTGTCTTCAGAGGTTGCTTGTTCAAACTGTCATCTCATCAATTGGCCGAATTCTTCGTAATTCGTGTTTTGTATCTAAAGAAATTTCATTTCTCTACCGACATGCACACCTTCCAATCTTATCATCAAGTGACATAGAATCATTTCTTTACCCTATTCTTCACCACTTATAAAAAATTAAAACTAAATTAAATTGAGTTGTTTTTATTTCTACCAGACATAAATAGTCTTGGTCGCCTGTAGATGTTATCACACTCCCCCATATCGTCCCTTTGTCACAAAAAAATAAAAAGTGGATTTTTTTATCCCTATTTTCTAGCGAAAAATTAAATTCAGAACAGAGAAAAAAAATAAAAAATAAATGTATATATATTTTTTTGTTTTCGGTATGTCCTTCAATCTATCTATGACACTCTTTGCTTTTGTGTTCACTTTTGATTTAAGCGTTTTTTTCTCTCTTCAAAAGCATTCCTACAGTGTCACATTTTAGGATAAGGAGGATTGATAATGACTGATCTTTGATGAAGTGATTAAAACTGTGGTGTTCAAGGAAGCGTGCATCTGGGTGTCTATTCCACAAAACAGCAGTTCTTTGGAAAAAAAACTGTCTGAATTAAGCTTCCCTTCACAATTGGAATATGGAGGAAACGAGGGGATTCAACTTCATGGACATAAGCATGATGTCCCCAATTTTTTTTTTAACACTATCAAGGCTGAATATAGTAACAATACTCCATTTTTTATCTAATCGTATTCTTGCAAAACTTAAAGCATGGCAGAAAGAGTCAGGTACTTATGAAGCCTCATTGAAAGTGCATCTGTACATGACTGGAGAAAAAACAGGCTTTAATTGATGACAATGAAATGATAGTAGCTTGCATGAGGTATTCTAAATTTGAAAAGTTTAAAATAATTTTCAAGTGTATTTCATAACTTGTGGTATCATCTACACAGATCTGAAAATGTTCCTGTTTTTGTTGATAAAAAGCAAAAAAAAATTCAAGACTGAAGAGAGAACCTTTCACATTTCTATATTGATTTCATGAAAATTCAAAAATTAGCATGTTTTCAACAACCTTCATGGAAAGCATCTAAGAGAAAGGAAATTCAGCTTTTTCCATTTATCCAAAGATGTCAAAAATCTGAAGAGAGATTTTGATCAATTTCATATGTTACATAAAATAAGAAAAATGTTAAAGAAAATTGGTAAATTCTGTGGCCTTTTCAAAATTTATTTCTGTAAGCTAAGAGATCAGCTGCTTGCTAACAAACACCTTTCAATATTTGTTTCGAAAGAGAAAACTTTTGACAGAACTTTTACCAAGACTCATTCTTCCTTTACCATTTTATTTAAAAGAATCAAAATAAAAGACATTCTCACTAGGTTCTTTTAAATATAAAATTTTGTTAAAAGAAATTTAATTAGTTTTAAAGAATTAAAATTTTTTTTGTGAAAGTTTAAAATTGTTTTTTACTGAATCAAAAGGAAGAACAAAGTCTTTTCTGTTAACTTTTCTAGTATCAATGTGGCTTTTGTTGAGCAGTGTATTTGCAAACTTTCCTTCTATCAGAATGAACTGTCACAAAAATAAAGAAATAAAAACTTTTATTGAAATGTAATGGTCAGAGATTTTTCAGCACAGAAGCATTTGTGCAATCTTTCCTTGTTTATTTTTTAAAATATGTGCAACATTTGTATAAATGTAAAATAAAATTTTTCTTTCAAATTTTAAAAACATCAAGCCATTCTTTTTAAAAATCTTTTTTATTACCTTTACCTCCATATTGGAACATTGTTACATCCAATTTTCAATATTAGTTGAAATACACTCATGGAGCTTATCTACACATAAAGGGCAGTTGTGTGTGTGTGTGTGTGTGTGTGTCTCCAGATAAATTTAAAAAACTACAATAATTAATGACAAATAAATATATATACAGACTCATTATCACCCAAGCCAGCTTTTTGTAAAAAAGTTTTCATATGATTTGTAGTTATGAAGATATTTTAAAATCAAAATGCATTAGAATGCATTCAAAATTCTCTGAATTAAAAAGTAAAAAAACAGTAATAATTCTTATTCCCAATTATTATTACTGTTTGTTTTTACTTTTTAGTTCTGCTGATAATTATGTATTTTTAAAATTTCTGTTCTCTTGAATTTATTTTTTTTAAATAAAAGTGTAAAAGAATATTAAAACAATAAAGTAAATTTAAAAGAAGGATATTAAATACAATTGTTTGACAAAAGGTTTAATATTTATTTATTCAAATATTTCAGTATGTGTGCTTGGCTAAAATTAAAAAAACTACAATAATTACGACAAAATATATATATATATATATATATATATATATATATATATATATATATATACACACACAGACTCAGTATCACCCTGTGTGTGTGTATTATTGACTTATTAATATTTTTCAGCCTTCATATGGAAAATAATTTTTTTTATTCAATCTTTAAAAAATAAATTTCATTGTTTTTTTAGTTTGTAACTAACATACAATACTAAATAATTTTAAATTAAGTTTTATTAAAGCAAAAATCTATAGTGAGCCTTATTTTTTGAAAATTAATTTAAATAAAATATAGTTAAATTCATAAAACAACATGTTCAACATGTTGACCGTAACTCGTGCCTGTCTCTCCTTATTTAAGTTTTTTTTTCTTTTCAAATACAAATATAACTTGAAATTTAAACATAATTGATTTTCAAAACTAAATTCTCAATGTATCTTGTTTCTACTCTTTTAAAATAGTAATTAATTTATGGAGAAATGTTTGTTTCTTTAATGTAATTTTTAAAAGTAAAACTTTATTTATTTAAAAACATCTAAATATAGTAAATAAACTTAAATTAAGATATATTTAAATAGTAAGTTTTACTTCTTTGAAAAATAATTATTTACTATTTATTTTGGAGGGGAACTTGGCTGTACGAATATGGAGATTAACAAAACTGACTTCACCAATTTTTATAATGTGAACACCATCCAACTACTCAATGACATCCATCTCAAGGAGCAGGTCAAATTCTAACAATTTGCTATCCGTGACCAGAACATCTATATTAATAGGGCCCCCACTTGTCTATGTAGACATCCATACTTGTGACCCCTTGACTTCTGAGGACTTTTCTGTCAGCTGTCAGCAGTCAGCACGTCATCTTTTCCATGGACGGCAATTGGATATGTTCGTCTGTGAATGTGAACAGCCTGTATCCATAAGGGCTGTATGTTTCACCCCATCAGTTCTTGTTGATTATGGGAAGCGTCTCTTTCATAATTTGCAGGAAAGAGAGACTGGCACTGAAACATAACCTTGACCTGTTTCCTGGCACCTGGAACCTATGGCAGCAGTAGCAACATACCTGAGTTGCTTGCCTCTTCTTGGGCCATTACATTTGTAGCACTTCTCACAGAAGGGCCCACAGTTGGGAGAACATCTTCATTTTGGGTGGGCTTTGCAGCTGCAATCACCAGTTCCTCTTTTGCTCAGGCCAATAGTTGATAATTCATCCATTCTGCATGTTGCTCACAAAAGCTGACTGATCTCATCCAGCAATCCTGCTATGAAGGCGCATCCAAGCATCTGGTCATTCATACCCCTAAACAGTACAGAAAGTTTCCATAAATCAGCCAGGTATACATCAACCATTTCAACAGGTAGCAGTCGGCACTCAAGTTGTTGATATGACACATGGGTCTGTTTCAAAGGCCATATAAAGAGCCTGTTTATCTTGGTAAAGTCGTTTTTTTGTTCCTCTTTAAGCTGCTGGTACACAGCATAGGTGCCCGCTGACAGTAATGACTGTTGCTGGCTCTTTCAATTTGCATAGCTGGCAAATGATCTCTGCCTTCTCTACCCACTCAACCACAGATAGGCCAGTGGATGAACCATCAAACTCTGGTATCAACTTCAAGTTGATTGGTCCATAAGTATTGTGCTGAAATAGCTTGTTCAAAAATTGATATAGCAGCAAAATAAACAAATTGCAAGTCCAAACTTGCAGATCCAATGATAGAAAGAAATGATGAAATTACAGGTCCAATGCCAAAAATCCAATGCACAAGCCAACAGTTATATGCAAACTGATGGATAAGGTAACAAAATAAAAACATTTGAGAACACCAACTGCTTTTATGAACAGAACAATATCTGAGATGCATTTATGGCCACTGCTGTGACTGACTTGTTTCTAGTTTGGTTATTTTGTCTTCAGCATATTTTACAGAACACATGTGCCTTTTTTCTCTACTTTTTTTCTTAACTTTCTCTTTCACCACAAAGTCACCATTTGTAATACTCGTACACAAATAAAACTTCATGGTTGTCACCTTGTTACATTTTGTTAAGACTTTAAAAATAGCTTTTTGAAACAATAAAAATTACTGATCATACAATAATATTGGTATCAAGAAAAAAAACAATTTTTTTGTAGACACCTTTGCTAAAATTTGTCATATATACTTTTTAAATGAACTAATGATTTTCTGTTTATTCATTCATGGCACAAAATAAAATGGCGGTTGGTTTATAGAAGAAAAATAGATGCTTGTTTATACACACAAAGAATATATATTTTCTATCTGGTATTATAAATCTCAAATCATATCCTTATTACAAAAATGGCTATGGTTTGTCATTTTTGTTTTGTAATTTTACCTGTATTAACCCTCAGAATTCATGAAAGGTGAATTAGTGTATCAGTCATATTTCAACCAATGCAGCAATTCAAGTTAAATGTATGCAGTCATGGCAATGTGATGAAAAAAACTTTGGATATATATAAAATGCATAAATCTATAGCAATAATTTTGTGTGTGTAGATAATTATTAGGAAAACAACTTGAAATCTTTTAAAAATATATTTTCAATATATTTTTAGTATGTTTAGAAGGAAAATTTATTTCCCCTAAGGTTATATTTGATAAGCACACAAGCCAATTAGAAGAAAAAGCATTTGAAATGATAGGAAATGAAGTTGAAATTCCTAGTGATGTAAGGAATTACAAGCACACAAACTTTGTTTGGTAGGTACAAAATTTTGAAAAGAAAACAAATATTTTAAAAGCATACTTTCAAGTAGTTGTACTTTCTTGTAACTAACTCAAGTTTTTTCTCATCTTTTTCATTTGTTATTAATAAGTTAGAAAAAAAATTGGGAAAAACTTCAGTAAAAAAAGTTTTACCTAAATTTATTTTCATTCACTAATTAAACTTTATTTTAAAATTTGAAGTTCCTTTATTTTATTTTGGTAAAAAGATTCAGTTAAATTCTTTCTTGTCTTCAATAAAATACAATGGTTTTCTTCAAGTTTTAACCAAGTGACATAATTATTGTATTTAATGTATTGAAAATTTGTCATAATTGAACAAAATACCTACTCTTGTTAATGTGTCTTGCAAAAACTAAACAATTATTTTTGTAAGCATTTTACAAAACAGAAATATGTTGCAAATACACTTATGTGTACATTTCTGTCTTTTCCTGAAAGAGTTAAAACAGAAGAATTTTATTATTACTCCTGGAAAATACCAAGCAATATTTTATTCTTTAATACATCTGCATGGAAATGAATACAATAAGAGTAATTGTTTTATGCAATCAATTAAAATATTTCCTTTGAAGCTAATCCAAACCTTAAGAGAATACCTTAACAAATGTAAAATATTATCAACATCAACATAAAATTATTCTCATTTCTGTTTTAAAGTTGCAAAAGCAAAGTATTTTGATAAAGAAAGTGTAAGAGTGTTTTGAAAATGAAAATAAAAAGTGATTTTGATTCCTTAAGTGAATAGGAAAATGAAATAAAAACGAAATGGTGTATTTCTTTTAAATAAATTTACATTTTCTTTGAAATAGCTGTGGACACTTTAAATATATTTATTCAAGTTTGTGAGAACATCATTAAAATTTGGAGAAAACCATGGAAAAAAAAAAAAAAAAAAACAAATAAAAAACTAAATTTTTTTCCTAAATCCAAAATGGAAAAATATTTTTGCACACAAATTATATCTTAATTTCCATCAACAAAAAAAGAAAAGTTTTATAATTTAAAAAAAATATATTTAAAATTAAAAACAATGTTTTATAAATATGTATTTAAAAATGTTGTGCTGAGAAAATTTCAATTTTCAGTCAAAAATGTCATTGAAAAGCCTATTAAAGCAATAGAGTAAGAAAAAAAAAGAAAAAAAAAAAAAGAAGAGAAACCTAATTTCCATTTTTCTGAATCATTCTAAATATGATATACTAGTTTTTTAAAGTCTTTTTAAGGCATTTTTAAGTCATTTTTTAAATTGACATTTATTTGTAAAGCTGATCATTTTATTTTAAAATGCCATTTAATTTAGTCTTCAATCTTTTTGAGTTTATCATTGAATGAGGAGTTTGTTTCAAAAAGGATATATATAATATATATATATATATATAATATATATATAGTCCAATTTAGCATAATCAATTTAAAGGTTTCTAATTATTTTCATACTAAAAGATTTTTCTGCTCTGACTTGGTAAAAAATAAACTTTATCACCTTCCATTTTAGAATTTCATGTTATATCAATTGAAACTGATTGACAATTTAAAATAGAAAGTGTCTCACTAACACGTTGAAATTGTTCAGCATATTTGGAAAACTATATATATATATATATATCATTGAATTCAACAAGACATGCATCAAACAGTCAATCTGAAAATGAAGAATAACAAATTTAATTTCATATTTAACAATGTAAAAATAAGTTTGTCAAACTATTGGCATGCAAAATTTTTGAAGCACCTAAAAATAAAAAAATTACTTTTTTAATTTTACCCCAAATCAACAGCTGATCCAATTTTTTTTTTCAGCACATTTTAAAATTCATTCATCTCCCATTTCAAGGGTTTTTCTACACATAAACATGAGTTTTACATTCATTAAATTTATTATAAAAATATACTTTTCAAACATCCTATATTTATAGATGTTGACGTGTCAATATTTATTAGAATGTTTTTAAATATAAAAAGTTAACATTGAGGTTTTTGCTGCAACACCTAGCAGCAACATTATTTTCCATAATATTTGTGTATGTAATCACCTCACTGTCAAAACTGCATTTACATACCCCCTCCAAGGTGGATGGATGATCTTTGGATTTAGCTTTCCTAAATAACATCTATCAACTCTAGTGACAAAAATTTAAACAAGTTAATTATATATTTGTTAAGATAATGACCAAATGGAAAAATTCTGGAAGAACATGTTTTGTCCTTAGAAATTTGACCTTATCAGGACTAAAGTAATGATGAATTATTAATTTATGGGGATGACAGAGAAATATAAACATGAATGTTAGTTTATAATTGTTCATGGAGGAAAAAACTGAAAACTTGTTTTCAAATGCTAAATTTTCAATTTTTTTATTTAATTACTTTCATCTGACTTAACATTTAATTAATTTTTATTTTTTTTTTTTTTTACAAATTTAAAATTTAGCAATATCTTTAGTGAAGAAACAATAATTATTATTTATCATTTTATTTCAAACTTTTTAATTCCACTATTAGAATCCTTAATCTTTTGCAGTTGGATGAAACTTAATTTTTATTTTTGCAAATTTGATATTCCGTTGCTTCTCATTGTTATGATATATAGAAATTTATATATCAATTTATCTCATTAAATATCCTTTCACATTATTCATAATTAAATACCCCAAATTCTATTATATGAGGCTTAATTTTAAATCTATTGAAGCCAAATTTGATGAGTGTGTGTGTGAAGGAAGATCTATTCAGTATCATATCTATACATTGTATGTGTATATCTCTATATATATATATATATATATATAAATGTGTGTTGTTGGTAAATATATATATTATATATATATATATATATATATAGTATCCACATAAAAATAATGTTGAAAATATTGCCCATAATTGTCCTTCTTGTATGAAGTAATAAATATCATGTAAACAAGTATTGAATACATTTATTTGTTTTTTTCTGTAAAAAATTTTTTCATGGTTTTCACAATGGCAAAATACAGAGCAATAAGTTCATATTGGTCAAAATAATTTAAATGGAATTTTTTTAGATCTCCAAAAAACTTTTAAATCCCCATCAGTACAATAAATATATAATATAAAATGGATATAATATGACCTAACAAGAAATTTTCTTTAAACAGGATGTCCTTAAAAAAATTTTTTTTTTTTTATTCAGGCATTTTAAGGTTGGAAAGTTCAACTTGTAATCTATTTGAGACAACTCAAATAAAACTTTGAAAATAATCTTGGATGTTTTTTATTTGTTTTGCTCAAGATTATCATGCAAATGATGATTTAATGTCTTTTTATCTTTTTGAGGAAAACATTTTTTTTTCAGATGATATAGAATAACATATCACTCAGGATTCAAAAACAGAACTCTGAAAGTTTCAATAAGGTTTTTTCCAAAACAAATAAGATTGAAATATTTTTTTCAAAAAAAGCAAAACCGTTTAGTTATCTTTCAAAAATTTATTTCCTCACTGTACTATTTGGTTTTCTTGATAGTAATTACTATTTCACACACAGCTTCACACACAAACCCATTTTTATACCATTAAAACCCATTCTGATTTAATTTACAGTTCCATTTCAATAAATTTTGTTTTTAAAAAAAAAAACTTGTACATTATTTATTATTAAAAAATTGTCCTCCTCTGTCAATATTTTCCACAAAATTTATAGCTGGTAATATCCTACTTTCTTCAAACGGTTGGAATGTCAAATGAACCTTTAAAAACTTATAGCTAGACTGTTCTATTTCCCCCAAAAAATGTTGCCGATCAACCTCCTTTTTTTTTAAACTAAAAGTTCACCATTGCCTTCATGGGTATTGAACTCATACTTGAAAAGAAAATGGCCCTGTCACTGGATCTAACTTACTGTTAACCACACATGGCACAGTGGATAAAGGCATACCCAAACTTGAATGTGAGAATAAAGATTAGGACAACAGTCTGAACAATGTAAATAGTTCAAATTTTAAGCCTTTTATCATGTTGTGGTATAGTAACACTCTAACATTGCACCATCTGTGTTTGAAATTCAGGCAGTGAGCAATCAACTGTGATTTGTGTAAAACCTGAAAAACAGAATGCTTGCTGTTGTTTTGCAATAAAGATTCACGTGTGTTCTATTTGCTCAATTGCAGGTATTTGAGAAAAAATTCCCAAGTGTATCATAACTCAATTCCTGGCACTTTATATATTGCAGTCTAATGATTCCTTTAAAAAAATAAATGCCTCACTGGTGGAATCATGGTAATATTTGGCTCATAATCGTGTAACTTTGACCTTTTTATTTCAACAACAAAATAAGGGGGTCTGAGAAGACATAAATTGAATTGTTTTCTAGTGGAAACTGTTCAGATTGATATGTTATTGGAGAAAACATGTGACATATATACAGTATGTATAAATAAAAATATTTTGGTTTAAGTATGTTGATTTGGGATTGTTTTACTTGTAAAAATAAAATATAAAATACATTATTTTGAAATAACAAAGCAAAAGTCTAAATGTTGGGAAATACTGAAGAAGAACTTGATTCATTTCTGAAAAAAATTTCTCAAACTACCAAACATTTGATGCTTCAAAAATGATAATCATCTGAAACATATTGCTGTTCCAACAAGATAATGCCTGTTATGATGTCCATGAACATACTAAACATTTAGAGAGAGACATTAGTGAGTTTCTTGGCCGAAAATAATCTATTAGACCTGTTTAAAATAAGAGTTCATCATGATGGAATGACCAAAATTTGAACAGTCTAAAAGCCAGTGATTTGTTAACAGGCAGTTAAGGCTGAAAATTGCCTGGTAATTTCTATAAGAAACTTATTACCAAATTATTCTAAATATGTAACAAATGTCATAATTTATAATTGGCACAATGGATTAAATATTGAATGCAGTTTATTGATGTGTATATTCACTTTTTACATTTGTGACACCCACTAAATTTCCCAATTATTTTGTTGTGACACCCATATGGTCGTCCACATCAATATATGACACTGCGCCATTGGCCGTGGTCAACTCCCAGTTGCAGCGCAAGCTGTAAGGTTTCTTCCACCAGCATTTGGGGTTGACTCATTGTCACTGCCACCAGCCTGTGTCCCAGTTGATCTGGTCGTTTCTGATTCAATACCAGCTTTGTCATTCCAGCTCACCTCCAACGCTTGGTCACCAAAGTAACTGCTTTGATCTCAAGTCTAACCTACCCACATTGTGACTTTGATCTTAGGTAGACAAAATCAATCAGGTGTCAGGCCATAGTGCAAGCTGAATCCGGGGTAAAGGTGATACCGCACAAACGTAAGTAAAAAAAAAAAGTAATAAAACACTCAAGAGGTTCAATTATGTTGAGAAATAACAATTATCTTTATCTATCTGTTGAATACAGGAGTGTGTTTCTCTCCCAGCCCATTTCTATGGATTTGTGACATATTTTGCGTTTCTTAAGCGAGTTATGGTATTTTAAGTCGTTCATCAATAAAAACTTGCTTTTGGTAGGAAGACTAAGTCAAGAGGACGTGGAAATCTTTCGGTCAGCTTCTGCGAGGCTGGTTCTCGAATTAACTCCAAACTTGAACTGTCTGGAACTGACTGCAACTCCGAACTCTCCTGACTAGCTGCTTCAAGATGTTCGTTTATTTAGACACCGACCCAAACTCGGTGTGGGGGGCCTGATGTGTTTTGGGTTTTTTGACAATTCTCAATTCCCAATAAGAATTCTCTTTGTTCTTAGGCCAGGAAAATTAATTACTTCCCAGTTTTGGAAGGTTAATCACTTTCCATTTCGGGGGTTTCTCCCTCGTCCGTGAGGGATGGTCGGAGGAGAGTTATCCTCCTAGACTCTTCCTCTTTCACATTGGTATCTCATACCAATCCCCTCAGTGGGTGTTAACAACTTCCCCGTCTTTCTCATACATTCACCTCCGCCTATCACCCATGCTACCACTTAGCCAATGATCTCTCGGCAGTGTGGGTGTGGCTAGACTGGCCCTCTTAGAATTATTCCAGAATTTTGTTTACAAAATCCTTTTTTTTTTTTTCCTTCGGCCAAAACATTTACAAATCCCAGATTGCCAATTAATTCTTTATCACATCCCAAATCCACTTAGCTCAGACCTCTACTGACTCATTAATCATTGTCAAAAAACCTGACACCTGGGTTCTCCGCTAGTCAACTTTTAACTGGGTGGTTGTGTTTACCTGATAATTAAATTCTTTATTTTTCTCATGCCTTAAAATTCTCTTATCACCAGATGCTCATTTTCGAGACGCTATGTCTGACGTCAACAGTTTGAATAAGCAATAATAATGATCCCTTTTTTTTTTCCTTCTCATGTCAAGATTCGTGCATATACCAGATGGCTTCCTTCACTGGAACCAGGAATTAAAAATTAAATGATATCTCTGAAAGATAATTAATATCTATTCTCCAGGGTGGTCTCAAGCCAAAAATTTTTTATGGTCACATGTGTTGGTTGGCTTTGTTTTTTTTTTCAGAATTCTGTTTCATTTGGCGCGTCACTCCCTTTATCGTGACATTAATTAATTTGACAGAATCACAGTCTCGCTTTTTTTTACGGATTTTCTGTCTTTTTGTAAAAAAGTCTTTTTTTTGTAAATAAAATAAATTCTTCTTTTTAATGTCGCTCAGTCTGTCTTTCGATATAGCTCTTTCTCGCCATAAATATTTCCAGTTTTTAATTTCTATGGTTAATTAGCTAGCCAATTACCATAGCTAAATAGTGTTACATTGTGCATAGACAAAAAATTCCTTATTTCTACTAAGATATAGAATATCTTATTCTCAACTGAATTTTTAGATTTGTAGCCACGTTTATTAAAAATAAAAACCTTTAAATTTTTCATGTTTTCAATACTTTTCCATGTGACTATAGTATATCAATAAGTCTTTTTGGAATTAAATTTCCAGTTCATATTTATTTCTGTATGACACTGCAAAATGATCTGCTTTAGCCCTAAAATGTTTTGCATAAACAAGGTTTATTAATAACAATAATATCATAGAATTTGGAAAAGAACCAAATGGAAAAAAAAAAACAATTTTAATGAAGATAAAAGGTTGTGAGTACAGGAGGTATTTTTTTTATAATTATTGCAATCTTTTAAATTTATGCTAACAATAGTTTGGCATTTGTACTTTTTATTTGTTGATTATAACAATAAGTAAAACATATTCTAAGTGTGAAGCATGCTGAAAAGTTCATGGCCTAATCCAGATCCCAAAATTTGACCAAATATCAGCATTTTTTAATATAAACCCTTCATGGTTTAGCCAACAGGTTTTCAGTATCTCATTGTACTTATTTACATGATAAATACTATCTAATATCTTACAAATAAGATGGTATCTTTAAAAAACTTGTTAGAATTAAAAAAAGATAAAAATAAGGTAAATAAAAGTTAACTACTTACTTCTTTTACACGTATGCAAAGAGCATTTTGATCAAAAGCCACTGCCTCTGACAACTGTTTTAGATGTTCCTGGTAACGTATACACAGCAACAAAACTTGTCGGTGGTCAAGTTTTTCTATAAATTCCATTTCTCCTCGATTACCGTTTACAGAACGCTTAATAACAGGATGGAAAACAGGAATGGCATTCAGTTTGGTGAGCTCAGGATCGGGGTCCTTCTGCATAGGCCCACATTCTGTGACAACAACTATGTCATGCTTGGGTGTGCCCTCACGGTCACCCTTTTGAGAATGACGATGCCGATTATGTGACCGAGGAGAAGCACGTGGAGATTCTACAGGTACATAAAAAAAAAAAAAAAAAAAAAAAAGAAATTCAGTAATATAATTAAGCTTCCCAAAGACACTTGCAAATGATTAGAAATCAGAAGGGAAAAGATTCAATGTGAGAAGCAGATAAATCAACAGGTAAAAACAAAAAATAGTGAAATAAAATGACACTTTTCTGTTAGTTTCTTGACTGAACTGAACTGGCAAAAAGATGGGGTTAGCAAACAAATAATCTGAGCAAAATTTTTCATACTTTAATACAAATCCTCCTATTTAACCTATAAGGAGGAGAAGGAGTTGATTTATATCTTTTTCAAGAGTATTTGCATATAAGTGAATGTAACAAACTTGAGAATTTGAACTTGGATCTCCAATTTCTTGTTCTGAGCTGCTATCACATCCTGACATCACCCACATATTCTAATGATAAACAATTTAATCATTTCACTCCAAGCAAGGTGATAAAGCTACTAAAATGCAAGAGCTTACTAAGAGTGAATGAAAATGAGAAAATGTTAATGAGAAGAAAGGACAATAAAAAACAGTATTCAGAAAGACAGAAGGTAGTGACTGATGTTACATTTAAATCTTTGAAGATCGTAGTTGATAGGAAAGCAAAACTACAAGAGAGTTCCATGGTCAATAAATGTGAAAAAAGAAACTATTAGAATAGATTTTACAGTTACATCTGCTATTTTAACAGTAAAATGTTGAAACCTAACTGCCAATCTAGTGCTATGCTTAAATTAATGAAGTTGAGGTACCAAATAAGAAAGTTCATCATAACAATTGCTATGAAAATATTTATAGAAAAGCAGTGGGAAACTATATTATAATGATGGGAAAGTGACTGAAGCCAAGATGCTAGGTCAGAACTGATAACATTTCAGATTCTTCTTTGGAGTTTGTCAAGAATATATAGATATATAGCAGAAGAACCAGACCAGATATGGCAGAAATATTCAATGCAAGAATGAATGATCAACTTATAAATATGCAAAATGAATTCTAGAGAGAAATTCTGGCATGACACAGTGAATCAAATTTGCTAGCATCAAACCTAGCAATTGATTCAATAAAATTGTTCCACTTTATGCCAGTGAAAAACATGGAGACCAAAATGGTAAAATGAATTGCTCTCCTGGAGGTTGGCATCAGCCCCGCTGAGGGAGGGCAAAAATAGTTCTATAAGATCACTAAAAGACAGCAGTTTAATTTTGGAGGTGTTAAAGTTCACAAGTCATTTGTTACTCTGGTTAACAACAGATTGAAGGTCAGTTTTGAGATCAGTCGCCAATTTGATTATCTTTCTTTTTATGTGCCATGTCCTTTCAGGATGTAGGTGATCATGGCTCTCCACCACCCTCAATCCCTTGCAGCTCTCAACAAGTTCATTCCTTCTGCTTCCTCCCTCAGACCACATTCTGTCATCCACTTGCTTAAGTCTGCCAGGTATGTCATGTGTTGTTTTCCCTTGTCTCTCTATTTGATCTGTTAGTATCAGATTCTCCAGGCCCTCCTTCCTCAGAAACTTCAGCTGCCTTTTCCTGATGTTAAGTATAAGCCTCTCACCATTGCTCACACTCTTGGTCCATGATATCCTTAGCATCCTTCTATAGAACTACATCTCTGTCACCTTGAGTTTCTTCTTCATCTTTGAGGAAATCCTCCAACATTCGCTGCTGTAAAGGACAGATGTCACATAGTATTTTTTTCTTTGTTACCAAAGATATCCTCCTGTCTTGCAGTACTCTGCCCAACTTTTGGAATGTGTCCTTGGCCATCCCAATATGCCTACAGATCTCAGATTGAGCTTATTAGGTTTACTATTAAGACAGGAGTAAAGAGTAGTGGCAATAACAGATACCAAGTTTGGAACTAATGACATTAGGAAGATCGTTGATGAAGATAGAAATAAAGTTGGTCCAAAGATAGAGTCTGGGTGGGGTGTGGTGGTGGGGTGTGGTGTTGGGTGCAAAAAGATTTAGAATACTGGCCTTTCAAGACTAATTTCATTATATGATTTACTATATATACTCACATATCATGCAACTTTTGAAACCCTAATTTTGAAGCTAATTTGACTACACTAAATGGATATATAGTTTGGTCAACAGTATAGCCAGAGCCATCAGTACATATGCTAATTTTACATCTCGTATGATGCAACCCCCTTAAAATGCTGTATGAATGTTAAAGTCTTCTTTCCTCATTACATGTTCTCAAAATTTCAGTTGTTTTCAATTGTTATTATTAGTTTCTTTGGAGCTTCTGTTCTACTTAGAACATCTTTATTTGTCACATGCTCTATCCATGGTATTCTTGATATTCATTCAGAACTATGTCTTTGTTGCTTCAAATTTTTCTTAATTTCTGAACTAAACAACTTTTACTGCCATATAAGGTATTACATAGCAGGTCAGTATACTTTTCTAATGTTATTTTTTTTAACAGGCATTTCAAACACACAAGCCACATAGAGCCCATAGACTTTCTGCAGCCTGCAAGGAACCATTTTCATGGCCAATATTTTCCTTAGTTTAATTTGTCCTTCACTTTTTCCACAATTTTGCAAGTATTGAACTTGACCTACCCACTAATTGTAAATATACAATCAGTTTAAAGGTCAGTGCAGTCTGTTCTAGTTCCTTTTTCAGAGAAGGGAAAGCTTGACTTCCCCACCACCATGAATTCTTTATGATGAGAAAAACTCATATGAAGTGGAAATAAGTATCAAATTTTATATACATTGTTTTTTTATATAATGTGAAAAAGGGATAAATTTGGCTAATTATGTTGGCTCATGAAGGCATACAACAGAAAATGAGTTGTTTTTTTTCATAATGGGAGATAGAATACATCTGATCTTATATTGAAGTGAAGGTCTGCAAGAAGTGGTTTGAGAGAAAATTGTTAAATAAACTGAAATTTCAAGGAAGAAAGACATATTTTTGGTTAGTTACATAATTGAAACAAAAACAAATATAAAATGAAAAAAGATTGAGAATGTCAAAGAAGTAAAATTGCAATGGAGAAGTGAACTTTTTAAGAAAAGTGAATTTTGTGACAAAGATAAATAGGGTTGCCATTTGTACTACATTTAAAAAAATTATGTGTAAATTTTGCAATTTTTAAAGTTGTACTTAATAAACACAAACAACTGGAATACATGCAAAATCCTTCCTGCCTGGACCCCAACTCTCTCCCAATTCTTATCACTCAAAATTACCAACTGATATAATTCAGCGTCAAGGGTCTAGTTGGGAGCCAGTTCCTATGCAGTCCCCTACTTCTGACCATCCTTCAACACATTATGGTCCTTTTTTCTCCTTGAGTTTAAGACACCTATCTTAGTGGCTTACACAGCTTCTGAAAAGTATTTTTCAGTGATACTATACAGATTCAAATCTGTGCCACACGTTCCATTGTATTATATTTGTGTCAAAATATATAATTTTCTAAACCAATGAAAGCCTAGGCTGATGTTTAAGCTGATTTCGCATTTTTAAAAGCAATAAACATTTTTAATTTTGTCACTTTTTAATACTATCTAAATAAACCTATATGGGAATTCAAACTGAAAAATATAGATAAAAAATCATTTATGTCTATGGAACCAATATTAATTAATGTAAAAGTTGTTAAGTTTATAAAGTAGAAATAATTTCTTTTTATTTTTGGCATTAATGTTATTTAATAATACATTTACCATTTTGTTCCACTATCTTCTACCACCTTTCAGGCAGGTTCATAATTCCATCCTCCCATAACATTGTTATTTTTATCAGAAAAAAAATATAAATAAGATAGATGCCATTTACAGTTTTCCAATTTTTTTCCCCAATAAGAAATTCAAAAGGTGCAAATATTTGCTGATAATAATAAGTGAGTAAAAACTTCCCAGTCAAGCTGTAACATTTTTGTCTACTTACCAAAGAGATATTCACTGTTACAACAATAAAGCCATTTTTCTTAATTAGTTTCATATGCTTTCCATCAATTGCCAATTTCAACTGGTGTAATCATTTGATTCTCTGGAAAAAATACGCTTTTCCAATTCCGCAATATACACAGCACAAATTTATTTGGATGAAGACCAGTTTTAGTACATTGCTCCACAATATTGTATTCATGTTATTGTAAAATGTCAAGTTTATATCATCTGTCACAAAATTACATTTAAGTGAATTTCACATGGAAATATGATCCAGTAATGTTTTTTGTTGTTTTTTTTATTTTTACTTGTCCTGTAGTTTTTCTTTTCATTATTTGCTTTGATGTGTGGCTTCTACACATCAAAGCAACTAACATAACCAATAATACTCAATATTATCAATTATCAATATCATTATTATTGCTTGATTTTGAAATTCTCAGCATGTTGGCTATCTCTTACACTGCATAAGAGTTATTCTCAGAAATGTTTTTCTTTGATCACTATCAATCTCAACTAGTCTACCTGACTATGTTAAATCATAAAAATTTCCAAACCATTTTTGACATATTCATTCACAGTACCTTACTCCAAAAAGTACATAAACCCTTTGTGTTTTTCAGCTGCATTTTTACATTTCTTAAAATAAAATTGAATGTGTAGATAACACAGAAAATAAAAATTGGCAAAATGTGTTATAATTCCCAATACCATTTCTTCTACTGCCCCAGCTATGGGTTAAATAGCAGAGTAGACTGTAATCTCTAGACTTGTGCGGCAGCCAGTGTAGAAGGACTACTCTGAATTAGAAATCATGGAGAAACAATAAAGAAACAACTCCAGTATATTTCCCAAGTCATGGAAATTCAAAGAAAAAGAATCTGTGGAAAGCCATGATTACCTATATACCGAAATGATATGGCATTTAAAAAAATATAAAGTACAGTATGCCAAAAATGTTATTTTCTTTCATCTTCAATTGTAAAATTCATGTTAACATGAAAACTGATAATACAATTAAGTGAACTTTTTTTTAATGAAATTGAACAAACCTTCTAGCCAACCCAATAAATATTAGATATTTATTAATTTACAAAAGAGAAGCACCTTACTACTCATCACTCAACATATCCCCTAAATATAAATAGCAGAATTCTGCTTGGAAGCAACTGCAACAGAAGGTAAATTAAAATAAAAGCAATTATATTTGCAAAGAAGCAAAAGCAATTTAAGAAAGAAGCTTAATTGGGAAATTTTAAAAAATAGTTCAGGATAAATAAGGACAAAAAGCCCAGAGTCTAGCTAAGGTAGATTTTATTTTCAAGTATTTAAAATGCAAATTCTTACAAAAAAAGGAAAAAAAAAAAAGAAAAAAAAATTGGATCAAGATTAATTAAAAATAAACTACTACTTAACAGTTTTATGAGATAATATAGGATGTTCTGAATGTTAATCTATGTACTAGTATTTTGTTAGTGATTCATAAAACTAGTATAAATCAATTCTGTTGCATGTTCATATCAATGATTCAGGACTCTTATGAAATACAAACTTTGACATTCACCTGACCTATCTCAAAGTGTTTATCATTTTAGGCATTTTCAACTTTTTATTCAATAAGAGTCAACAATCAGCAAGGTATTGGTTTTCCAAAGTTTTTGACTCAATAAAAATGTTTGATGAAGGAGTATTATCATGAAAACTTGTTAGAAAAAAGCTCACAGAATCAAACAAAACAAAATTTTAGAAAATATGGTAGTATTTTCTATTCATAATCAGCCATTGTATATGAAATGAGCAATTCATCTTTGTGTAGAAGAAACTTATTTGCAAAATTACATTTTTAGAATCGGGCAATAAATGCAATATGAAAATATACTATTAATTGAAATATATATATATATATATATATATATATATATATATATTTGTGTATTTAGGCAGTAATCCTTCTTTCATGCATATTTCATTGAGTATGACAGACAAGGTGCTTTTATTTAGTTTTTTATACAATTTCTCATGTGATCTAATAAGTTTTTTCTTTTTGAATGCTAAATTATATAAAAACTGTCTGAATGTTCTTTTTATCCAAGTGCTTTCAGCTATACATTTAGCCATTTTCAAGGATTAAATATTTTAACTGTTAAATAAGAAATAGTTTGTTGTATGTATGTTTTGTAAAATGTTTTCATTTTTCAAAACACAGTCCATGTTGTGTCCATGTTCAAAATTAATATTAAGTGTTGGTTAATGGATATATATTTTTACTTTTTTTTACCTTCCATCCCCCCCCAAGTCAATTTTCATATTTAGTCAACCAATATGAAAACAAGACAGAAAAAGAAAACATTTAGAAGGAAAGCAGAAAAAATTATAACCCAAGTGCAAGAGATTTTCTTTGAGGAGCATTAGATAAGATATTGTTTAAGTCTGAATAAAGTGTTTATTAAAATGTAGGAAAAAGAAGGTTAGTTACATTATCCTGAAAAATTATTGGAAATTATGCTTTCAGCATACTAATTCTGCTTACCATCAGGGTGATCATCATCTGAGTAAGGGTTGGGGGCCACTGAAAAAATATTTATAAGTGAAAACAATTTGATTTTATACTGTTTAAAATGACAAATACTAACAAATTTGAGGGTCACTAGTTTAAATTTGTCATAAAACAAATATATAACAAAACAACTGCTAAACAATTAAGCAAACTACCCTTCATTTATTATACAATGATATACTCTGACTCGTGTCCTGATATTGGTTATAATAATCATAACATTTCAACCATTATATCCTACATTGTACCTTTAAGAAAGTCACTATTAAAGCCAACTATGTGATTATGAGACATTGATAACACCTATATACTTTAACCTGAAGAGGAAAACGTGCAAGTACTGCTGGATTATATGAATTCAATAAGACTATCAATACAGTTTACACTGGAAAAGGAAGCATAAGATAAACTAATGTATTAATAATAATCCACATAGAATATACAGATGTCTTGAACCTGTATACTAAGTCAATATTCATCAGATAATATCTTAACTTTGATTCTCATTCTCCATACAGTGTGAAGAAAGGGATCATCTGCTGTTTACAGTATTGCGTACCACTCATGTGGTGACTCAAGCACAAACCAATTGATGACATTCATTAAAAACACTCCTCAGAGGAATAACTATACTACAAGTATATTAGCTTCCACAAGAAGAGATAGAAGAGTCAATCACAGGAGAAAAAAAAACTACTAATCTGAAGATCTGTGGTCAACATCTGGACAGTATCCAATAGCAGTTCAACCTTTTGGAGACATCTCTCCAAACCAAGCATTTCAGAAAAGACCTTGATCAATAATTATGTACATTCCATTTCATGTTGGTAATACAAAGGTGAAGCAAGCCACTCTTTAAAAGCAAAGTGGGGGGGGAACACATTGCAAAGCTGAAATCCAGAGACAGTTAACAAAATTAGGTATAGCCAACCATCTGTGAAGGGAAAAGGCAAGTTACTGACCTTTATCAAATGAAGTCAAAATAATAGATATAGGGAATTGAAGGAAATTTAAAGAATCGGTATGCATGGTAGGCTCTCACTTGTCTACATGAAAGCTACAAAAATAAAAATCTTTGTGAATTTTGGAGTACTGGAAATAAAAATGATATCTAAAATTGTTGATTGGCTTTAGATTTCAAGATACAATACTAGTGTTATATGAATATCTCATAAAAAATATTGTTCTTACTAGATTAATCATTATTCTCATAACTTTATTATATATAATTATAAATAATAAACTAATTATTATTCTCCTTTCCATTTAGGTTTTCACACATTTAACTGACCTGTGAAAAATGTCCTGTGAATGTCTGAACAAAGCAGATATGTTATGCGATATGTGTGGCAAAATGACATTTTTGTGTCTCAAAAGCAAACACCTGTTGAGTAAAGCTTACCAAGTATCTTTTGGATGGAAAATTGGAGACCAAGGCCAGAAGTGGGCACCACACATATGCTGTAAGACTTGTGCAACAAATTTCAGTCAATGGATAACCAGGAAGAAAAAATCTAAACCTTTTGCAGTGTCCATGATTTGGAGAGAGCCAACCTCAGAGCCTGAATCATCAACTTCATATGACCAAGTACCACAGCTCATAACTAAGGTAAAGCAGAACTGTTAAATTCCAAGTTACAGCAGTGGAATCTATTAGCTGATGATGTATGAATTTCTAGTCCCATTCTACCTTATGGAAAGTGATTTAGTCTACTGCAATGATATCAGTGGTCCTATGCAATCACTTATCAGTTATAATCCAGAGAAATGGAGGCTGTTCATTGTTTTCTTCAAAGAAAAGTCTCAAAGCTGTCTTGATACACAATGGCAATCCTGGTTAGTCATACAATCCAGATGAAAGAAACTTATGGCAATAAGAAACAACTATTGAGATGTATCAACTATGATCAACATAACTGTCAACTTTGCAGAGATTTGAAGGTTGTTGCTCTTTTGCAAGTTGGCTATACCAAGTATCATTGTTTCCTTTGTGAATGGGGTAGCTGAAACAGAAGTTTTGATTACATCAAGAGAAACTAGCCATTATGATGTTCAGCATTCACCACTAGTTGAGTCAAAGAAAAAAAGCTTGGTCTTATGAAAAATTTTGTGAAGACTATGGACAAAACAAAGGCAGCATTCAAGTAATAAATTACTCAGGATAAGTGAAAAAACGATAAAGGAAGACATCTTTGTCTCTCGGATTCCTAAATTTCTTTTACATTACAATTTTGACAGGGTATCACAGGGAAATGAAAAAAAAACAACATGGAAAGCTTTAAAGTCAGTGTCAACCAACTTTCTGGGTAATGAAAGATCAGAAAATGACAGAACTGATGGAAGACCTCCTGAAACATCTTGGTTGTAACATGTCATTGAAGATTCACTTCTTAGATTTGCATCTTGATTTTTACTCCAAATTGTGACACTGAGGGACAAGCACAGTAAATGATTTCATCAAGACATTGCAACAATGGGAAAAAAGTATCAGTGCTGCTAGAGTCCATCAATGTTGGCTGATTATTGTTGGACTGTGACCAGATATGATCTTCCTGCAGTTCACAAACGGCAAACTAAGAAGAAATATGTGGTTGCTGAATAACTGCAGATATATATTACTTCTGAAGAAAGTTTCAGATTGTATTTTATTCAATAAATACATATACAGCCATTTTGATGTGTTTGTGTATTGCTCCGGTAGCCTACACAGAACAACTGGATATCAAAGCAGATTTTGTAAAACAACATTATTTTTCTTGGAGACATCCACTGTACTCAAATGTATAACGTGACTGTCTAAATATCTTTAAATCTAGAGCCAATCATCTAATTCAAAGGTCATTTTCAAATCCAGGATGCCAAAATACATAAGAATTGGCATATTTAATTTCTGAATTAGTTAATTTATGAAAAATTATATATATATATATATATATATATATTTTTGAAAAAAATTATATATATATATATATTATGAAAAAATTATATATATATATATATAATTTTCATTAACATTAGGTTTAAGTTTCCATGGCAAGATTATCCTGTTGGTTAAAAAAGCATTGACTAAACAAATAAAGTTATATAGCAGTTACAAGTTCAATCCCTGGGACAAGAAGCATAAAAGTCATATATTCAGGTTCAGTGGAAAAGACAAATATCATCACAAGGACACATTAATAGAATTAACTAATATGAAATATTTTACCAGATGGAGAGTGGAAGGAGAATAGTTTAAACCCAAAGATTGAATAAAAAGCTTCAGTTCAAAAATTCCAGAAGCTTACCAACTAAGGATACAATGGATGAAATATTGTGATTATGACAACTAAAATGAAGACATTACTGTACAATAATGATAATTCCTCACCTAAATTACATCATTTTTTAATTTTATATTTTTAATACTTTTGTTTTAACATTCTGATACATGTATTTTATTTAGCAGAGAACATTTCAGGTATTTTATACAAACTACTAAATGATGAAGTTTTATTATTATTATTCAGATTATTGATCATCTATGATAAAGATGTGAGCTCATCAAATAATGACAAGAAAATGTGGAGATCAAAATGTTATGTAGATAAAACAATAATAAAGACAGATACAAAAAATATAAGTATTAATTTTCACTAAACAGTTAATGCATAACATGTATCTTAGGTAGAAAATTTTCCTTTAGGTATATCTCACTGATTTTAATGAAACCCCATAAAAAACAAAAAACTAACTTGAATCAAATTTGCATATCTTCTATTTCAGTGATCATGCATACCATTACAAAGCAAACCACAAATGTATCACCAAGATAAATCAGTCTTAAGCATAGTCATTCTTATTATAGGAATGTCAGTAATACTGTTTTAAAATGGCTTGATTTTTTAACATCATTAAAATTGTCTATTTTCATGAAATCAGCAGGTGGTTTAAGAAAATTTTTTATATTTTTAATACATATTCTTGTATTGAATCAAAAAACCTTGTAACAGATTCCACTCATTTTCTGGAAAAAAATTTAAAACTTTATTTTTGATTTGCAATGTTATTTTATAACAAATGAAAAAAAAATGAAAAATTTTTATCTAAAATTAACAATTTCAAACTTCACTAAACAGAGTTCAATCAAACTAATAAATGGCTTTAAACATTTTAAGGAATGTTTATTTTCTTAAAAGGAATGTAGAATTATTTGCTTAAAATTGAATTTAGAATGTATTTTTTAAAAGGAAATATAGAATGTAGAATGTATGATATAAATAAAAAAATTAAATAGAAAAGCCAACCTGGGGTTTTTTTTTTTTGTTTTTTGGGGTTTTTTATATACAACATAAAACAGGGTCATTTTACTTTTAAAATAATTACTTTATTTCCAACCATTGCATTTTTTTTTTGGTGTTGATACTTAACAAAAATTGTTTGATACATGTCTGTCCGGACGACACTCTTGCATAAAACTGGTAATGTTTACAGAAAAAAAAAGAAACGAGGGCAAGTGAAAAAGGGATATTATAGTATACAAGGCGATTATATTTCCATTTCAAATACCGACCAATCAGCTGCGTGTTTTTTATTTCAGAGATTTCATTTGCCTATAAGTTGGCATCCGTGACGGTCTAAATTTCTTGTCAAACATTTATTCATAACACGACAGACAATGCTGGCAGAAATCCCGCCCACTCAACAAGCTTTTTTTCACACATTGTTTTTAATCACACGACATGATGTCCGATATTTTTTGTAAGTGAAAGTTATTCTTCATCAGGATCTCTATTTGCAAGAAATGGTCAGTTTCTGACAAAATTACTTTTTAAGATAAACAGTTAAAGAATATGTTCAGAATGTTTTATATATATATATATATCCATATTTATATATATATATATATATTATATGTGTGTGTGTGTGTGTGTGTGTGTGTCTGAAGAAAAATAGTTGTATGTTGTTGCTCTGTTTATGGGATAAAATGTTCAGAGATTTTTGAATATAAATTTTCTTCAAAAATAATTAAAAATTGTTATTTTAATCTAAAGGTTGTTTCATGCTGAGGCGCAATTGTTAAAAGTTTTTATTATTTTGCGTCCAGCATGAAACATGCCTCGCCTGCTGAGTTTTGTTTTGTAATTTTAAAAACGAATATATATATATATATATATATTTTATATTTATAAATTAAAATTTAAAATATTTTTTATTTTTCATAAACAGTTAAACTTGTTTCAAAAATATTTTTAAAACCCCGAATTTAATTTCTTTATTATCATCTAGTTTAAAAATGATTTCATCTTCAAGTAAATTTTGTAATAAAGATGAAATGAACTAATTAAATTTTACCGAATAAAGTTTAAAAATAACTGCATAAATATTATACAAAAAACAAAATTTACATTATAGTTTTTTTAAAATAAAGATTAAATGGAACAAATAAATAAGTTCACTGGAGAAAATTTAATGTAGAACGATGTTAATAATTTGCATATCTTTTTATTTACATTGTCAAAAAACTCGATGGAGCTTTTCAAAATAAGTTCTGTTCAATTATCATTAAATAGACTTTTTTTTAACTAAATATGGCAAATTTTACACGCAAAACGCTCTAAATTGAAGAAAAAAAGTTATTATATAACATTTTAAAAAATTTTTTTCAGAAATTTCTGATATTGTTCATAGTTTAAAATTCGTTCATCGTTAGATTAGGTATAAACTCGATAAAACGTTAGATGCAAAAACCAAAAATTTGACCTCCAAAAATATCCAAAGAGAAGAATATTGTTTGTTAGATTATATAATAAAAAAACCGTTTTAATGTACTGCTTTGTAATTGCCCCTTAAATTTAATGAAGAGACAGATAATAAGATTTCAAGGAAAACGGTTGCTCGCATGTTAAAAATGCTAATTGCATGCCCATATTCCGGTTTCATTAGCCTATCCTACATTTCAAAACGAATTGCATATATAAATAATAACATTTATATATAAAATGTATATTTGGACTGACACAATTTTTGTTATACAACATTATTTATATTGACGATCTAAGTTTACTATATTTGGTTCTAGGGCAAAACTTACGTACGCCATTTAAGAACAAGAAAAAGACTGTCTTCTCAACGTTTTTTTAAAAACCGTTAAAATTTTAAAAATGAGTGTGATGGTGTGAAATGATTTCATCTGATTAGATATTTATATCATTTTTTTACATGTTTAATATCAATGCTGGGATTTACAAATTTTTTGCAGCATTATGGTACCAAGATTACACCATTTTTTATTTTCTCCTATTTTCATGCAGGACAATTCACCTTGCCAAAGGCTCATGAAGGTTCTGGCTTTATTTGAAGAAGCAGGAATCGCCCTAATAAAGTGGCCAGGCGTTTTTATTTATTTTGAATCAATAGAAAATGTTTGAATAGATAATTGGAGAAAAGTCCACATAAAAAAAAATAAAACCAGGATCACCTATAAAGTTATTGAAAACTTAATGGGAAGGAATTAAATTATAGATTTCTTTTTTTTAAAGAAATTAAAAAATCAAGTGGTTAAACGATGCAGATCTATCATTGAAAATAAGGGATGTTTACCAAATATTAAATTTTTCGGTTGTTTAATAATCAAGTTAATTTATTTCCTTAACTTTTTTACCAGTAGCTTATTTCCATTTGTTCCATTTAATTTACTAAAGAAAAAAATTATTTGTTTTATTTTTGTAACTTTTATAATTTTATGCATTAAACCCAATCTCAATTCAGTAAAATTTAATTGAATAATCATGATTACTTTTAAATAATAATAAATTTTTATGTCTTGTTGTTTCCGTTCTTATATTATATATAAATATATATATATATATATATATATATATATATATATATATATATATATATATATATATATATTTTTTGTTTAATTAATGGATTAATAGATTAAAAAAAAGTATTTTTAATGGATTTTTTTTTAATCCGACATTAAAATACTCATGTTTGAAATTATATAATACTGCTTTTTTTTTTTTAAGCGATTCTATTACATAATACATTTCGTTTAAAATTTCAATCTTTTTTAACTTGAGAAAAAAAAAGAAAATATGCATTTCAGTAATTCCTAATACTTTATATTAGTTTCTGGAATTTTTTAACCCTCTTCTTTAATGCGCTAAATATTCCCATATATTTATATGTTTTTATATAGCTATAAATTAAATTTTTTCTTTTGTTATTTCTACTTAATTAAAAAAAATCCATTTATTCCATCTCAATAAATAAGTTATAAGGTTGTTTTCTATGTTCTTTGGAAAAAAAATGGTTTATAAAAATATTATATTTTCTGAAGCCTTCTTATATATCTTTTGTTTAAAAGAATATAGAAATTTCAACTATTTCTTTCTGATGTTATGTAGAGGATTCTTTTATTTCCATCTTTCTATACTTCGTCTTATCATATTATTGGTCGATTTATTCTTTATTTTATAAACTTTATTAATCAATTCTTCTTTTAATTCAAGTATCTTCATCTTATTTTTCTGTTGTGCATGATTCACTGTCATTTAAAATATACTGATATATTAACAGATTTAAATCTTTTAAATTTGTTTCAAAACATTTTGAATGCAATTTTAACTATCCCAATGTAGTTTCTTTTTGTCACCTTTAAATTTGGTTAAAACTTTTAATCCAAATATAAAAATATTTATAAATATATTGATTTTAATATATCCAATTTGTAATTTGCAAGTTATTTTTCCTTTTAAACAATATATTTCTGATATCTTGCAATAAAATATTAAATCTTTTTTTCGCTAATTTTTTGAAAGTTTTTTTAAATTTTCTTCCGTGTCTGCTATCAAAGCTGAAATATCTATTAGCTTATGTTGCTTAAATTTATATTTGTCAAAGGATATCGTACAAAAATGAACAAAAAAAAGATGATTTTTTAATTTGAATTGCTTTTATGATTCTCATTTTAAAAATAAATTCGTTATATAATGTTATACCGTGTATATATTTTTAAAAAATTTAACAAAAAAATTTTTTTCTTCTATTTTTTTTGATGTTTATATGAGTTAATTTCGTTTCTTTTTTAACATTTGTTTTTTAAACGTAGACATAATTAGTTCATCTGGATTTGTATCACATTTATATTTATATCTTTTTTTTTTTTGTGGATGATGGCTCGGCTTCCAGCGTATTGCTTTTTTTGCTTTTATATTTTTTTTTTTTTGCCTGCATCTTTGTAATATATGAATATTATTCTGTTTAATAATTTACGTAGCTCGTTTTTTTTATTATATTTTTATTATAATTAAATAAATTCAAAATTTATTAATAATCATTAACATAAAATATTATTCTTTTCATTACATTTAATATATGACATTAAATTGACTCAGCACTAAGTGTATAATTTTTTTTGATTTAAAATATAAAGTATCAATTTTCAAAATTAAAAATTTTTTGTAAATAATATCAATTTACACTTTCATCAAACATAAAATTATATATATTTTTATATTTTCAATTAGATAAAATATCTTAATTTCTTCCACTTATTAAATATATAGTATACACGAATATTCAAAACAGGTAAACTAGTATAACTTAAATATAAAATAAACCGTTTTGACCGTCATTGAATATATAATAGCTCTATTTTATTTTATTTAAAAAATATATATATATATAATTGTCATTGAATATATTCTATTTTTCTCATTAAATATTACTGATATATATATATATATATATATATATAATCATTTAAGTGGTTTTTAAATTAAATATATACACACAATACACATCTAATAACACACACATTACTATTCTTATATATATATATATATATATATATATATATATATAATTATTTTTATAAAAAATTATAACATAAGTATGTTATAAAATCACTACAAAAATAGCCATTTTGTTTCAACACACTCTGTGTCTTATCAAGTGATGATGTTGAAAAGAAAATAAATGGTTTTAAAAGTTTCAGATTAATTAACGATCCTACACTAGGGGGAAACATTGTTACAAAAGCTAGAATAACCAATCAAAAAAACGAAGTATAGAAAGATTCAAAAGCTTGACAACAAAATCCTGCTATAATAGCTATTTAGATCTTTAAATACGTGTAATATTAAAAAATAATTTATACTAACTAATAATTATAAATTTATATGATAAAATTTAATATTAAAATTAAAAACTGGCAATTTTAAAATCCAAATTTAATCACTATTAAGTTTAAAAACTACAAAATTATTGAGAAAAGAAAAAATATATATATTTTATTCAATTCATTTCTTCATTGAAATTACGTTCGACAAGACAAAACGCTACAATATATCCGGTCATTTGATGATAATGTATATATATATATTTTTTTTCCTTTTCCTTTTTTATTTTAAAGTTTGTGAATATGGTCTTAAACTCACGCGTGAAACAACAAAAACACAATCAGATTATAATAATACATAAGCATCCAGACATAATTAGATACATACACACACACACACACACACACACACACACACACACAAACAAAAAAAAAAAAAAAAAAAAAGGAGGTGGGGGGGAATACATGAACAACTCCACAGCCCTTTATGAAAAAAAGGAGACGTGGAAACTAACACTTATACACACACACACAGTTAAATGTGAATACACTCTACATACACATAGACACCGATATATACACAAACATACATCCACAATGGCATAGACATTGAGAAATCACAACCAGTAAATATTTCAGACTTAAATAAATGCTAACCACTTATTGAATTATAACTTAAGGGAGCAAATATATAAAGATAAAAAATGTTTAAAAATAATATTATTTAATATATTAAAACGAAAATCTAAAACAATAAATATCAATAAAATATATATATATTATTAATCATATAAGTTGATAATAGTTTCATTATATATTTGGCAAAGAAAACAGGATAAAGAAATCCACAAATATATATATATATATATATATATATATACGGCAGCAAAAACAAATTAACACACATAAAAAAAAAAAAAAATAATATATTCATACATACATATACGTACAGAAATACATACAAATAAATATATAAACATAAACATATACGTACATATACATATCTATGATAACAAGTACATATGTACACATATACATATAAACCTAAATACACACACATATATATACACATAGACTTTTATGCACACATACTTAGATATATAAAAAACAGTCATGATATACCAAAGTTTCCATACCCACACACACACAAACAACTCATACATAATAGGTTCCAACACACACACACCTATATATATATATACACAAACATACAAAAATATATATACACACATACATACATATCTACAAATAAACATATATATATACATAAATATATCTATCTGCAATAACAACCACCCATATATACATGCATACATAAAAATACAACAACTTTCAACCAAATACATATATAAACGAACTAACATATAGATACATAAATATACCTTCAAACACCAACACACAGCAATATACATATAGTCTAACATACAAATATATAAACACATTCATACAAACAGAAATATACTTAAATATAAATACACATACACAATAAAATAGGACATACAGATATATATATACACATATATATATATGCACACACGCATATATATATACACACATACATACACACATATACATATATATATATACAAATATATCGTGGCACAAAGCTGAAATCAAGGGGCATCCAGTGAGGAACGAACTCATTACTCAGTCGCACCCAATCTAGTGAACCATGCTTTTTTTAATTATATACTGCCGTGATTTAATCATATACATACCTGTACATACTATACACATACATACATACATATACACACACATATATATATATATATATATATATATATATATATATATCCAACCATTTGGTTATTGAATTCATTCCGTGTATACCAATTATATACTTTGTTATATATATATATATATATACACATAATTATAAGACATGTTTCATTAAGTTAAAGGGTTTTGAAGACAGTAGATTGAAGCACCGTGATCAGTTTTGTCAAGTTCTGAAGAAGAGACACCATCAAAATCCTGCTGTCACAAATTTCATCTGCCAATTTGGCTTTGTCATCCGTAGCAAGTTTGGGCTAGTATCACACTAAAGAAAGCATAAATCAAATGTCTTTCCCTTACCTGATTTTCTTCACAATAGCCCCTGCTTGTATGCATAAGTGGAAAAAAAAAGGCACCATCCACTGCTGACCCTCTTTTATTGTTCATGATAGGAGAGTCCATCTTATATACACACACACACACACACAGGGTGCAATGGATCAATTATCATCTAAATTAAAATAACACTGACATCTCATTTTACAGATATATTTACCAAAATTACACAAAAATATCTTCAAATACTAACGAGTAAACTTACTCAATAAATTGCCATTTGCTTTCAAGCATGGCCTCCAGACTGCAGTCTGGGGTGTTAGGTGGCAGATATAAAGTGTGATGTGGTTGCAGAAATTGTCTCCTGCTTGTATGGTATGGGGCAGAGTACTGTTGCCAGACATAGGGTCTTCCAGTGGCCACCCTTGTGAACCAGGCCAGCACTATGATAAGAGTGAGTTTTTCAAGCTGCTGTACATTTGTAATCACCATTAGACTCATCCAACTCTTTCTGAATCCTCTGTATTGACAGCCAAACACTCTGAAATGTTCGTATTGGAGCTACTAGTGTGAATTCCAAGCAGTACATGATGTTTCCAAATTTCTGGCAGAGTGAATTGCATCATGGCGCTCTTTTTCTCACAGACAATGCCCAATTGACCCTACTATACTGTGCAGTCAACAAAATCAAAAACAAACAATGTCTATGCACAAAATTAAAAATATAAAATGGTGACAATTTACTTATTGCACTTTATATATATGTATCCGATTTCTATTATTTTAAATTTTATCATAGTGGATACTTGTAGTATATATTAAAGTTATAATAATGTTGGATTAAAAATACATTAATGTCCTTCGTTCTTTAGCAATTAACAATTGCTCTTAAAAACTGCAAGTGACTTGCAATGCTTATTGCTGATGTGGCAAACAGTTACTTTGTTTACAGCCTGTTCAGTTTTATAAGTCTGTTCAGCTTGCTTGTGGCCATATTCATCACATATAAATTGATGGATTTATGTATCGATTATTTCCTCTTTCCTAACTGCAAGCTTGCCATTTGTTTAACTTATTGCATGTTCTTGGAAGATCTTAGTGCTTTTATCAATTGTACATCTCCACATACCCATCACAAGCAGCAGTTTCACCACTCAGGATCATTTACATGGCAGGTTTCCCAGAGACTCTCTTAAACAGTCCCTGAAGCACTTTGGTTTATGCTGGAGTCAAGTGATGCAGAGCAACTTGTAAGAGCATTTGTTTGGGTATTCTTCTGTTATCAATGCTCAGTGATGCCTGTTGCAATGAATATGTACTTTGATGTTGATTGTATCGGCCAACATATTTTTTGGACAACAGCTGGAATTGTGTACTCTCAATGTGAAGATGAAACTGTGCACAGATCAAGAAGTAGCTGACTGTTGCTCTATATTTTACTTGTTCTGTATCTCTCCAGATAACTCTGTTTTCCAGTCACTTCCAACCCCAACTTGATGATTTTATCATTCCTAGGAATAGATTGAAGTATATCTCACAATTTCTCATAGAATGAGAACTTTATAGCTTCATCTAAAACAAGTTTAGGAGCATAAACACTGATTAGTGTAATATATTGACTATCCAACCTCTATCTACATTACAGCACATACACAGATTGGTACAAGTGTGGTTATCAAGTCCACCGATGAAAAGGTAAAATAAACCAAGGCAATTAGGATTTACAGAAAGAAAAAAAAAAACATATCAGGAAAGTGATATTGTTCAATCCCTTTTTAACAGTACCAAAAAAAAAAAAATCCATGTTGCTCAAATATTTATGAAATTCATAATTAAACATTTTGCTGGTGACAAACTTCTAAATAAATGGTTCAACAAAACAACATACAAGTCAGTTACAGCTGCTTTGGTAACATGGCTAAAATATTTAGCTCTCACAATACTAAAATGCTTGAAAATAATGACAATACGGCCATTAATGCTAATATATGAAATTGTCAAACTAATGTAGATTGTCCACCATAGAGTAAATGTTTAACCAAAAATGTGTATAAGGCCATAATCTGTAGTGATAACAAAAAGTTTTATATTTGAACTGCAGACAAAGACTAGAAAAAGGGATATTACTCATAAATTGAGTATGGGTAATAAAATGTATAAAAATATGACAATGTTGTCTACTTAAAATCAAAGAGCGCAGTAAGCCAAATGTTACTATTCAGTGAGAAATTCTAATTACTGAGCATGTGCTTGGCAGTAAGAGCAGTAGATGTAGTTTGTACATCTCAGAAAAACTGGTAATCTTGCAGGGCACAAATGATGTAAAAATGTTAAATAAAAGTCAGAAGCTAATATTTACATGCAGACATAGAAATGAATTCCTCATTAAGAACAATGGTGTGGGATGATTTGTAAACTTTATCCACTGTCCTCCCCCCCACTACAACACACACATATTGTTACACATATCTGTGCTACTGGAGTAGTTTGTGCTGGAAGAAAGCAACCTCTACTTTCAACATCTGAGACCTGCTCCCTCTAAACATAGAATAAGCTCTTAATATATACATATTTCTTATACAACTTCAAGTCACAGATACAGCAAAAGCTAAGAAAAAAAAAAGTGTCTTTTTATTTATATATATGAGAGAGAGATAGAGATATGTGCTGATCATTCCTAGTCTTTCACTCTGATTAGTTTAATTTTTATTTTACAAAAATACAAAGATTCTGCAAGCAAGTAAAGATATTTATATTGTTCACATTTTATTTCAAAATCAATTTCAAGTCAAATGTCCTCTGCAGATAAAATACAATATAAAAATAATATTTAAAAAGAAGTGTACTAAAAATAAAATAGCAAGAGTAAGTTAAAATAGTTATTCCAAACAATCTAATATGCTATTAATCCAATATATTCATTAATGAAATTTAAATCAAATTGTGCAAAGGAAATAAAAATCATTAAAGCAATCTTACAGTGTACAAGCATTAGATAATATTTATCAATGATTAAAATGATTAATATAGTAGAAGCCACTTTTCAGAAAGTTGCCAATGCAAAGTATTCAATGAGAAAAAACAGTTTAGTACTGACCTCCATCAATAGGTTTACTGATTGAATAAGTTGTATATGGGATATCTTCATCTCTTTGGGATCGAAGATTACTTCCTGGCACTCCAGCAGGTAAGCTACTCTGGTCAGAGCCCATCCAATTGAATATTCGATATTTGCTTCAGTAAGGATCAAAAGACAGATCTCTCATTATTCAACTTTTTAAAAAGTCATCAAATACAGAACTTTATAAACTTGGGTTCTATTTTTAATAACAAAAACAGATAAAAATTTATTGAAAAATGAAAAAAAATAAAAAGAATTTACATGTGGTAAATGTGAATAAAAAAAAAAAAAAAAAAAAATCAAATAAAATACTCACTTTTTCAAATTAATTATTTTTAAATCTTACAGTGGAACATCAAACATTTCACATATGAATTCATACATATCTCAAAAGAGCTAAATTGAATGACATGCTCATATTAAATTATTATTTAACTTTAAAATAGAATATTTTGCACAAGGTCTACAATATTCAAGCTAAAAAATTTGTCATTGAAATCTTTAATTGCTGTAAATAATTGTTTTATGGATATAAATGATGAAATACTGTATTTCTATACAGCCATTTTATTTATAAAATAAATCTTTAACATTATCTAAAACCTTTTTAAAATTTAAGAGTTAAAATTTCACTGAATTAAAAAAATTTCAGAAAAATATTACAAGCATTGAAGTAGACTTATTCTTAATTTGTTTGTTTGTAGATGAAACCTTAAGACCTCTTGAAAAAATGATGTACAGTGGAATTTAACAATTAATGAAGTCATCAAAACAAAAAGTTTTCAAGTGCAAATGTAACTTGATACATAATAATATACACAACTGAAATTTACAAAATGTAAATCATTATATAGAAAATGTCATCTAAGCTTATTTGTCAAACAAAACAATTAGCAATTGATTGAAGCAACAATCTTAAAGATGCAAAATAACATCACTTTTATTGACTCAAATCATATCAATATAGAAGTTTAAAAGTTTTATACAAAAAGTGTTAGAACAGTAGAGAAAAATATACTTTTGATGCTTGTAAACACAATATGTAAAAAATTGAAAAAAAAAAAAAAAAAAAAGAAAAAAAAAGTTACATATAGTTACTAAAAGTTTAAAAACTTGTCTGAAAACTTACGTTCTCTTTGTTCACACAGATTTTAAAATACAGGATACATCTATCATGAAATTCCCCTTGAGCTTCTAACAGTCTTTATTGAATTTGAGCTGAATTTTAACTACCTTTTGCATTAATGTTATAAATAGTATACCTTTTGAAAGAACTTATTGGTCAATATCAATTATATCAGTACATCAATATGTAGCTTAATCATGTAAAAAAAATTTTATTTGATACAATATTTTTAAAAATAATCTCTTTCCTTGTCAATGCCCTTAATCCACTGCAGCTACCCAAGAATCAAACACTCTACAGTGAACATTTTAGATCAAAATTCAGCTGTCATGTATTCATCCTCAAAAATTACACATTTGTAAGTAATATTGGAGAGCCCAAAAAGTTGTGTTATTAAATAATAAATAATTTCAATCACTTAGTCTAATTCAGAATAGTATTTCTCCAAATGAATCATATGGTTTTCCAACTCATGGTTTCTAGTCTCTCTATATACACAGCATGATTTGTGGTAAAAACTGGCTTTTGGTACAGTTAATGGTACTGTAATGCCAAACAGTTACCTTTTGTCTTCTTAATTCCTGTTCATTTATTGTTCTCTCTCCTTAATGTTTGTTTTTCTTTTTTTCATATTCTTTCATGCTCAGTAATCCCTTGCATTTTAGTGGTTTTATTGCTTGGGATGAAATGATATTTAAAAAAAAAAAAAAAATGAAATGGTAGTTCATTTCACTTGCCTCACTTTGTTCCACATTATTGTAAAGCAGCCACTTCTTATTACCCATTACAATTTGTTTTGAAAATCAACCAATGATATAACATATCAAAAGGACTAATATGACCAAACTGGTGTAAATGATTTTCAAGGCTTGATTTAAATGTTTTGAGTATATTAACTGCCTCCTGCATGATAAAATGTTGATTATTCACAAGAAATGCTCTGGGTATAATAAACCAAAGGCAATACCTGGGCATCACCTTGTATCAATCTCAATTTACCCAACCATAGACAAAAATCTCCATAAATCTTTGCAAACCACTTTGGATACATTCAATTCTTCACTATAAACAGCATAGTTTATTTTTATCCTTGAGTCACATTTTTACTTTATTTAAAATAAAAAGCATAACATACCAAAATTATTACTCTCTTCCATTTTCAAGAAAAACAAAAATACACAGTTTGACATTTTTAAAGATTTTGCTTATGTACATCAATTTGTTTTGCTGAAATGGCATTTATTTCTTTCAGAAAGTTTTCTTTTAATGAGAGTTTAGTTTACAATATAAATAAAACTGGCACTGTCTTTATGTTCAGTTTTATAAGAGCCAATGTTCAATTTAACATGTATTAAATGTAAAATTGGACACTGATTTTGTATCTGTTTATACAAATATAATGCAAAAGAAAGGCAGAATCTAGTTGGAAAAAAGACAGATATAAAATTAATAAAAACATCAAAAGAATTAAAAAAAAAAATCCAATCAGAATAAACTATTTTGAATTTAAGAAACCCTTCTAAATATAAATCATAAAGAATTAGTATATCCATTCACAGCTATGTGTATAAACAGGCAGATCAGATCTAGTTTTACATTCAATTCATAAATTACATATGTCAACTAAATTTTTCTCAAAAAAAAAAATCGTCATATTTAAACAAAACAAACTATATGAAAGTCAATATCAGTCAATAGAATCTTAACCAATGAAATAAATTAGAGTTATGTAAATATGAGATTAAATAGTTATTGCATTAATAATAATGAATACATGACATTTACACAATTAATTATGTATTTTTACATATTTTCTGAATAGTTAGAAGCACAAGTCTTTTTTTCTGTTTTCAATGTCTCTCTCAGTGTTCAGGTAGCTGCTAAGTAATTTGCAATTTTCCAAATTAGAGGTCTCATTCTTTGTTGTTGTTGTTGGTGGTGGGGGGGTTGTAATTCACAAGCCAGTGAAGAGCAGACCATAGCAATGTGTAGATTTCATAGTGTTTTGATATGGCTCACTTTGAACTGTCTTTGTTTTGATATTTTTTGCCCATATCTGATTTGTTTTTGTTTACATCTGAGCATTACAATGTCTGTCCTCTAACAAAACAATAACTAACCTAATGATAAGAAAGTAAAGTAAGCTATAAAAAGCTAAAGAATAATAAAGTTGTTGAGATGTTTATTATGTAGAAGTTCTACTACAAAGTGATGACTGACTTATTTAGTCCATTGCTCCTATGTTGACATTTGCCATTACATTACACCACCTGGAAATGAAGAATTTTTATGCCCTTTATTGATCTGTGACTTCTCTGAAAAAAGTATATCTTATCTCTCTCTTGAGGTGTGTACCTGATTCTTTTCATTAGGGATCTAGATTTGGACATCTTTGCTCTGATCTTCCAAATCCACGTTTGATTTGTGTGAACTATACTCCATACTTTCTTTACTACTATGTTCAATTTTTCCATCAGAAGCATTCATGTTTTCCTTCCTTTCAGGTTCCTTCTCCTCTTCCATCTCAATGACTGTCATCAATTCTGAGTCTTATTTGATCAGAATGAGCCAATAAATTCTGTCCACTTGTTGCTATTATGGCCGCATTATGTCCCTTTAGTCTAATTAAGTTAGCTTTTTCATTTGCTATGTAGACCTCATAGCAGAGACTTACTCTTTGCATCCATTAGAAAGTTCTGGTTTCACTGAATGTTCAGATCTGATAGAAGAACTATATCAGTGCACAAGAACTATAACGGACAAGAATCCCAATACTGAAACGTTCCAAACCACAACATGACAAGGAGGAAATAAGAGCCCCAATCTATTTGATCTCTGTACATATGCAAGTATAGATGTGAAAAGATGGGAACTGATCCCTTAAATGAATATATTAATAGAATATAACATTCATGTTTCCCCTCTTGAAGTCAATATGATGACATAGGAATTCATAGTTAGGACAAGAATAATCTTGAACAAAAAAATTCAGGATCTTCTAAGTGTTCCAAAAAGTAGGAATAGTGATAAACCTATCGAAAACAGATTCTATGATACAGAATAGGAATGAAAACATAAAAAAAATTCAGGATGTAGAATTAGTGAATACTACACACTTCAAATATCTTGACATATGAATCAGTTATAACAAATTTAGTATATGGAAAAAGGAAACTGAACCTAGAATAGGATGTGCTGAAGGTAGTTTCATCCAACACTGCAAATTGCTACAAAGACAAAATATAAACTTGAGTCATGTTCTTAAATAGCTTCATCAAGTTGAGACTTTCATATGAATATCATGCATGGCACCAGTCAAGGTGATCCTTAACTCAGGCTTTGAAATCGAGTTAAGACTGACTTTGAGTTGACTTTGGGTGGACGATTAACACATTGTTGCTGGAATTGGATTAATTTTTTTTTAAAGAAGTTTTTACATTTTACCTTTGGATTAACTTAAGTTTATTATTTAAGATACTGAAGTAATTATGATGTCTATTTATTTTATTTGAATTTTGCATATTTTATCTTTAAACAAATTAAGAATTTATTACAAAGTTAATTTAAGTTTAATATTTTTCTATTTTTCTTGCACGCTTGACATATTGGTATAACTACACATGCGCGAACTCGTTTGTTCCGAGGTGGCAGATTTCTAGATTCATCCCATGTCTTGCTGTCATGATCGCACACTGTGCAACTCGGGGCAGGCCTCTTCTACTGGGCACTCCTTCTGAGCGGGATGACAGTGTCCTCATCCTCGGATGAACTCTCATCTGTTGAGCTACCATCTGCCTCTGGACAGCTGGCCACGTTGACGTCCGCAGATACTGATGTTTGAGGTAAAACTCAGTGGATCTAACTTTAAATACACCACTCACGCGCCATCTTCAGAGTCACTTTCATCATCTGATGACGGTTTTAACCCTACAACTGGCCACAAGTCTTTAACATGACAAGGCACGCCATCGACCCGCACCGACTGCGGGCTGATAATCTCGGTAACATGTCCCATTCTAAGCTTGTCCGAACACTTGATGTGCGGAGTCTTAACCCACACTATGTCACCAATTCTGTATTTTGCTTGTGCGTCAATCGGAGCCATTGCGATGTCAATGCCTCGCAGCCGTAAGTGATAGGCGTGCACCATGTTAGCTGGTGCTGTTGTAGGTGAAACACTGTCTTTAGGTGTTGCATTATACCAATAGACTGCTTCGGGGATCGAACATTGCTTCCTGGCTGCAATCACTTTTATAGACCAATGGCTCCTTTCTATTATGCCGTTTCCCGCTGGCATGTAGGCACACCGGAACCGAAGCTGCACACCCCACTTTCTTAAGAACTGCAAGAATTTCTCTGAAGAAAACACCGCACCATTATCTGTCAATATTTCTGCAGGTGGTCGCCGGTCGTAAAAGATGGTCTTCAATTGACGTATTATGCTGGCAGTGTCCTGCCAGTGCAGTAGTCACCAAATGGCAAAGTGAGAGGGTCCACAGTCAATAATGGTCAAATAGTGCTGGCTGCCAACATGCGTAACATCTATCCCCAGCCTGTTCCAAACATGGGTAGTACTCAAATTTCCTTTTTGCCATTGCACCAGTGCCGGGTCAGTTGACTTGCACCTCTACACTACTCTTCTAACATCCGCCTTTTTGACTGATGAGTCGACCATCTTCGAGAAGTAGAGCGTCTGTTTAATTCCAGGATGCCCGCACTGTTCATGTATGCTCATGATCCGCTCAAGGTCCATACTGAGTGCAGAAGCCGTACACGGCAACTGCAGAGGTTCAGACTCTTTCTGAGCAGCAGTCAACCAACGTTGTGGAACAAGAGTCAATGCATCTGCTCTGTTGACTGCCAATTTAACTAACACTACAACCACAGACAGGTGGTACTCTTTGATAGTTTCAATCAGCGTGGCGAGCCGCCTTCATATCAACATCTCGCTCGATGCCTTGGTGGTCAGTCGTGCTCTTCCGCTAAGTGCATCTGATATCCAACACTGAGTGCATGCTGAGTCTGTGACGATGTGTAGCACTGTTGCTTGCCATTGGAGTGCCAGGTTAACCCCTTTCAGAGTGACGTCTAGATCAGCCAGGTTTATGTGTTGTGCATCATTTTCAGGTCGTAACCAGCAGGCGTCTTCTATGATGGACCCGTTATCCTCAAGAGCAACACCCATGGCCAATGAGCTGGCATCCACCCAAACGGTGAGCTCGTTCCCCCTAACGCACCAGTCACCTCGCACGGGATAGTCTTGCATCACTCTCTCCTTAGTTTCAGTTATCATGCATCTTAGGGTAACATCGTGCACCTCGTTGTCCCATCCTGACGAAACAGAGGTTACGCGGCGCTTTATGGCTGTTGCCGCCACTCTAAGCCAACCGCATACGGGAAAATGGCCTACCAGTTTCCCACACATGGAGAAGGTACTCCAACGAGTGATCACTGGCGGGACTTCTGGGACGTCACTACCTCGACTCCAGCGAAGTTTTTCTCCATCACTACTGACGTGTAGTCCAAGTACATTCGCGCCATCGTGTAGCGGCTCTGGGGCCTTGCACACCAAGCCAAAGCTTAACCCTCGTTGAAGAGGCCACGTTTTCATTGACGTAAACATCGTCAATGTAGGATGACGTTGCCCTTCGAATTTCCTCATCCTGCGACATGACCACATTCATAATTGCTGACATGATTTTTGGAGCCATATTAAGACCAAATCCCAATCGAGTGAGGCAGTATCTCCGTCCTTTTACTATGACGGTCTGAAAGGGCCAGAGTGATCGGTGGACTCGGACTTGGAGGTAGGCCCTTCTTAAATCGAGGGTGGCAACGTTGCTCCCTTGCTGTCGCCATTCCCGCAATTTCTGGGCACAAATGTCTGCGTTGGCCGTATATGCATCTACAAAGTTATTCAATTCCCTGTAGTCCGTGACCAGTCTCACTTTCCCCTTATTCTCTTGCATTATTGCCATCAATGGAATCAGTCCTCGAGGCGGCCCTAGCTCCTCCTTGAGGTACGGTGCAAGCCAGCCGTTTGCTATCCAAAGCTGCAATTCCTTTTCATATTCGCTCCTGATATGCTCTAGAACTGGGTACTCTGCTATTTTATTTTTCAGTGGCGTGGGTGTTTGTCCACCCGCCCACTTCTACGTTGCAATCCATACATGCATGTGCTGGTCGAAAGTTGCACTGAAGTCTGGTTCGTTAATCCTCAAAGCAGCACAGATGGGCGGATCAGAAAACTCGACTTCGACTGCCTCTGTGATGCGTATGCCACCCAGCTCCTTAATAATGTCCATCCCAAGGAGCAGATCAAAACCTAACAACGCGCTGTCCACGACCAATACACTGTGACGGGGGTTACCGTTGTTAATACTGAGTTTGATGTTTCCAACTCCCCGGCTTCTGAGAGCCTTTCCATCAGCCATTAGTATGTCCATCTTTTGTCTGCTCCATTGTCGACAAATCGAACTGTTCGTGAGTGACCAAGAGCAGCCTGAATCTACTAAAGCGGTACGTGTTATTCCATTGATGTGCACCTTAATCACAGGGAGCGCCTCTTTCATGCTCGGTGCGGGGAAGAGACCGGCTGATGTCGTGTCCCCCATTCTATTTCCCGGACACTTAGAGGCAATGTGACCTACTTTATGACATTGGAAACATTGTAGATCGAGATGCGCCGACCTGCTGCGCATTTCTTCGCATTGATAGCGGCAGTCTTTGGCAAAATGATTTGGCCCAGAGCACCAATAGCAGGTGACATCGCCATGGCGATGGATGGCTGGGAGACTTCAATTGATTGAGTCAACAATTGATTGAGCATGATGCGCAGAGTATCTGCTTAACATGACTAGGCAATCCAGACACAAAGGCACAGGTCATCCATTCTCCAGGAAGCGGTGCGATTGGTACGGCGAGCTTCTTTAATTCCACCACATATACATCTACTGTCTCGCCAGGTCGCAGCCGCCGTGCCTGGAATTGGTCATAGGCCACGAACCGGTCAGTTTCAAATGCGGTTAGTAGAGCACGCTTTATTTGCTCAATATCACTTTTCTGTTCTTTGCTCAGCTACCTGTACACAGCAAGGGCGCCGCCTTTCAAAGCGCAGTGGAAGAATCCATTCAATCTTCATGATCTTGCATAATTCACAGACCAGTTCCATATTTTCGATCCATTCAACCACAGACTGTCCACTCAGATCACCACTGAATTCGAGATCAGGTTTATGTAGAACAGTCTTTCCGCCATCTTGCTAGAGACAAAGTAAATGCCGAAATAGCTTGTGTTGGAATGTGTCATGAAAAAATAAATGATTTTGTCTCTTTCTCTCCTGTTGTCATAGCGATGGGCACAGTCTCCACTTCTGAGACTGAAACTCCTCTCCTTCTTATTCCAGCCCTTTACATAGTGCTTGGTAATTCACCTATGCAAAACACCAACAAGCTAGCTACCAATCACAGTTCCAGTGCCTGCCCACCTTCACTTGCTTTGGGGGTGTCAATTTGACCGACCAACTCATTACACTTGCAAAATCTCATATGAAGACACAAGACAAAATGCAAACTTCAGAGAAAAGCCTTCAAAAGAAAATTAACTTTCCTAAGGTATGTAATGAGACTGTCTAAAGAAACACTAGTGAAGAGAGATTTAGAACAATGTTTCAGACCATGCAATAAGTGGTTGTCCAGAAGTTTCATGTCTAGGGACAATTAAAATTTTATGTTGCAAATATAAATACTCTACTTCACATTACATATTTAGCATCTCTCCTTCAACTGGAGAACTTAGCATTGGACAAGTGTAGGTGAAGTTAACATAGATTGCTAATGCAATAATTTATTTTGCATAAAAGTTAAAAACAAATATTTAAAAAATATATACTCATGAATACTAGATTTGTAGAAATTCTACACATATCTGGCTTAGATTTTCATAGTGAACAAATAAGTCAACAGAAAATTTTAATCAAAAATTAAATATATTCTATATATTAAATATTTCTACACCTATTAAAAATAATCATTATGCAAAATATGATAATTTCTACAAAAAAGTTTACATTGTTTGCACTCAGATTTATCAAATAGGTTTGTTTGATAAATCAGAAATCTGAGTGCAGTTATTTGCCATTATACGAGGGGCATTCAGAAAGTATCTGATTTTTGGGCATATAAAAATAAATGTACATTTCACAAATTTTATTTAATCACCTTCACTCCACTTGGGAGTTCACACACTTCTCCCAATGTTTCTGTCACTGCTAGTAATACATCTGAAATGCCTTTTCTGGAATGCTATGGAGCTCTGTCATCACTTTTCTCATAATTTCATTTTGCAGCTCAAATTATTTCCCTTATAGCATGATTTTATTATTGAGGAAGAGCCAAAAGTCACATGGTGCCAAGTCAAGAGAGTAGGGAATCTGTCAAACAAGTGGTGTGTTGTTCTTGACTAGGAAAGCTTGGATTATTTGGGCAGAACAAGTGGGCAAATTTTGTCGACACTCTCCAGATGCACAAATTCAGTGATAAAATGGAATGCACTGATCCTGTGCTTATTCCCACTTTGTGAGCAATTTCCTGGATTGTTACACAATTGTCTTCCATGACTATATGCTGAAACCTCTCAATCACTTCCTTGTGTGGATGTCCTGCTTGAGCGTGCCTTGCTTTTCAAAGGGATGCAGGTATGTTTAAAGCAGTTGTTCCACTCTTTGATTCAAGTTTTACATGTGGCATCATTGCCACAAGCCTACATGGATGGTTTGAGCATATAATTTAACCAAGTAAAAATAAGAAAACATCACATATAGATAATTAGACATAGACACATGAGACAAAGTTAATTGGGTTTATTTTAAACAAAACAAAAAAAAAACAGTTAAATCCAATTATTACATCTGAAAGAAGTAGAGAACAAACCAACCATTATAGTTCAGAATAGTCTCATTTGATTAAATCATTAATATTAGGAACCTCCAAAATCATGTGCACTTTTGACAAACAAAAAAAAACAACAATATTCTATTTTTAAAAATTTATCAAAAAAAAAAAAAAAAAAAAAATCAGTGGAATTGTCAGATTTCATTCAAATTTTCAGCATTTATTCATTAATAGATAAACTTTATATTGTATCTTTTTTAGGTGGTGGGAATTTTTACCTCCACCTTTACTTAATCCATGACTAATCTGTAGTAGTGAATTTTGGATGTTCCTAATTTTTATAAAGCTAAATCATTAAAAAATAATAATACTGACAGTGAAATATGGTCTAAAATTGTAAAAGAATTCAAGAAAACTAAAGTTATTTTTTGTGGAAATATGCTGATACCTAATTTTAATAAAATACACTTTGTTTTTTTTTACTTTTTGAGAAAAACAGACATGCTGTTACAGTACAACTTTAAAACACTTTCAGATCTTTGTCAGTGCTATTTTTTTTTTTTACAGTGATATTACAGTGATGTTTACCCTATACAAAGCTACTCAAGCTAGAAGCTTATAGAGTAAGAAACACACAGTTTGTGGGGATATGTGGGGAAGATAACAGTTGAACCTAGACTTGAGCAGCTTAAGATTGTAGTAATCAAGAAAGTATTCTCTTGGGAGTCAGTTTCACAAAGCAACAGTTCGTGGGAAGAAGCTGCTCAAGTAGAACTTACTTTTCACCAAGGGAATGAGATTGGTTTGCTACAATGTGTGTGGTATGGCTGCAAAGGTTAAAACTGGTGGAACTAAGGAATGTTGTCCATCTGAACACTTTCCATGGAAATAGTGATAGAGCAGGGAGAGGTTTGCAATGTTTAATCTCTGAGAAAGGTATTGTAAGGTGGAAAACAATTTGCCACTCACAAGGATGCAGAGATGCTTTTGGACTATTCAGAATGGAAAATGAAGACTGGATAGCTCCTGTCCATATATGGTTCTTGTAAAGGTTTCAAGATAGCAGAAATTCAGGTATATCTTTAGTGATGGATCATATATATGAGTTGCACTTGAGACCTTGGTTGAGTTTAAAATAAAAAATTCTCGAGGTATGGTGCCTCTCTGAAAGACCACTTGTTCATCATGGCTGGCAAAAACATTCTGGGTGTGATGGAACATCACTAGTTTGATTTTCAAGACACTGAATATAACCAGCCCTATTGAGAGTTAGGTCAGAGGAGAGAACAGCTATCAAACTCTGGTCATCTAGAATTTGGGAAGTGCACCCATATATCATTGTATCAGCATAGATATTCATAAATGATCAGACTATACTCTTACACAGATTATTTATGTAAAGTAAAAAAGAGGGTTGAACCAAGAAGAAAACCTTGTGGGTGCCTGCATTGATCATAAAATAAAGAGGTCTTTGAAGAATCAAAATGCCATTTTTAAGTGTGAACATTTTTTTTTTTAATAATCTTTTTCTTATTTTAAAAAGTAACAGTCCTTTTCAGGGTCACCATACATTATTGAAAGTTTTGACTAAGCCATTATGCTGACAGTATTTTGTTTAATAAAGTTTTGATGTCATAATAATGTCAGAAATACTGTAAATATAAAAATCCAATTAAGCATTTCTTCACTATGAGCCAAAGGGAACGGCGAGCTACTATTATTGATTACATCAAAGTTAGAAAGGCTGAAAGACAGGAAGTTCATCTGATCCAATGTGTGCAATGAAGACAAATGATCAGCTGGGAAAAAGAATGTCATTGCACAGAAATTCAATTGGGATGAAATCTGGAAAGTGAGCACATAAAGTATAAGCTTCCTATGATATACTTCCCTTTAAAAAAAAAAAATCCTTCCAGAATGGAAAATAACTAATCATGTAACAATAACATTTCAGATGTTGAAAGATTGATACACTAAAGCATATCTTCTCAAATTGCTCACTGGAATTAGACAGACCATTGGAGGTATAATGAAGTACTCAAAATCCTCTATAGTGTTGCCAAAGAGCAGATAAATGAAATAAACAGCGGCAAGAAACCACAGAAGCAATGAAGTGGATACTTTATCACAATTGTTCACCTGGATCAACAAAGCTTCTTCAAACAGAAAACAAAAGTTAAGAATGACAAGATTTTGAATAGTTAATTGGAGATAGCAGCCTGGCTGCCAAAAATTCTTCCCAATCAACCAAAGACCAAGTCTGGTAACCTTTATACTTGCCAAAGGAAGTTTGTTCAATTTCATTGAACTCACAGTTACATATAAGGATAACATTATGCCGTTAATAGGCTTTATAGCTAGAAGGATCAGATGATTTTTTGAGTTCTTAAAGAATGGAACTACAGAAGAGGATTTCAGGAAAGCAAGGAGCAACAAGGCATTTATTATACAATTCGGGAGAACAAAGCACATTTTTTTTTTTATCTAGCAGGGATAATATCAAGCCCACATTTGTGAAGATCCAGATTAGAGATGACAGCAGAAACCATGGACAGAGTTATATGCATATCACTAAAAAAGAGACTTTTGGGTTCAAAATGGAAAGTCATGCAAAGATACTCCAGATGAGTTAAAAAGGAGAATTTGTTTGAGATATTCAGTAAATTTCCTATGGCCATAATAACTTTCAAATAGTATGGCATTGTTCACAAATGTAATAATCAAACAAAAAAAACAGGGATGAATTGTCAGAGCTTGGTACAACTGGAAACACATGAACACACCTCATTCTTTTGCACATTTACTGTAAAGTTAGGTACCTCCACGAGATCGCTAAAAAAGAGCATAGCATGATGAAAAAAAAATGCCAAACTTGACGAAAAACAAAATTTTTATCGTCTAAATGTTTGTTATTCATTAAGAGAAAAGGTCAAAAGTATTTTTTTTTTTTTTTCCATTTTTAATCGTTCCTAGCACGTCCGAAATTTTCGTTAAAAATCTAGTTTTTTTGAGTCAGCAAAATTGACCATTTTTTTCCATTTTAAAAAAAACTGAAATCTGACTTTGAAATTTTTTTTAAATATCAATTATCATTTTTTCAAAACTTATTTTAAGAAAATCAGAAATTATAATGTTTATTTAAAATATTTTGAACCAAACTTAACTTAGCTTTTGTGCCAAAAAGATGTAATTTGAAAATAAAACAAAGCAGGTCATAAACTTTCGCGTCTCTTGACATGTGATGAATGATATGTTTACGAATTCCATGAGGCTAATTTGTTCTACGGAAGGAGAAAAGTGAAATAATTTACATTTACGTGAACAAATTATTTACCCGTTATTTTTAAATTAAAAACTTTCAGCGGTCTAATTTTTTTTTTTTTTTGTACTTAGCTTTCACCTTTACGTTTATGATGCTTTATGGGAAATATATTGTAAAGAAATTAAAATAAAACTGTTAAGAGTGACATTAAATTTCATATTTCTTAAGAAAGGTATCTAATTAATTTATAGGTACCTTTCTTATGAAATTTTATCAGAATTGTACATAAAATACTATAATTTTATGTACATTTATTACATTCTACTGTTATTTGTATTTGCATTCATTTTATTATTAATTTTGATATTTCATTTATGGAAAAATGTCGTAACTGAGATTAATATAAAAATAAGATCATATAAATTTCATAAGATGATACTGATACTTGTAGGTAACCTTTTCAGTTGAAATTGAAAAAATCAAATTAACTTCTCCACACGTGTTTTAGAAAAAGTAAAGGCCTTAACAGCGGAGAACAATGCTTAACTCAAATAACGCAACTTAATTATATTCTGGCTGGTCTTCCGTATTTTATAATTACAGCTCGATTATAAGCACAAAATTACATTTTTTAATTACTGGGGATCTTCTGATTAGTCAAAATGATACAATTTACAACGCGCTAAAAAAAGATCTATCTCATAAGGACACTTATGAAAGCCTGTGCGGCTTTTAACTAATTTTATAATATTTTAACAACTTAAATGTAAAAATCTATTATAATTAATGAAATAACAAATAATTGTATTAAAAATTCATTTTTCATCGAAAAATTTTTTTTGCTTTCAGAAAATATTGTCCATATTCATAAAAACAACTAAAAGCAAATAAAAGCATTTGAAATTAAATAATATCTTTGTTTTATTGAGTTTTGTATGTTACAATTCAGAGCTGATCTTCAGGTACTGGGTATCCAATTAAAAACAAAAAAAAAAAAACATGATTTGCATTCCTCAAAGCCCTGTGCTTTTTAATTATTGTAATCACTAAAACCGATGCGATCAATTTCTAGCGTTTTCATAAAATTAGTTAGGGGGGGGTAATAAATATTTTAAAAAAAATATTTCTACCATGACTTTCATAAAAAAAACATATTTATAATAATTTCGATCATCTGTGAATAGTTCCTGAAAGTTTCATTAACATCCGATAATTATTTCTATTTTTGCACGTTTTTTCAAATTAATGTGTGTCATACCAAAAAAAAAAAAACGTGCTAAAATTGTCTATGTTATTTACTAGTTCCGCTGATACAAATAGAAACAAGGTTTTTTTAATCAAAATTTAGAATTTTCTAAAAGGAAAATTTTTTAAAATAATTAAAAAAAACTTTGGTCTTTCCTCTAAATAATAACATAAGCATTTAGACAATAAAATTTTGTTTTCGGCAAGGTTGGCGTCTTTTTTATCAAGCTATGCTCTTTTTTTAGCGATTTCGTGGAGGTACCTATGTAAAGTTGAGGTTAATAAGAGGTTCTTTGAGAATTTTTCCCTTTTAACACCTTAATAATCCTTCGCAATCTTTGAATCAAAGGCTGTTTGAATGCCAATTTAGGACCTAATTTGTTGCAAATTTCATCCAAGTAACTGAAATAATCTAAACCAAACATCCACACAAGACAATTTGTGTCATATGTAATTTACATGGCAAAATTGGAAAGCATCAGATGAAAAACTAGAGTTATGGAAAAAAAAAAAAAAAAAAAAAAAGGGCTTTTTGAACAGATTTTTGTTGTGTTTCATTATACACAGGGAAGCAGGTAAGACTAAAACCACACTATCTTGCATGATAGCAAATTTTTTGCTACATGTTTGAAGGAAATCTGATAAAAATGAGGAAGTTATTCAAGTTTTTTTTTTTTTTTTTTTTAAGTAGTATGAGAAACAATTTTTTCACAGTATTTTGCAATTTTTTGTGTGAAGCCAATGTTGCAGGAAAACTATCAAGCCCTCTACATAGACATTAGCTTCTATTTTGTTAAGTGCAAAGAACATCTGCTTATCCAGCAAAAGATTTCATGTGTAACTGCCTTGGTTTTTGCAAAAAGTCGTACCCACCTTCAGTTTTAGTGATTTTTCTGTCAAACCAGGGTGCCTAGAGATTCAAAAGTTGGTCTTGACCTACCTTGGTAAATTTGCAACATGTGTATACAATTTTATCGAAATTGGTCAAGAAATGTTGATGTGCATAAATAGCAGACACACACATCTTGTGTTTTAGATATGACTACAGCTTTATTTTTTGACATTTGAACATTTTATTTTGGTAAAAAGGGACTACTTCAAGTTTTAACTTTCTTTAAAGTAAACAATATGTAATATAGATGTATTGTTATTTGTTGTAAATTTTGAATGAATAAAGTTCTTCAAGAAAATTTACAAAGAAATGAGGCTATATAGTTTTTGCTTCTTAAAAAGAACTAAAACTATTTATTTACTACTTTTTTATTAAAATAATAATTTAAAAAGAAGATACAAGAACTTAACTTTAACTTAGGTAAATCAATTTTATTTGCTTGAAAACAATAATTATTAAATAAATACTTATTTTAAAAATATTGGCAGGTGAGAATAACACCCACACCCCACCCAGAATGTACAGCTCTGGTATTGTTGTATTTTAAGTTATTTAAAAGGTATAGGGGAGGTGGCTTAGCCCCCAAATCTCCATTACAGAACGGTCCTAAAATCAATTTTCAATCGACATTTCAATTTCATAGTTACTGAATTTTCCGGGCATCAGGAAAAGTCCTTCCTGTAGGTAGGCTAGGCAGCTGAACAGGAAGTAAAGTAACCGAGTAAAGATTGTGGTTTCACCTGGTATTTCCGACAAGGAACAAAAAAAATCATCAATGCCAGCTTTAACCCAAGAAAAACACCTCTATGGCACAATTCAAGAGCCCTCTCAAAGAAAGTCATGAAATGAATCCCAATCAGTATGCTGGAAAGAAGTCTTGTGAATAGGAGGTTCTTTTCTAACAGATGACTCAAAAAAGTAATATCAACAGATACTACGTTTGATCCAAATTGTTTAAGAGGACATTTGTGATGCTTGACAAAAGCTAGGAGAGGAGGAAAGGAACAAAAATCAAGTAAAAAAAATTAAGATAGGTATTAGGGAAACTAGTAGAGAAATTCACTATTTGACTGAGAGACTAAGCAACAAAAAAAGAATTGAAAGTCTGAATACGTACCAGCACCCTCAGTAGTGTTAGAGAGTCTTACGTTACTGATCATGTCAATTGGCTTCCGCTTAATCATTGTATGTTGAGAATGAAATCCAATTGGCGTGATGAGCATTAAAATCAGCAAACACAAAAAATGTTCGCAGATGAATGTAGAAAGAGAGCCATTTCATTTATTGTCAGTTACGTTACTATTTCTTTCTTCGGACAAATGTCTGGAATAGATATTGGATTTTATAAGGATTTTAAAAAAATTAAAATGTTTTACTTTTAGTAAAGTTTCTTTTTGTCGGCGACCCATCAAATTCGCTGAGCAAAAGTTTGGTTTTTACATTTTTGGCTTAAAATTTTTTTTATTTACGAACGAAAATTAATTTTTCTAAAGATTCATTATATCTCTCAAAAAAAAAAAAACAAAAAACAAATTAACTTCAAAGACATTTATTTTAAAATAAAATGCATTTTTCATTTTTTTTAAAATCCGTGAGTACGTGGAGGTACGTACCTAATTAACATACGCAGAAAATAAAAAGCTTTAAAAATTTTTTTTTTTTACATCTTATGCCGAACTAGAGTTAACTTTAAGTTCACACCTTAAGTTAAAAAAGCATCTTAAAAAAAAAAAAAAAACATTAATTACCGTTCTCAGAGCTTTGTTATGTACAAAAATTAGACAAGACAATATATGCCAGCACTACAATACGAGGAAGTATGAAAAAAAAAAGTAATTATTTTAAATTCACATATATGTATTAATCAGGAAAAGCAGGTACATTTGGTTATTTCATGTTCATACTGACTGCAAAATAGTTAGAAAATAATGACTTACCTAAAATAATATTGAAATATGTTAAATGATCTGTTGAAAACAAGCAGAACAATAGAATGGAACTGTAAATAATAACTCTCCTGAATTGGAGGCAAATAAACAAAATTAATTCCCTTGCATCTACATCTAGCAGAAAAAAAAGAAACATCAAATTCTATTATTTTCACTGTCGGGAATGACATATTTCCTGCAATGTCACTGAAAATAAAAACGTTCATACTCATAGCGATTTTTTTAAACAGGTATTGTTGAGACCAGAAATACATGTTTTCATACGAGTTAATTTTTTTTTATTTGCTAAATTTTAAGTTAGGTACCACCAAACCAAAAAGATGCTTTATTTTTTTTAAATGAAAGCAAAAAATTGTTAACTACTAATAATATTTGTTTGACCCAAATCAGGGAATTATCAGAGTCGAACGAAATTTTTAGTACTTATTCATTAATGACTTCTATATGGAATAGGTTACTTTCAGAAAACTAAAAAAAAACTATTTTGGGAATCTGTTTCACCACCCAAGCACACACACACACACTTTTCGCTTTACTTTCAATATTTCGTGTACTTTTTAATTTTAATTTAGTTCGGGAGAGAGTGTTCGTCAATTTCTTCTTTACAGTTCTACAAATAAAAATCCTTGAAGATGTTATTTCATTAAAAAAAAAAAAAAAAAAAAAAGCAATATCAATGTGTACATACTGAGAAAAAGGACAAAGTTAAATTTGCTTTTTAAGCCCCGCAAAGAAAATCTATTATAACTTTCCCAAATCATCATATTTCCGTGTAAATGTATATGCTGAACTCGAAAATAGCGCCCAAATTCTGATAAAACCTACCGTTTTGAAGTTTTCGACAATAAAATTTCGGACTCCGTCGCGTTCATTCATCCGCCATTACCAGCCTTGTTTAACTACATTCACTGCTGAACATTTTACCCGCGGAATCATAATTAACGGCCTATAATTTACTGCTTTATAATGATCTTACTCGTGTAAATTACTGCGCAATGTCGGCAAGCAATTACAAATGGACATGTATTTTTTTTAACTGTTTTTTTTAGAAATAAAACAAATAATAATTAATGCACGGACTTTGAAAAGAGCATGATTCCTACCCCTAATCCTAAACCTAACAGTTAGAGCAGTGCTTTTCAACCTTTTTGCTGGAGTGGAACCCCATGGAAACATTCCACTGGCTCGAGGAACCCCTGTGCAATAATTTGGTTGTCTTATGCAAAAAACAGCATTTAATTAATTATACAAAAAAATGCAATTTGTAATAAAATGAAAATATTCATGTTCAGAGTATTGTAAATGAAATGAAAACAAAAGTGTACATGTTTGAATAGATTACATTTATTGTTATGAAAAAAGTCAATGGGAAACTTGAGCCTGGTGTTTCTTGCACAACTCTTTAAGATTGGGTCGTGTTTTTGACAGACACACACGAAGTTCATCTTCCACAGACCGCAATTGAGCTCGTTTCTTGTGCTTGATGGTTGTCAGAGCTGAAAATCCAAATTCACACAAGTAGGAGGTTGAAAATTGCACAAGAAGTCGTAGCGCTTTCTGGGCAATTGCAGGATATTCCTTTTCAACCAGCAACCAAAAATGCATTCAGGTTAAGTTCAGAATGCTTCAGCTTTAATGTCCTGTCATTTAGAACACTGGCAAGTTCTTCTTCTTCTGTTAATGTGAACTGTTCTTCAGGCGGCTCAAATTCTACAAATGGGTTTCTAATCCAGTCATACTGCTCAACAGATATTGATGGAAAATATTTGTCAAGATTTGTTAACAAAGTGTCCAAATGGTTCAAAATCAGTAGCCTAATTTCTTGACAATTCCTTTTAAAAACACATGGAAACATTTCCAAATTTCCTGCAGCTATGCGTTTCTTCCATATTGTCAATTTCTTCTGAAAAGCATTTATTTTGTCAGTAGAAGACAAGATATTTTCGTTCCTGCCCTGCATGCTATTGTTCAAGAGGTTTAGTTCATGAAATATATCGGCAAGATATGCTAACTTCGAACACCAATGGCCATTACTTAAACATTCTACAAAGTCTTTCAGGTTTTCTTGCAAACAAAAGGTCAATAACTATTCTCTTAATTCGTAAAAACGAGACAATACTTTCCCCCTTGACAACCATCGTATTTCTGTGTGCTGGATTAAGGTGGAATGTTCTGCTTCCATACCCACACAAAGTTTCTCAAACTGTCGACATTTAAATGGCCTCATCTTGATGTAATTAACTATTTTAACTACCATATCCAATGCAGATTTTAGTTCAGATCCAAGAGTTTTCGCTACTAGTGCTTCTCTATGAATGAAACAATGAGTATGGATAATATTTGGATTTTGTTTTTTGTGCGATTGAGACAAAGCCTTTAAGACATCCTGTCATTGCAGGGGCACCATCTGTACAAATACCAGCACAGTTTTTCAAGTTTAATCCACAATACTCTAAATATGAATTCAAAACATCAAATACATCTTGTCCTTTCGTTGTCCCTGGCAATTCTTTTGAGACACAGGAAGTCTTCTACAATAGCTTCATCATCAATAAATCGAACAAATACAAGGAGTTGTGCTTTACAACTAATGTCCGTACTCTCATCAACTTGAAGTGCAAAAAAGTTAGGTTTCAGTATTTCTGATTTAAGATTGCATTCAATGTCTCCTGACATGTCTTGAATGCGCCTACTTATTGTGTTGTCAGAAAGTGGAATTTCATTTACTTCTGATACAGCATCCTCTCCAAACATTATCCTCACTATTTCTTGGCATGCAGGTAAAATTACAGTTTCATCGATGGTATGAGATTTCACTTTTCTTGCAACGATCTCCGCCACAGCATAACTTGCTTCTTGTGCTTTGTCACTCAACTTGAATTTTTTGGCAAACATAGAAACCTGCCTTTTATTACATTTCATTTGTCGTTGAAAATATTGTTCATCTTTGCTCGACAACTCTGGATGTTTAGTTACTAAATGTCGTTTCAGTTTGGCTGGTGCCATAGCCAGCTTCTCCCCACAAATAATACACAAAGGTGAAGGGCACTCTGGGTTTCCAGTCCAAGTAAATCCCAGAGCTATGTAGTTTTCACAATATTGACGAACTTTTAGTTGTAGGTTAATTCCACCATTTCTTGATTTCGATGAGGCAGCATTGCTGGTAGTAGTTTCGGCTTCAAAAGAGTGCCTCAGATCCTGTGTCTCTTCATCCGCATCTGTCTTGCGTTTTTTTATTTACACAAATCTATCCATGGTTGTAAAATCTGTAAAAGAGTTTCGATGATTTGGAAATTGAAAAAAAAATAACAACAGTTAATCGGCCGTCTGACAGTTTGTGGGTTAATAAAATAGATTTTCGAATTTGAATTTAACATGTTGTTTATTTGTTCGTGTTCTAATTTAGAAATTGCGGAACCCCTGGACTGTACTGGCGGAACCCTAAGGTTCCGCGGAACCCTGGTTGAAAACCACTGAGTTAGAGTTAGGAGTTAGGGTTACTAACGTTAACCTAGGGTTAGGGTTTAGGGTTATGGTTTGGTTAGTTATCTTGCTCTTTCCTAATTTCGTGCAAAGTTTGCGCATTAATTATTATTTATTTTATTTTTAATTTAAAAGAAGAGCTTTATTTTATTATTTAAATTAAAAAAAAACTTTAAACAGAAAGCTTTATTTACCACTTGTCATTGCGCAGTAATTTACACGAGTAAGATCATTAAAGCAGTAAATAGGCCGTTAATTACGATTCCGCGAGTAAAGTGTTCCGCGGTGAATGTAATTAAAGAAGGCCCGTAATTGCGGACGAATGAACGTGACTGACTCCGAAATTTTATTAACGAAAACTGCAAAACGGTAGGTTTTATCAAAATTTGGGCGTTATTTTCGAGTTCAGCATATACATTTACACGGAAATGTGATGATTTTGGAAAGTTATAGATTTTCATTTTTCAGGGTAAATTTGCTTTTTAAAAGCTAATTTACCCTGAAAAATGAAAATTTGTCCCAAATCTTACAAAAATAATTTTAGAATTATAGTTTGCATAATTTAATAAAATATTTATTTTCTTTCAGAATAGAGTGTCGTGTCGACTGGGGAAAAATAAATAAAATCAGACATTTACTAGGCATAGGCTCCGAAGATAAAAAAAAAAAAAGAAAGAAAGGAGTCAGAGAAGAGGATTCCGTGTTGCGAACTGAGACATGTATCACTATTCAACTGAATTAACATTTCCTGCTTTGTCGACATAGATTCTCCAACAAAATTAATTACCTACATTTCCCTTCTTCTCAAGGCTTTTAACATACCAAACGGTATAAATTGTTATTTGTTACTAAAAAATCTATATCTTGAGTTTTCTTTTTCATTTAAAATTCGCTTGTTTAATTTTAATGCAAAGCATGACCATTACTGTGATACGTCTTTTTCAAAGTACGTAGTTTCAAGATTGTCTTATTCCGAACAGTACTCGGAATAACTGTAACGACCCCCCCGGAGGGGGTGTCGATGTGAAACGGTCCGAGCGCCCCGAATCGGTAGGAGGTCACAAGAAGCCCACTAACATTTTCAAATTAGAGACATAAATTCTGACAGTTGAAACAAAATGGACAACAGAACGAGGATATATTAATTAATGCAAAGATTTAGATTAAGATTAATGCAAAGTTTATTTACAAAGCAGACCTGATTGGCCGTGGGTTAGATGGTCTGTAGTGGAAAGTTTGGTGGTTGCCATTTATTTAATGGTGTTGACGGCCCAAATCAATCCATACAATTTTTTACTCAATGAATATGCTAAGCAAAATGCAAAAACAACAAGAAAAAACAAGAAAAAAGATTTGTGATAAAAGACAAAAGGCAAATATTTGAATAACAAGTAATTTTCAATATATTTTTATAATGGAAATATTTTACAAAAATGTAGTGGATTCTTTTAAGGTGAAATCTTTTTAGTTTAATTTATGTTGAACTCAAGTTTGGTAAAAGATTAAATTATGTTAATGAGTTTTGATTTGAAAGAATGTTTGTTAGAATCTGTTATTGAAGATTCTGTAAATTAATTGCAACAAAAATTTACATTTAAGAATTTACTGTTCATGTAAGTAGTAAATGTTTGTAAAGTTGAATGCGATGATCAAAGAATTTATCTACCTTTGATTGTTTTGAAATAAAGTTCATTTGTTAGTAGGAATTTGTTTAACTTCTGCGTAAGGAATTTGGTGTGTGAATGGGAATAGAGTTCACTGTTGAGTTTTGGTGAGTTAGTGTGAAAATCGTTAAGTTTGTATAATGTTTGTATGAACGAAAAACTTAAGAATGTGTAACGTGAAGTTTAGTTGCAATTCGTTTGATGTCACAATGCTCACTGGCAAGTGTGAATGAGTTTCTATTTTTATTTGCTTCGGGTTGGCGCGAACTTGGATTTCAGTCAAGAGCTGTAAAAATTAGTTAGACGTGGATGGATAGTCATGCCTACTTGTACATTTATTAACCGATGAGGGCTCGAGATTTTTTGAAAGTGTATGAAGTTCAAAGTGTTCTGTAATCCATTTTTAGCACAGATTTAACCAAAGGTATTGGAATAATGTCGAATTTGGGTTCACACTCTGGTAATCGAAGAGTGGTCGTGTCAACGACGGGATGTTGAGTTGCAGTCGTGCTGATAGTTGGAAGTTGAGACGCGGTTGTGTCGACGGTTGGAAGTTGAGTGCGATGGTTGGAATGTTGACGTGCGGTCGTGTCGATGATTGGAAGCTGAGGTACGGCTGTTCCGGTCGTGTCGGCGTTTGGAACGTTGATGTACGGTCGTCAGTTGGAACGTTGATGTGCGGTCGTTCCGGTTGTGTCGACGGTTAGAACGTTGATATGTGGGCATTGCGTACACGCTGGTCGAGGACGGTGTAGAAACCTCCTGTAGTAATTATAATCGTAATGTACGGGGAAGGTTATGGACGACGTGCAGGCAACAGGTAAGAACAGAATGACGAAAGTCGAAATGCGCAAGATGCCAGAAGTAAGATAGAAGTAAAAGAAAAAAAAGAGAACGAAAGAAGGCCCAACAAGCGTCCAGTTGGCAGACAAAAAAAAAAAAAATGAAACGTAACTTAAAACGCAGTCCGTCTAAGCGCCATGGCGACAAAATGGCTAGATGCCTGCTTTTCTTTTCCTACTCTCTTCGACCGACCGACCCGACGTCAAATTCGGCAAGAAGTCGCCGCATTATATTAAGGAAAACCAACAATAACCACAGGTCTCGCAAAATACTAAAAATCTCAAGGTAAAATAAGTTGAGATTTGCTACGAGAAACGAAGGTTTAACAATGCTCAGGAAGTGTATTACGACTAGGTTTGTAACACAAAAGGAACTAAAAAGTCGTTTGATCAATTATAAAACGAAATGAGATTAAATTACATAGTGAACACGATCAAAAAGGTCATGGTCGAAGCGCCCTATTCGTTCCTGTTTAGGGAGCGGCCAAAGGCGACTGCGAAGTAACTAGTAATCTGTAGATTCATTTATTTCCTTTAAAAAAAAAGAAAAGAAAACGCCATTAGAGGACGTCCCTCTAATGGCGTCTAAAGTCTATAAATAGTGAGTAACATTGTCATTCTCTTTTTCCAATTTCACCTTGGGGCGGTATATGTAGGTCCCCACATAGAGAAATGCGGCCCACACCTTCCGTAGTATTTTAACCGAGGTGTACGGAATAAGTTGTTTGAAGTCTGAACGATATGCATGCAGTAATTTCCGAAAACAGGTGAGTTAGATTGACAGGAAAGCTGAAAACAGGAACCTAGTGTATCCAGATGTTCAGAGCTGTTTTAAGCCGGTCCATTAATGCAGATCAACCAAGTGAGTTAGGTCGAGATAAGAGCCGGAAGTAATGAAGGCTAGGAATGCCGGAAGTAGCAAAGTCCAAGAGTGCCGGAAGTAAAGGTCTGTGGTAGCCGGAAATAATGAAGGGCAAGAGTGTCGGAAGTAAGAAAGGATAGGAAAGCCCAACTACCCTCCAGTTGGCAGACAAAAATAAATGGGAATGTATATCAATACATAACTCGTCAAAGTGCCCTGGCCACAACAGCCAGGGGCATGTGTTTCTCCTCTTCGTCGTCCCCACTCTCCCTTGTTCGGCGCGGAGTCGCCGGGTTATATGGAAAGGTAGTGTAAACCGGTCCTGCAAAGTACTAAAAATCTCAAGAAAAATAAACTGAGATGTGCTACGACATATAAAAGTATAAAAATGTCTACAAAGTGTATTCCGACTAGGTTCGTAACACTGAAAAAATTAATGTTCATTGGGGTTATCATGAAACTAAATGAACTTAAATTGAAGGATATGTGGCAACCCAATGTAGAAAAGGTCAAGGTCATGAAGACATATAATGTCTGCCCTCGGTCAAATGGACGGAGAGATTGTTGACCACGACGCGATATCTTTCTCCTGGATACAAGTAAACACAAAGCTATATAAACAAATTCTATGCATCGTTTAGACACTTTTTCAAACAGAGAGTCAGTATGTGAGTAGGTTTTTTGCTTTTACTCTTTTTATTTTTTGCAGGCTTAGATGATGTCTATAGCGACTTTGAATGTGAAGGGCTTGAGGGATCGGGGTAACGCTTCCCGCCTGCTCCGGGATCTCTTGTCCTTTGGCGTGGATGTTGCCGTGATCGAAAAGACCCACTTTGTTTGTAGTTCCGATGCGTGTGTGCTGTCTAACGACTTTGTCGTCTATTCAGCATATGGGGATCGGGTCGCCAGAGGAGTTTCTTTGCTGGTGAAGCGGACTCTAGATGCGAAGGTGGACCTTGTGCATACCGATGCCGAGGGACGGTTGTTCGTGGCCGATATTGCCGTGAAAAGTGGTTCGTTTCGGGTCGTTGCGGTTTATGCGCCCAACGACCAAGGCGGAGTGGGTTTCGTTTTTTCGGCGGTTGGGGCCCTTCCTGGTGGATTCAACGCGCTTAGTTCTAGTGGGGGACTGTAATGCCATCCTGGACCCCAAGTTAGATCAGGGATGGGTGCTAGCGGGAGAAGGGGCGATCGTAGCCTGGTTGATCTGATCAACGATTTTGGTCTCGTTGATAGATACCGGGTCGATCAGCTCGGGGGAAAATGTGGACGTGGGCTACATTGACAATGTTAGTTAGAAGAGCCGACATAGATCTCTTATATTGTCCTACGGTAGGCTATACGGACCACAAACTCGTTTGTGCCCATGTGGCGTTAGATCATAGGCCTAGAATGGCTGGTTACTGGAAGTTCAATCTGTCTTTACTGGACAGGTGGGACTTCCAGGAGCAGCTAATTAGCTTAGTACAGCGGGAGCTAGTGGGGGCGGTTATCGGGAATAAGTGGCGGGATAGACTTAAGTGTAGGATTAGGTCTTTCACCACGGATTTCAGCAAACGGCTCGTCCTAGATAGAGCTGAGAAGGTGAAGACGCTTAGAGCTAGTCTTTCCCGGGCGGTGGCTGGGAGGGGGAGGTCCCCTAGAGATAGCCTTAGCTAGGGAGGCCGTGGAGCGTTCGAATAGCGATCGCTACATGGTAATTAGACATAGGTTAAGCAAGATGTTTTTCAAAGCTGTGAATATGGGCGCAGAATTGCGCAAGGGTCCGTCGAGGTGGCGATCGTTACATTCGTGAAGTCAAAACCCCGGAGGGGCGTACTCTTAGGGCCACTAACGACATGTGCGAGGCGTTTCGGCGGCATTTCGAGAGCCGGTTTACCAAGGAGCCTGGTCTTCATGAGGACGAGTTTCGCAGCTATTTGGCTGACTTTCCTCGGCTTTCGCCGACTGAAGCGGCTAGGTGCGAGTAAGAGATCACGGAAGGCGAGGTCTACGTGGCATTGAAGAAGGTCGGATGGTTTGTCCTATGAATTGTACTTGAGGCTGTCGCACATCTTTGTCCCGATTTTGACTGTGGTGTTCAACAACTGGTTCCGGCAGGGGTCCCTCCCCGACCGGTTTTCCAGGGGTGTGATCACGCTGTTGAAAAAGGGCAAGGGTGTTGGGGGAACCTATATGACTACAGGCCCATAACTCTGCTAAACACAGAGTTAAAGATTTTGATCAAGATCCTGCAGGAGCGTTTGCAGTCAGTTGCCGAGTCTCTGTTGGGTCCAGAGCAGACTTGTTTTGTGAGGGGCCGAACAATTCAGAGCAACCTGCATCTGATCCGCACGATCATAGAGAGTGTAAAAGACGACGATGAGGCCGGACTGATCAATTTGGATCAGTCCAAGGCATTTGATAGGATTGACCATCGCTACCTTGCTGCTGTCCTGCAGACCGCAGGATTTGCACCCAACTTCTGCCTCCTGTATCGCTCCCCCAGTGCTGTGGTACAGGTGAACGGTAAGCTGTCGGGCGCTTTTACGCTGTCTAGGTCGGACCGTCAGGGTTGTCCACTGTCGCCCCTACTCTATGCTTTGGCGTTGGAGGCTCTTCTTCGCCGGCTGAGGGACAGTGCATGCAGTCCGGCCCTACGCGGAATCGCCGTTCCTGGAGGAGCTCGCGCCAAGGTTTCTGCGTACGCCGATGACGTATCTGCTTTCGTGTCGTCCCGCAGCGACACTGAGGCGGTACTGAAGGCGCTTGATCGGTACGAAAAGTTGACAGGGGCCAAGATCAACCGCGACAAGTCGTCCGGCTTTCGGTTAGGTGCCTGGAAGGGGGTCGATCTTCCGGGGCCCTTCGGTTGGACGGACGGTCCTGTCCACATTCTTGGAGTGTGGTTTGGACCTGACCTCCAGCTGGAGAAAAATTGGTCTGAAGTACGAACAAAGGTTGATGCTGCCGGTCAAACTTGACATCGACGGTTGTCCGTGAAGGGCAGAGCGGAGGTGTGTGCTACATACATTTTCCCGATTGTCCTTTATCGATTGTCCGTACTTACTCTCTGTAAAGGCCATGGGAAGGCGCTCGCTAGCCTCCACTATGTGGAGGGGACGCGGGAATCGGGTTGACAGACGAGTCTGTGCACAACGTCCGTGTCATGGGGGGCTGGGAATGCCACACTTGGTGAGCCACCGGCGTGCCACGAGGTTGGCTTTCCTACGCCGCGCGTTGATAGGTGGAGATCCGATTATGGAGGGGATTGTTAGGGACGCGTTCCCCCGCCTTACTATCAATCCCCCCATCTCGTGGCCTTTACAGAGATGAGTTTCCTCTACGTCTGACTTCTATCAACAACATAACAGCCACGGCCCCTCTACACCTTGGTTTAGAAGAAACGGCTTTGCACGCCTTCTACCATTGCCCCCGGGTCCGCCGCTCATGGGACCACGTCGGCGAGCTGACGAAAAGCTTGTGCCCATTGATCCCGCATACGCGTGTGACAATTTGTCGCCCCCGTATTCCGGGGTGAAACGGATGGTGTTTCTGACGCTGCTAGCCACGGCCCGAATGGTGATATGGACGACGCGACAGGAGGAAGTCTTGCGAGGCAACCGTCTTTCTCATCAGGATCTAATCCGATTCTTTGAGTATCAACTCAAGATGAAGATTAGAACTGATAGAAAACGATTGCATTCAACAGTCTTCAGCGAAAGAGGCGATCTTGGTTCGTTTGAACGGGGCTAGCCTTGATTTTCTCTTTTAGGTCAAACCTACGTCACATCGGGGTGGTTTCCTGAGGTGCTCTCCCTTTGGTTAGGTTAGACAAGCTTTTGTGTACCTAGTTAATGAGAGCAAGTGTTGTTTCTGGCCTGTTCCTGGCCACTTCTTTGTTTATGATCCAGCCTGAGATTCCCAACCTCCCCAGTTCCTTTTGTGCCCCTTTTTATCTCGACTGGGTCAGCTTTATATTTTCCCATACCCGTATGATTTTTTTATCCTTTTCCCACCCCCTTAGCTAGAGAGCTGCTTGATTTTGTCCCATGGGCAGAATACAGTGGCCTCTCTGTTGGACGGTCCCTACTAACATCAGTTATGTTTAATTTGATTTGTGTTAATATTTTAGTTTGTTATTGAGTTCATCTCCCTCATTTTCTTATTTTTTCATCATAGAATTTTATATATATTTTAGTATCATTAAATTTTTATGGAATGGGGCGCGTTTTGTAGGTCCCCCTAGAGAGGATGTGGTATTATGGTGCATGGAGGGTTGATTGATGATGGACGAGTTCTTATGGTGAATGGGTAAATTGTAATGTATAAATAGGTCGTGAATGGGATTAAATATAGTTAGTTAAGACCAGCCTCAACCCCTCCCCCTTTTCGGCCTTGTGCCATAATTGTGTTTTTAAAATGCAATAAATATTCAGTCAGAATTTCATCCTGGAAAAATGCCAAACTAATCCACGCCAGTCAAAATCGTAACCAGCTACATTTTTGCGGCCCAAACTTGTTTTCTCTGGCTCAATACATGCAGCATTTCGCTCTACCAAACAATTTCTTACGATACTAAAAGTGACAATAACTCACTATTAACAAGTATTCGTAAACATTCAATCAAACATCAAAACAACTAAAGGTGTCACAACTCATACCAGTTTTTAATCCAAACATCGCAACTGTCACTCATAAAATAACATATATTTTTTTTTTTTTTCCAAACAAACACACGCATTGAAAAAAGACATTTTTCTACGTTTCACTTAGTTCAATTTCATTTAATAAAGCTTACACATTGAAACTTGAAAAATATTCTAATATTCAACCATTCACACTTATTCAACAATCTTTGATTCATTTGTGTATATTTTATTATTAATTTTTTTAATTATTTTTTGAAATTTTTAATATTTTCTAACAAATTCGAAATTTTGGTTAAAGTCGTCTTTTTTAAATCGCGGTGACGTTTTAAGTTTTTTTGAAAATTTTACCGTTGAAAAATATTGATTTTTTTTGTAAAAATAAAATAATTGTCCAATAATGAAACTTTCAGGACTTATTCACAAATTTAATTATTTTTAAAATATTTTGTTTTTAGAAAATTTTGCCCAAAATATTTTACCCCCACTTAGTTAATTTCTGAATTTTTTTTATTTTTTGTTGTTAAAAGGAGTCTTTGAAGATGGTAAATAACCTACTTTTTTTTTTTTAAATTTGAGCTATTTAACTGAAAATCTTGTCTGAATTGAAAAATAATGAATCCAATAAAACTATGATATTACTTAATTAGAAAAGCTTTTAATTGCTTTTGTAAATAAGTAATATTAAGGACATTATTGTCTGAAGAAATAATTTTTTTTTGAATGAATAATTAATTTTTACAAGAATTTTTTCGTTTTTTTAAATTTTTTATAATAATTTATAATAGTTTAAAATCGTGTAAAGCTCTGTATTAGGAGGGTTCCTCAATATTATGTAGTAATTAAGTAGAAAAAAAATTTACGAGTCCAAAATTGCTAAGTTTAATAAATTTAGTTGCGCTACTTTTTTTTTTAAATAATTTTTTTATGTTGTATTTTTTTACTTAATACATTCCTTTTTTTCCATGTATGATATACAAAAATTGCCATTATTATAACAGTCACGTGATCTAAGGGTTTTGTCCCTTTTAAAAAACATTTCGTTTAACAATTTGTATTTTCCGTTCAGCTTTAAAAGTGTAAACTTTAAATTTTTAAATTATTTTTTTTTTTTTTTCATTTACTATTTCACTAAATAATTTTATTTTATGTATTGTATTTCCATTAGTGTGTGTCATACTCAAATAGAATAATTTTTTAAAACTCAGACTTAAAAATTATGTCATTTATGGTCATCAGTAGTAGCTGTCATCGGTTCGTCAATCAACCATCATCAATAAGATCGAACAGATGAACAGGACCGCTCGTTAATAATTGGTTGTATATTATTTTTTTTTGCTATAAGTAACAAAGATTTCTTTTTAATCAGATTACTTTAACTTTAAATTTTTTAATTTTACTAAAATAACGTGTCAGAATTTTTTTAAATATTTTAAAAATCGATAAATTTGTGTTTGTTTACAAATTTCTTAAAATTAAGAAAATGGCCGTTTTTAAGAAAATTTAAAATTTGAAATTAAATTTGACAATCAAATGTATATAGTTTCTATCTGAAATACACCAGAATTGTTTAATTAATAGAAATCGTAAATTTAATTGTTAAACTTTTCAATTAAAGCTAAAATGAAATCTTCAAGAATGTTTTTTTCGTTGTAAAAAAATTCATTTTAAACTTAAATATAGAAAATTTATGCCGAAATAGTGAGAAGGAATTATATCAATTATAACGTTTATATCTGCTTTATTTAAAGTTTTTTTTTTAATAGATTTTTTTTTGAATGATTATTGACAAAAGTCTAAGATATTCATCAATTTTTTGTTTTGTATAATGTTTAAAACACCAACATCAACATTGAAAAAATCCATATTTTAATAAAAATTATATTCAAATTCCCCATGTGCAAAGGTTGATAAATTATTTATTATTTTTTTTTTTTTTACAAATATGTTTTTTTTAAGGTGAAAAGATATAGCAAACACATAAACTCAGAAAATTATTTGTCCTGATTTTTTTTGCAGACGATAAATCTATACTATTTATCTTTGGAAATAACACCCTATTAATAAACATAAAATTGAAATATAAATTACAAAATAAAAAAAAACGCTAGATTTGTTTTTTAAAAAATTTAATCCGCAGAAATTTTTTTTCCAAGAATATAAGAAATTTAAATTCGCCAGTGATTTTTTTTTTCGAGTATTCTTTTTTTGAATTTGTCATTGCTTTTAGTACTTAGTGTTACCATGAATTATTTTTTGTCAATATTATTCTTCAAAACGCGTTTTCAAAATTACCAGAATTTATGTCATCATGTTAATATATCTCACACAATTGTTATTGTTTTAAATTTTAAAATCTGATAAAAAAAAAAAAAAATCTTGTTTTCGTTTTTACGAATTTAAATTGACGAGAAGGGAGGTAATTCAATGGTCACCTGTAAGAATTTTGAAACTTAATTTTTTTTTAAAATTTTTTAGAGATGGATTCTTCGATATTGAATGATTTTTTTTTTTCTCAGGAACGTTTTAAGTTTATGAAAAAATTGAAAAAAAAGAAGATGAAACCTTACCATGAAAAAAAGAAAATACTTAAAAAAATTCAGAGTATTTTTATATTTTAAAGAATTATTGTTAAAAATCAATATGGAGCTCGAAACAAAGTCTACTGACGTAGCAATGCCTCTATATTCTTTAAAAAAGTTACAAATTTAAATAAAATATAAAAACTTGAAATGAAAATTTTAAATGAAAATATTATTATTCAGTATAATCGGTGTTTTGAAAAATTTGTTTATCAATAGCAAAAAAAGGATCCTTATTTTCTAAATAACCAAAAAAAATATAAAAAAATAATTTTAAAAAAACCTTCCTATATATTTTTTTTTTTAATATTTTTTCATCATAGATGAAGAAAAAAAAACAAAACAATTTTGAATAATTTTCACTGCATGCTAATTCTCCTCACTTTGAATTAATTAAATATTTGAATAATTAAACGAAATGTATGAAATCATAACTGTAATGGCAGGAGATAATGTAAAAAAGTTCCATCCATCTCAAATTTATAGTTTGTTTCAATCCATTATTTGTTTATTATTTATTTATTTTTAATTTTAAACTGGCGACACAAATCAAATAAGTCAATGGGCAAACCAAAAACTACCAAATGCCCGGCCACTAAAGAATAATAATAATAAAAAAAATAACATTCAATCACATCAGTAATTTATTGATTATGAAATTTTTTTTTCAAAAATTTGAGTTGACGTCTTAGAGAAAAATTGAAAAAAAATATAATTAAAGTGACACGAAAAAACAGGTAAAAATTCTAATCTTTCTTTTTTTTATTTTTTAAAAATGTTAGAGAAATAATTGTCCATTTAATTTTTGTATAAATATTTTTAAAATTCTTTAAAACTTTTTTTTATTTTCTTTAATAATCCATTAGAATGGATTTCTTGTAATTTTATTTTAACTTACTGATTTACGAAAAATATTCACATTTTCATTTATATTTCTTGAAATTGTCAAAAAAAAAAAAAAAAAAGATCGATTGCTGATCAAAAAAATTGGAAAAAAAGATTTTGTAATTTTAATGTGAACAAACAAAATTAAAATTGTCCCTTTTTTTTTTTTTTTAAATAAATTTTTTTTTATAAATTACTTTTTATATATTTTGTTATCATTTTTTTACTTTTAAAAATTTTTTTAAGAACGAATTTAGAATGGAAAATTTATTTTTTAATTTTTAATTTTTATTTTTTCTCGTGAAATATATTATTAAGAAAAAAAATAAATCGTTATTTATATTTTTTTGTTTTCCTTTAATTAGAAATTTTAATACATCTTAAAAAAAAGCATTTTAATTGAAAAAATTAAAATAAATTAAGCTAAAATTAAATCTGTTAGAGAACGCAACATTTTATTTCCGTTTCTGTCCGTTTATACTTTATAATGTTAAATCGACCCCTTTTTAAGATATTATTATCTAATTTTGTTTTGCGTGATTTTGTGTCGTTTTTTTTTAACTCAAAACGTATAAATTTAATTAAAATAATTTTTGTTTTTTAATCAATTTTTTTTAAATTTGTAATTTCTTCTTGAACTTCAAACAAATTTTTTTTTTTTAATTACAAGAAACAAAATTACATAACTGTTTGTTTGTTTCCATCCAACGGTTTTAAAAAAAACCAATGGTTTGTGTCGACATTTTTCCGAAAATATCTGTTAAACTTTTAATTTCAAAATAAATTTTTTCTCTAATTTTTTAAACATCGCATTGCATTTTTCAAAAATATGCTGTATTTGTTATTTAAATGATCGGTGACTTCCAAAGGCCAATAAAAGTTTTTTATCTTCACTCAGTTCCTAAAATAATAAATCATTTTTATTTTTTTTTTTTGACACAATTTTAAATAAAAATAATGAATTGTAAATTTAATTCATTTAAATATCTTTTTACATCTCTTTTTGGACTTCTTTCAAAAAATAATCGATGATAAAATTATTAATTCTAGTTTAGTAAGTTTCATTAAAAGCGCAAATATTTATGTTCTTGAACCATTTATTAAAAAGAAACACCAGCTATGCGGCAAAAATGAACTTAAAACAAAAATAGTAAACATTTTCTAAAAAAGACATCTGAAATCTTTTTATAGCAAAATAACAATCAAATCAATTTATCTTGCCTCTTTTAGCTATATAGTAAAATAGAAAAATACAAATTTTCGTTCATATATATATATTAATATATATATATATTATATATATATATATATATACATTTTTTTTTTTTTTGCCATATATATATATATATAGAATATTGATTAAATTTATATTATATATATATTTTATACAACCCTAGGGTGGGGGATTTTACATAAATATACTAGCTTTTTATTTTAATTTAAAAATGGCTTATGAGAGATATTTCTACCGCCCCCTGTATAAAGTTAAAGTTTATTTTAGGTACCTTTATGAGATCGCTAAATGAGCATAGCATGATGAAAAAGACGCCAAACTTGATGAAAACAAAATTTTATCGTCTAAATGTTCATGTTATTATTAAGAGGAAAGATCAAAGTATTTTGGTGGTAATTTTTTTATATTTTTTTTTTAATCGTTCCGAGCACGTCCGAAATTTTCGTTAAAAATGTTTTTTTTTTGAGTTTGCAAAATTCACAGATAAACGATTATGGCATCCATTTTTTCCCATTTTATAAAAAGATGAAAATCTCACTTTGAAATTCTTTTAAATGTCAATTATCATTTTTTCAAAACTTATTTTAAGAAAATCAGAAATTATAATGTTTATTTAAAATATTTTGAACCAAGGTTGACTCAGGTTCTGCGCCGAAAAAATGTAATTTGAAAATAAAACAAAGCAAGTCATAACCTTTCGCGTCACTTGACAGGTGTTGAATGACGTATTGACGAATTTTCGTGATCATACTTTGTTCTACGGAAGGCGAAAAGTGAAGTTATTTAGATTTTTAAGTGAACAAATTATTTACCTCGTTATTTTTAAGGAAAACTTTCAGCGCTCTAATTTTTTTTTTTTTTTTTTGTACTTAGCTTTCACGTTTACGTTTACGATGCTTTATGGAAAATATATTAAAAAATTAAAATAAGACTGTTAAGAGTGAGATTAAATTTCATATTTCAAAGAAAGGTATCTAATTAATTTATAGGTACCTTTCTTATGAAATTTTATGAGAAGTGTACATAAAATACTATAATTTTATGTACATTTATTACATTTTACTGTGTTATTTGTATTTCCATTCATTTTATTATTAATTTTGATATTTCATTTATGGAAAAATATAACAGATTAATATAAAAATAAGATCATATCAATTTCATAAGATGATACTGATACTTGTTGGTTCCCTTCTCACTTGAAAATGAAAAATCAATTTAAGTGTTTCGCAAAAAGTAAAGGCCTTAACAGCGGAGAACAATGCTTAACTCAAATAACGCAACTTAATTGCATTCTGGTTGGTCTTCTGTACTTTATAATTACAGCCCGATTATAAACACAAAATTATATTTCTTAATTACTGTGGATCTTCTGATTAGTCAAACACTTAGGATGGATGCGGCTTTTAACTAATTGTATAATATTTTAACAACTTAAATGTAAAAATCTATTATAATTAAAGAAATAACGAATTGTATTAAAAAATTTTGTGCAGAAATATACAGTAATTAATCCTTAAATTTACTAATTTATTTTGAAACACATCTCTAGGGCAAATATTGGATTTGTAAGGGATATTTAAATATGGTATTTGCATTTTTCATCTATAATGTTTTTAAAATGTTTAAAAACTTTATTTACATAAAAAATTTATTTTTCTTTTCATATGGATTAGCTTTACATTGTTAACTTTCCAATAAAGCAACAGTTTACTAAAAAGGAAGCATTTAAATTATGTTAAATGTTTTTTTATATTTTTTAGCTCAAATTTTTAGACCAAAATCAAAGGTCTTGATAATAGCAAGTGTTAGATTTGGTAACAGTGAATATTATGGAAGTGGTTTTATCATCAATACCAAATTGAAGAATAACACTTATAGACACTGGAAAAAGTTTGAAATTGAAATTAAAATACTATCAATAAAATTCCATCATTTCCCCTAAAATCTTTGAAGAGCATGGAAGCACTTTTGTGAGATAGCACAAGACAGGGGAGGTTTGGAAAGGACTGATAATATATTGGCAAAATTGCAGTGTGCCTTCATTCAAAAAGCTCTGATGACGACATTTTTAGATGAAAAACCACCATATTTTAAATGCTACAAAAATCTGTATCTAATTTCAATAAATTTTCTGCAATTATTAATTTTCATGAATAATTTTTTTATTTAATGGAAAAGGTATTTGTCAAAGGAAAATTTGTGGAAATAACTGAAACCCTTGTTATGAAATCTCAATAAAAGTAATAAATTAAAATTTAAACAAAATTAAATTTGGTTTTATTTGATAAATAATAGCATAAAGCTAATCTATAGTAAAATAATAATTTTAAATATTTCAATAAGGTTTTAAGATATTTAAAAAATATTTTTATTATCAATTTATCCTCGATCCACCATGTTAATTGAAAAATGAGAAAAAATTTAATAAATTTAAAAATCAAATATCTGCCCCAGATATTTGATTTCAAAGAAAATTAAAGACTAAGAAGTAGAGTAAAATATTTACTTTACACTTAAAATATATCAAAAAACACATTTGAAAGCAGCAAGGAATATGCCACCTATCAACAACTTTATAGATAAAACAATTGCAGTTACCTCTGCAACAACCACTTACAAAAAAAGAAAATCTGCCTAATTAAATGCAAAAGATCAAAACTGGTTTTGTTTGTTTAAAAATAATCATTTTGAATCTTATATAGACAATAAGTTAGAAATATTTTTGTTATTCTATAGGCCTTTATGAAACTTAGAATTAATATTTTTTATATTAATAGAAATTTCTAAAGAAAGGAATTAATTTTTTATTTATTAATTTGACAGATTTAGATTACTTCAATGTTACTTTTAGTGGATACTCATATTTGAGTAGAGAGTCTGTTTTTTTATTAAACGGTATATATTTTTATTTTACATTAAGGTTCACCTTGTACAAAGCCCGGGGCCACTCGAAGTAGAGGGTTACATTAAGAGGCAGTTTTTGTGGATAGGAGAGAAAGATACTGGTTAACCTTGTAATGATCGGGGAAACATCCTCTTGGGAGTTTGTTCCACAGAGCAGTGGTTCATGGGAAGAAGTTGTTCAAGTGGAACTTCTTACCGATGGAACACAGAGAGAATGTGGATGGTTGTCTATAATGTGAGTGAAATGGCAGGTCCTAGCCATGAACATTAGAATTAGTGGAACCAAGCAATTGGAAGTAGCAATAGATCAGTGAGAGCCTTACCACACCCTGCCTGTGAGAAAGTTTGGAGGGCGGAAAATAATTTGTCACCCACATGTTTTTGGACTCTATTATGACTGGAGAGTGAGAACTGGGTAGCTCCCACCCAAATATGGCAACAGTACTCCATTTAGGCCTGATCTGGCTCATGTAATGGTAGAGGATAACATGTGGAGTCAGCTACTTTCTGGAGTGGTACAGGGAGCCAACCATTTTTCCTACATCTTTTGCAATGGATCACATGTACTAGTTCCACTTGGGGTCAGGTATGAGTTTAAGGCCCAATAGTCTCCCAAAGCACAGAGCCTCCCAGAGGAGACATCCATTCATGAAGACTGGGATCCGATCAGTGATGATGGAATGTAACTTGTTTGGTTCTTGAGGTATTGAATGTAACTAGCCAGTTTTTCCTCCACTGAGAAGTCAGTGCTAGATTGGATGAAAGATCAGCTCCCAATCTCTTATCATCAAGAGTTTTATAAGTGCACCTGTATATCATTGTATCATTGACATAGATGTTTGCAAATGATTTGAGTATATTCTTAGATCATTTATGTAAAGCAAAAAAGATGATTGGTCCAAGAAGTGACTCTTGTGGGACGTCTGCATTGACTGCCAGGTCTCCAGAGAACTCTAGCTTCAGGGAACTTCTTGTCAGGGACCTTCTTTATAAGTGAGAATACACTACCAGTGATTCCATAGATGGAGAGCTTCAGCAGCAATCCTTTGTGCCACACCTTGTCAAATGTTTTTGAATTGTTTAATGATATGATGTTGTTAAGTGTCCCACTCATTCTGTGAGTAATGATAGTTATGTCATCTGCAGTGGATCAGACCAATTGAAACCCATACTGCTCATTGCACAAGGGGGTGTCCTTATCTGGTTGCTTGACAACCTTCTTGTTGACTATAGACTTAAAAAAGCTTACTGAAGAGACTGATGGTTCTATACTGGGTGGAAGGAGATCTCTCATCTGCATTCTTGAAGACTGAGCATATGCGTGACACTTTCTGCAGGCTTAGGAAGGATTTCTCCTTCAAGTAGTGGTTAAATAACTTCGCTAGAATTGAGGATAGTTTCAGGCTGATATGCTTAAGTCCTTAACCATTGGAATTTTGTTTGGGCCAGTAGCTTTCTTAGGATCAAGGCTTTTGATAAGTCTTGAAACCTCTCATGTTGTAATGAAAATATTACTGAGATTGTGCTCAATTATACTTGAGAAAGAGATGGCCTTTGTTATCTAACATTATTGAGAAAGATATGACCTCAGGGCTATTTATAATAGTGGGCACAGTCGCATTGCCTCTATTCATAATTTGGTTGGTAATCTAGAATTCACGGAATCTAATTTGTTTCTTTTCAACCTTGGCCTGGACTGCTTGTACATATCTACATTTTGTATTTTTCAGAACTTTCTCACAGTGATTACAGGCAGTTCTAAATGTACAAACTTCATCAATCCTTGCAATAGATATTGAAGTACTGGTTGCAGTAAAACAGGGCTGACTATTTGGTTTTTGCTGGAAATGTTTTGGTGGAGTATAAAACTCTCCATTGCAGAAAAGTTTCATTCAGAGATGAGGGCAGTAGTTTTGGAGGCAGCATGCTTGAAGAAGGTTGAGGAACTTCTTTCATATAAGATCGAAAGCTGTTGCAGTCTTTTTTTGTGTAGCAAAAATTGTTCTATGGAATGGCAAATTTTGGTTTGGCATCATCTACTGGCCTGAATATTCAAAAAATTTTATTAGAAAGCATATTTTTCTAATAAGATTTCCCAAATATTCAGACTGGTATATGAAAATAAATAAATATGCTGTTTAATAAAAATGGAGTGTCTCCTCAAATATGAGTATCCACTAAAAATCACGTTTAAGTAATATTAATAGGAATATATAAAAATATTTTTTAAATAATGAAATGACATGATATTTTTTTAACTAGTTTGCATTTATTCTGTATTTATTTATTTATTTTTTTTAACTATTATCTCAAAATATTTAATTGCACCAAATCACATTTTTTGTAATTATTTTTTAAAAATTATTAAAAAAATGGAAATGTTACTAAAAAAAAATGAGACTTATTAAACTAATACTGTTAATTCACTTTCCTTTCTTTCAGCTATCAATGTCATAAAATTTCTAGATTCCTTCAGACGTCATACATGATTATCTTTAACTTTATGTAACCAATAGTGAGGTAATTCAGAATTGTTGGATTATTTCCTGTTTTATCTTCTGTGTAAAAAAATAATTTAACAGTCGCAAAAAGATATTCCTTTAAAATAAGATTCTTTTAAAAATGAATGCTCAAAAATGACATTAAGCTTTATATTTTTCAATTCTTCAAACACATCTTTATTTAATAAAAATAGATCTCTTTTGTCATTTCAAAATTGCACCAAAATATTACATGTAAATTTTTCAAAAATAAATATTCATTGTAGATATTTTTCCCAATCAACTATAAAAGAAAATGTATTTTATTAAATTGTACAAACACCAACGAAAATTATTTCGGGAGTTTTATTGAATTATTTTCAGGTTTCAGCACAAATTTTCAAGATGTTCACATTTGATATTGCAAAAATAATTACTGAAATAACATTTTCATCAATTTTTCTTTATAAAACTAAAAAAAAATTGTTATCACCCCAATTTTAAAAGTATTCACAATGTATTAAAATTGAGGAGGGGAGTAAATGATAAAAAAAATATTTCCAGAAGGATTTCTAATAAAATAATCTATTATTCAGTATGCAATTCATTTATTAATGAATAAGTGCTGAAAATGTCATTTAAATTGGATAATTCCCTGATTTTTGGTAAATTTTGAAAAATTGAATAATTTCCCTGATTTTGTGGGGATAATAATTATTTATCTCTTCAGACAGCTGGAAGGCATATGATGAAATTAACCAAATACAAGTTGATCCAGCTTATACTCACCACAATGTGAATTACACCAGAAACTTTGTATGCTCAATTACACAAATCATATGGAATGCATGTAGAAGAATGCAAAGAGAAAATTCAAATGTATGCATGCTTTGTATTCCTCTATGTTATTGTCCTATTTGGATAAGTTCATGAGAGATATGCTTTATGGCATTACCCACAATAATGACATTAATCATATTGGACCATATTACTGAACTGTACCCAACAACCTTTTCCTTTTAAATTTCAAAGATTTTTGTTAAACAATTGCTTATTTTTAATATATTTCCTTTGTTCTTTAATTATGTACTGCCATAATGCATACATTTTTTTTAATAATGAAAGAACAAAGGAACAGTTTTTTAAAATTTACCAAAAATCAGGAAATTATTTGATTTAAATGAAAATCAATTGCAAGAAAACAGAATGCATGGTTGTTATGCAAAAGAACATACTGACATGTAAATAACAAATTGGAAATACCAAAATCAAACTTATATAACAATTTAAATATCTGTGAAGTGTTTTAACAGAGGACAGAAAGTGCGAAACAGAAATCTACAGCAGAGTGAAAGATGGCATTCAAAAGCTAAGCAAAGTATTAAGAAAGAGAACAATTTTGTTGGAAAGAAAGAAAAATACTGATCTATTATGTAATATAATAAATAGTATATGATAGTTAATGCTGAAAAATTTCCTCACAGATGGAAAAGAGACTTGAAGCCACAGAAATGTGGTTCTACAGAAGGATGCTAAGAATACCATACACAGAACTATGAAGATTTAGAGAAAAACGAAGCAAAAAGGACACTTCTGTCTATATTTCTATAGCAGAACAAAAACTTGAAGTGTCGATGTTAAAGAGAGATAACTGATACTGAGATATCCAGAAGAGGCATGGCATGCGGAACTAGAAGAGTTTACTCTTGTGGATAGAATAAAGGGTTAGAAAATCTAGTCACCTGAAGAAAGTCAGAGTGTACAATGGCTTAAATGTTGTGAATATGGCAACAATGATAAGGACAACAGTCCAAACCATGTAAATAGTGTAAATAATTACAATACCTCACCTCAGAAATATATACAGATGCTGAAGGATCAGTATGGATCTGATATATCAAAAATATGGAGACAATTAGAAAAGTACCACCAGCTGGTATAAAGATCAAACCACCTAACATTACTATACTAATACAAAAATTACAATTCATCCTTTCTGGCTTGGTGCCAAAACTTCCAGTTAATTTTTGTAATTTTCTCGCGATGTCCATTGGAATGTGGTTTTTAACCATCCCCTGCATCTGAGGTCTCCTCCTGGGTAAAAGCCAGCATTGAGGCTTTCATTCTAGCAAGAAAATACCAAGTTAAATTGCACTCATCTCCTTGGTTCTCACCTGCCTGTTCTGCTGCTATAGCCCATATGAATCACTTTTTCCATCTATACTGGAGCAACATGCCTGATAGCAACAGATGTCTCTGCTTGTAATGAGTGCAAGCATGTCCTCAATGAAGCAAAGTTACTGTTTGCTGATAGGATGAAATAACGTATTGCATCTCGCAAGTTTGGTTCTTAATATTATTAGTGGCTCTGCAAGAGTGTGCTGAACCACAGCAAATCCTCAATCCCTCCTCAATCAATTTAAAGTCCTAACATCCTCAGCTGATAAGGCTGAATGCTTTGCTCGGAGATTCTCATCTGGGGTACCCACACTTGATTTCCCCCCTACAACTGAGGCTATACTAAGTAAGATGAGTATAACCTCATCAATGATATTAGACATCATCTCTAAACACCGAGGATAATTGCCTGGTCAGTCCCAAACCGTTACTCATTCGGCACAACCATTGTACTGATTCCACTTACTCTTTGGGCTCGGGCTGCACCGACCCGCTTAATCGCAATTTCAGTGGTAATTCCTCATTAACACCAGGCGCTTCTTCAGTCCGCAATTTACTCTGCAATTGTGCTAACGGAATTTCATCTTCTTCTTCCCCTATCAGATCCAAGGTAGAGGCAGGACGTACCTCCAGATATATGGTGCATGATGGAGTGTTGTGTTACCTTTCAGGAAGAGACTTTCCTAAAAGAGCTAGAATATCATCAATTAAGGGGAGGGGCACTGCCAGCGGTTTTGTAATAGCATTTAATTGACGAAAATCCACACAAATCCTATGCCCTCCATCTTTCTTTTCAACAATTACTATTGGAAAACTCCAGGGAGATTTGGATCTTTCTATCATCCCTGAGACATGGGGGCCGGCAACAGGAGTTCGCCTTTCTCTAGGGGGTCCAATTTCTGTCTAGAGGCCCTCTTGGGTGGGGTAAAGTCCGGATGACTCTTCTTTCCCGGACTAGTAACCTGTTTCTCCCCTTTATTCGAGTTGGGGTTGTTCTGTTTTGCGTGGCCTAACTTTCTCCTGCGAGGACAGGTTCGTTTTAGGTGACCCGATCCTCCATATTGTCAACACTTTCGCTCCTTACAACCGGTCGAAAGGTGCCCGACCACACCACATGCCCAGCATCTCAGAGGTCTTACTTGCACTGGGGCCACCCTGCCTCTTACTTTTTCACGGGGGATTCATTGGCGTTTCCCGGACCCTTTTCCTTCTCAGGGGGTGTGGGTGCACCAGTGTATTAACTCGCTTTATCCCCATTTTACGTTCTCCCTTCGCCGTACACCATCGAGCCTTGTGTCCGAACTCGCTACAAGTTGTACAGTTCGGCCCCAGAGATTTTGGATCGCCTCCATAATTTGTCGGACAGTCGCGGGCACGATGCCCACTATACTTGCAAGTCCAGCACACCAGCCCATATCGGCCCGGTGTGGGCTTGAAAAATCCCAGGCACTCCTATTGGGGTCAGCCGCAGTAATTCCCACGGGTCTATCCTGGTCAACACGGCACCAAATCTACCCTCAACCTCCGGCGTCTTCCTCTTTGGGTTGAGGTGTCCACTCGGTCCGAACCGAACTTTCGGGTAAGTGGCCGTACGCTCCCTGAGTACCCGTACATTATTTCGACCGGTCAATTGGTCAAGTCCTGCTCGCTGCCCACGCTGTGTTAGTTTTTAGATCCAGTAAGCGGGGTGTTGTCCATACGTTCACGCTCGACTGGGGATGTGGACACGGCTGTGAGAGTTGGCGGTAGGAAGTTTAGAATGTGGCAAAATAAAACAAGAAATAATATCTGCAGAAGCCAGACAACAATGGGGAAAAAATTGCCGTCTTTTATATAAGATAACTTCAGAACAGAGGTTATAGGGAGAATAAAAACATTTAACATAAATGAGAAAAGAAAAAGAGAAAAACAAAATGCATCCAGCGAATTCCCAACAGAGAGAGGGTTTGTGTGTGATAAACACGTATTGAATCGCCGGGGGTAGGTTTATGACTAATAGTCCAGTCTCATACAGACTTCTCATCGGTAAACACACATCTTAACCCGAATTGTACTTTGATATATAAACACCATTTCCACTTCCAGTCAATAAAAGTTATATTTGCGTGTCTGCATTCATGTGGGTGTGTGTGTATGTGTGTATAGCTCTCTCTGTTACAGAGGAATAGCTTCTGGGAAGTGGGTAGAAGTACACATAATTGTGAGCAAATATTGATTTCCTGATTTTGTTTTTGGAAGAGGGCCCACACAATGTATTAAAACTCTATTAAAAGGTTTCTCAAATGTTGCAATAGGTTTTAGAGGGGCGGCAGGGAATTTTTGGTTAGGTTTACCACACATTTGGCAAATGCGACGAGAGTTACAATATTGAGCGATATCTTGCTTTAACTGAGGCCAGTAAAAGTAGTTTAGACTCATTTTATGTGTTTTATTAATTCCTAAATGACCCGACATAGGCGTATTATGAGTTATACTCAATATATCTTGGCAATATATTTTAAGAACTTTGGTGGAATATACTCCGTTTTTCAAGATTCGCATCAAGTGGACCATTTCCTCATTAAGTCCCCGTTTTAAAAATAAGAGCATTCACTTTTTCTGTTTCTTCAAGTGGAAGAACTCTTTTCATAATTTGAATGAGATCAGAATCTTTTTTTTTCTGTTCGATAATTAGTTGATCTCGTTAGAGGCTATCCGTGTTTTTCTAGATTTTTGAGAGGGAACAGTATGTTTATTTTGTATATTTCTAATTTCCAACTAATGTTCGCCCTGATGAAACATAAATGCCTCAATCAATTTAATAAATTCACCCGAAGATGATATTTTCTGTATCATCTTTAGCTTGATTTTTAGCTCTTGCTAACAACGCAAGCAGTATATATGTCTTGATTTTTCAAACCACAATCATTATTAAAATGTAATATGTCTGAGACAATAGGATCCGTCACAACTTTCCCACCAGCCAAATCATTGCCAAGTAACACGGAAATTAGGTCATACTAAGTAAATCCGATAGAGGGGAACATTAATGACACCTAGCTCAACACTTTGTAATAAAACTGAATAATCAGTGAAAGTTTTACCCGATAATGGTAGCACACCTCTAACAACAAGGTCTGAGAGGCACCAGTATCTAGTAAACTTTAACAGGTTTAAAACCTCTAGTATCATCAATAGAAACAAATCCCTGTGACAAGAAAGGCTTATAATTCTCCATGGAAAAAGAACAGGGCTTAAGATCCTGATTATCAGGAATTTTTTAAATGGGAAAAGGTTTCTTATTATCTTGTTTAGTAGCGAAAGCGTGGGGATAAAAAGAGCTTTCACGTTTCTTTTTAAGCTTGGCGCAGTCAGAAATAATGTGATTATTTTTCTTAGAAGAAGCACAAATAAATTTTGCTTCAACAATTAAATTATTAAAACGACTATTTTTTGACTAGCCATACCACCCGTCCGAGTTTTGGAACGTGACAGATTCGCTGAGACATTGACTGTTCTACTGATTTATTGTCATAATTTACCATCTGGTCCATAATTACTCATTAAATGAAAAAATCTTTTGAAGCGTTCGAGTATAAGAGTCAAAGAGAATTGCTGTCTCATATCTTTGTCTCCAAAATGCGTTAATAAATCATGGGCCATGCATTGTTTAAAATGCATGGCCCATGATTTATAATGGGTGCAATTTATTAAAGTCACCGTCAATTTTCTTGCTCTTAACTCTTGATCAAAAAGATCTTTCTTATCTGTTGCAAATTCCACAAAGGTTTGATTATCAAATATTTTATACTTTCTAAACTTTTGCGCAACAGTTCGTAAGCATTCAAAATTGTAGTTTTAACTGTATCATAATTTGATGCATCTTCAATACTAAGAGCTGAATATACTTCAGCTGCCCTACCTATCAAAACACTCTATAGTAAAGTTGGCCAGAACTGGCGTGGCTATTTTAAATTTTTTGCTACTTTTTTTCAAATTTCAGTAGTCTAATATTTTTGTCGTATCAAAATCAGAAAAAGGAGAAATTAAATTTTGAGAATTTTGTATTGTTCCATTTTCATTTTCAATGTTTAATCTACAATATTTTTTGTTTCTGCTTTTTTCATAGCTATATTTGTATTTAAATTAAAATGTGTAGCAAGTTGTAATAATTCAATTTTTCTTAAAGAAAAATTGAATTCGCTCGAAATGGGTAAAGACTAAAAATCTTCAATTGAAAATGATATTTTTTACTAATGAAGGTTACAATAGCAAGTTTTAAAATATCAATTATCAATTTTGATTATTTTCTTTACCGGAAACAAATTAAACAAGGCAAGGGGTCGGGAAATTGTTAAAACAATTTTGTTTTTAGTTAGGACGAGCCCTCATTTTGTCACGTGTGCAAAAAAAGAAATTAGATAAATAAAGTAAAGGGAACGACAAGAAGATCAACTAAGTTTCTTTATGGTAAACAAAAGAATTTTTTTTTTTAATTTAGTCTTTTGGCCAGTGGGCTAAAAGGAAATAAAAAAGGCTTACTAGCTAAAAGTTAAGATTAATTCCGAGAAAACTCAGTAAAGAGTTGCTAGTTTAATTTAGTATAGTTATATATCCCGTGGACAGTCAGCTCCGAAGCAGATTTCTACAACAACTGACTTCATTTGGTGCCAACAAATGAAGGCCCGGATGAAAACCACCACTTTGTTATGTCATCCGACCACATCAAAGACTTCTTTGAAGCCTTTGATCTAAACGACTCTGTAAAAGGAGATTTTTTTTTAACAGGCTTCCTATCCCTTCTAGCTCTGAGCAATGTTTATTTTTTCACTCTCCTTCTGATTCTACCAGTCATTTATGCAAACTTGTTAGCTGTTTTCTACTGCCCCTCTTACTTTCAATATAACCTTTCTTCATTATATGATTTGAAAATTTTCAATATGTGCCCGTTTTCTTTCAATTTTTCTTAAATCTTCTCCATTGCTCTATCCATGGCATTCTCAGCATTCTTCTATAAAAAACAAATTTCTGCTTTTGCTCCAAACCTCCTCTTCATTTGTGAGGAAATTTTCTAGCATTCACTGCCATATAGGAGGATTGATATTATATAGCAGTTCAAAAACCCTTTACTTTATTTCAGATTAAATTTTTGTATTTCTTAATATTTGGAAGGCATTGTAAGACATTTTTATTATTCCAATGCACCTTTGGATTTAAGTTTTGAATTTTTCGTCATCTGTGAAAACACTTCCCTGATACATTATTTACATTATTCGGACTATTGTCCTCATCTTTGTCGCCATATTTATTACAACGTTTCGGCCGTTGTACGCTCCGGCTTTCTTCAGGTGGTTGGAATGTCGAACTGAACCCTTTCTTTCGCTCACTGGGGTAGACTGTTCTAGTTCCACGTGCCATGTTTGATGGATGTCAGTTATCAGTTATCTCCTGTTAATTTCCCTCTAAAAGTTCTCCACTGCTTTAACCGGGCATTGAACTCACACTCTTTGGGTCCTGTCACTGGATCTAACCAACGCCTTTATCCACTGTGCTTTGAGGACATCTGGGTATGAATTCCTGGGTATTATAAACCTAATGTCTTCAGCAACCATTTTTACCAGTGCTCATATTGCAATTTTGCTGTTATCATTTTATGTTTTTACCAGAGCTCATATTGCAACTTTGTTGTTATCATTGCTTTTCTCTGAAACTCCTTATTACTGGTTCCCATATTGTATTTATTTCTATGCTTGGTGTCTGACCACATATGGAGAGAGAAGGGAGATCACCGCCCTCTGTGGGATCATTTTGAGATCATAGACAAGGAACACCATTGGAAAATTCGTAAACTTAAGGAATCAGCACATATGCTAGGCCACAAAAATCTCCTGAGCATAGTCTATGAAACATAAGTACATGTCATTCTGCATTTATATTGCTTTCTCAGATATCATTCTTATCATAAATATTGTATTTAATCTTCTAAGTGTCTTTAACAAAGCAATTATTGTCCTAGTTCTGATCTAATTCTGTTACAGTCAGTTAAGTGCCACATGCTCTGACGAGACAGAAGATTTTTCCTGCAGTAGGTTGCCATTTCTTTCTGCGGTAGAAGTGATGGATTCATACTTTTCCCAAGAGTATTTGAAAAGTGACATTCGTAAGTGAATATAACGAACTCGACTGAGATTCGAACGCGGTTCTCCGATTTCTCATTCCGTGTCGATATCCATTACTCCACAATCTATTAATCAAAATCTGGATGATAAGTTTAATTATGTGTCCTATTAAACTGATTGTTCAATGGAACTCATATTCATTTCCACTTGGCTTCTTAGGCAGCAGTATGAAGATTGATCTACTACGGTCTTCAGTATATTGCCACTGTCATATATTTCTTTCCGTAATCTTGTCAATACTCAAATCATCTAAGGCTGTAAGCATTTCTTTTACTATCTCAATTTGTCATTTATGTTTCCCTCTTTCGTCAAGAAACAGTTTTTCAACATAATATTTCCATCTTTTGAAATATTTTTTATTATGTCCATTTCCCATTTTGTTTTTATGCATCGTGTCAATGAGTACAGCTTTTGCGCCGCTATTTCTTTTATTCTTTTATGCACACCTGCTGTAATCTATGATGTTCATTCTTTTTATTTCTGCACACATTGAGTTATTTTCCATTTCTTTTTAATGATTGTGTTCAATGTTCTATATTCTGTACTATTCCATGGTATTGTTTTCTGTCTTTTTTCATCATCTCAAAAATTTAATCTGTCCTCCACTCATTTTTTCTTCTTGTCTCACTTTTCTTAGGATGGTTCCATTCCCCGTTGTACTAGAAGTTCTCTTCATGTGAACTAACCTTAAATTATCAGTCTCATCCAAGTTATAACATTTGTTTTTTTCTGTATACATCTCTTTGCAATTTCGGTCATTCAGGAATCATATTGTAGTTCATATGTTGTTTTTGTTTAATCTAATTTCTGTAATTTATTTATTAGTTTTCATGCGACTGGAGGGTCACTCCCACAGTCGGAATTTAGATAGGTTTTACAATATAAATCTTAATTCGTGAATTATTTATTGATTGTCTATTGATGATCTGGGTTTTTGTGTCTCCACCTCATGGGCTTCTCCATGTTCACAAGCATCGTGGGTGCTCTGGAAACAAGGTATTTTCTTTTATTTTTTTTTAATTAATTCAGCATTTTACATTGTATGTGAGACTAAAGTAATATACTTACTTTAGAAGTTGTCATTTACAATCGAGTATGTTAATGTTCTATTACTTGAATAGTAAAGTTGAACTTTTCACTTTGTTTACTTAGCATTCATTTTTAGGGAAAAGAAGTATGACAAAATGGAAAAAGTTTGAGTGACGTTCTTCATTCCTTTAGGACTTCATCGGATTAAATTTGTGTTTACATTGGTGCGATTACACATGTTCACAAACGAAAAGGTGATGCTAAGAAATCTTTTTTTAATTTAATATATTTTACAGGTATATAATCTAACCGATTTCATTTAAATTCGTTTTGTTTATTTTTCTATAATTTTTGTTATTAAATATCCGACATTGGCAAGGATGGTAAAACATTTTAAGAGTCTGGACGTAAATCTATTGTGGATGATCTAGCGATTAACGCACTTTCTAAACATATTTGTCTTAGTAAATTGTTTTCTCTTTTAATTAGAGTAGCATTTTTAAGTTAGAATTATGGTCAGTCTCATTACAGTTACCAACTAATACATTTAATATTGTCGGAGTTAGCTCCTCCTCAGCTCCCTAACCCTTCACCAGGGGTCTCTCTCCCCTGGCTATAAATACTGGTTGACCCTTCGCCTCGATCTCTCTTTTTCCTCAGGCCTTCAGCTTACCACCTCGCAGATGTGAGCTCTCACAGATACAGCGTTTTCCAAATTCTGGGAACACGTTAAGAACAATACACGTACGTACGAACACTCACCACAACACACACACATAATATTCACCACACGCACTCAATGTAACTGTCCATGTACTTGTAACTTGTACTTGTTGTTAATGTTAATACATATATATGTTTACATATATTTATCGGTCTTGTTTGTTTTCTTTGGACTTAAAGTCCAACTTTCTCATGTAGTTTGAACGGCTTAGCAGGAAATTCTACCCACATGTATTCTTCTACAATACATACTCATCACCGCCATGGTCCGTTACAATATCTTGTTTTGGGACCGATTTCTTTTGTGTCCTTTTGTGTTTATATAATCGCTTATTTAAGTTTCTTGATTGTACCTGTCGTTTCTCCTTTGCACACCTTACATAATTCCATTTTCTTTGCCAGTACTATTGCTCATATCCTGTCTGATAAGCTCACAGCTTGTGGCAGCATCTTCCTCTACGTGGTAATTTCCTTTCACTGCTTCCATATATCCTAATATGCACCACTTCTCACATAAATTGGGTTTCTAGCACATTTGATTCATATTTCCTTGCTTCTTCAGGTGCTAATAGTATGAATCTGGTTCTAGCTACATTGAGAGCGCTATGTTATTAGCCTCTAACTTATAGCTAGCAAATACTCCTCCTTTCACAACTATGTCTGCATAAGGAATGGGTAGGTTTTCTTTTTAGTTTTTTAGAGACCTCCCAAAGTTTGGAAAAAGTCAATTATGGACACATTTGTTGAATTACCAGCAGAAGGACTACTTGCAGTCAAGATCACCAGATTGTAGACTTTTGGCGTAAACTTCTAAAGAATTTCTATACATGTGCATAGTTTTAAAAAATGAACATAGGTGTTAAGTTGAGAGAATCACACATGAATTGTCTGAATTAGAAAAAGATTTTTTTGATAAGCAATGAAAAATTTTTTAAGACTATTTTTTCTCATAGTATGGACATTTAAAGAACGCGTGGCACACTCTTTTACTTCGCAGGCAAGCATATCTCACTATATTGAATGAAGTAAAAATTCTAAATTGTATACGCATTTACACGTGAGTGAAGGGAGGAATGTAACAGGGCACTAACCGTATTATAACTTTTAATTGCATGAATTTGCAAGATGGTGATTTGAAGAGGCTCTTAATGGGATAATAATTATTAAAATTCTCAGGAGAGTAGGTTGAATGATTGATAAAAAATGAGAAAAAAAAAAAAAAGAAATGGGTTAAGAATTAAGTTTTAAACAGTAAAATGAATTTAAGAACGGTTCCAAGGTGAATCAAACGCAGAACTTAGCCAATGTTCAGTAAAATTGAGCAAATCCAAGGTTCTCCACGGTATCCATTTACCGCCAATACGAAGAAATGATTAATTTGTTTTACAAATCTTTGGGTCCTGAAAAATGAATTTCGTGGTTTGTTTACGATGTATCCAAAACGTGTATATTACTATAGAGTGACCCAAATTCTTCAAAACAAAAAAAGCATCTGTTTCTTACCTAAAATTCCAAACTTGAGCTTTTGTTTTTTTACATTATACTATCAGTCCGAAAAATGTATATTCATACAGAAAAGAGTGACCCAAATTTTCTAGGCAAAGAAAGGCCTTTGGATATTGCCTAATTCCCTAGCTTTGGGTTTGTTTATACTGATACTGTCCGTCCCCAAACACCATCATCTTCACAGAAAGAAAAACAGAAAAGTCTAAAAACAAAGAGAGTGTTATTAACAGACCACCTAAGATTAAGACGGTCAGTGGAGAAATTATATATATAGCAATGTCAATTTTTTGTGGTGGGGGAGTCATCTATATAAACGAGAGATCACCAGGCCTCACAGACAGACGGCTCCAAGAGAAATCGGCTAGGATTTTCCCGGGACAGCATCATAAAACAGCCATCGCTAAAGAACACATCCGCAAATCCAGTAGCTGGAGTGAACACACACACACACAGACACACGCATGACAGATGAATTGAGTGAGAGTCGACTGGCTGGTCATTGCTTTAGCGGTTGCTCCTACATTTCTCAAATCACCATACAGCAAGTAGAGTGCTTAATCCGTCAGTAAACAATAGAGACATTTTATTCACCAGTTTATTTTTTTTCTTTTTATATTCAATAAACCTGTTGTTAGTGCTGTGCAATTTATTGATGGAGTTCTTATTCTAGCCTTGATTCCCAACGTTGTCCTTGACAGGAATTGCACAAACTTGTCTGTGGTACACAACGTACATATTCGTTCCACCACTAGACTTCACCGTCAATCACAATATTGTAAGATATTCTGAAACCCTAATCAATCTTGTCTAAACGGCACACTGGCTCCAACCGAAGAGGGAAAAGAAAGCCGGATGATCTGCAAGGTTGGTATTACTCAACAAAACTAGCGACCGAGGAAAAAGAGACAGGAAATAAGACATAACCAGAAGATGACCAAGACTACTTAATTTTGAAGAAGAATAAAAAAAAAGACAGTAAAGATAGTGTTGGAATTTAATTTGAGAACAATATTTTACAAGTTCACATATTTTTTTCTATCCTCACTCCAACTTCTTTTTACTTTCAAAACCGTCTTCCAAGGCCTTGATTCTTATCAGAGATAAGAATATATTTTCTGACTAACGAGAGAGCTGGAAAATATAAAAAGGAATTCCACCACCATTATTCTTTCCATGGTGTCATAAAGTCTGGGGGAAACCTCACAGCTTGTTCACTCCAACCTGTTTTCATTACCTTCAAAAACGGCTCCCAGGGCCCTGATTCTTATCAGAGATAAGAATATATTTTCTGACCAATGAAGGGGCCAGGAAATTTGTTCAACAATTTTGGAGGGAAAAGTCCCCAATTCTTCGGAGCCTACTAAATCTCCATAAATTTGGAGAATCTTTGCCTATTTGGCAGTGAGACTTCAGCCCGCCATCTGTGAGGTCGATGATAAAGAGCTCCAGTCAACTTCAGAACCACTTTCAACCAAAGAAGAACTACCTACGAAAGGGCTGTCGAGAAGGAACGTCAGTCCACAATTCAAGACCAATTCAAAGCTGCATCCCTTCACCACTCCTTCTGACGAGCCCACTGGACTTCTGTCGTTGACCTACGAACTTACTCATCTGCAAGATTCCTATATCTACCAACAATTTTCCTACTCTACAAGAACTGTGAGTGTTTTTAAACCTTAACAAAATTCTACTCGCTTAAAGAACTTTTTAGGCGCTCAGAGAAATATTTTGAGGAAGCCTTTTTTCTGTTTTGAACATTTTCTCTTCCCTTAAAAGAAATTTTCTCTTCTCCCTTTCTTTCACTCCTAATTGTCTTTATCCCGTTACCCTTTTTTTCTGTATATGTAAATAAACACTTTCTTCTTTTATTGTTATACATCGAGTAAGAGTTTTTTCTTTATTCGCACGCGCCTGAAAGAGAGAGTTTGTTCGCTTTAATCTTGCATTTTTTTTTACTCGCGTTTTGTCGCAATTTTTTAACCTCAACCCAATTTTTAACCTCAACCCTTGGATGCGAGAAAAAGATTTTTTTTTTTTTACTCAATAGATTTCTTTCTTACCTTACAAAACATGATGTGTCATTGGTGAAAATATCAGAAAGAGAGAAGTATTCAACAAGCTGAATTTGAGTACATTTTGAAAAGTGTCAGTATATTATTTTCACTATAAGATGCAAAAGGAGTTAGTTTATCCTCTATGTTCAGATAAATTAAGCTATTAGACAGTGTATTAACTCTTAATTTAGTTATATTTATTTGTATTTATTTTATATTCAGTTGCCATTTACATGATTAGTTAAGCAGTTAATTTGCAGTGTAACACCCGCGCTCAGTTCGCATTAAAAAATTCCAGAATACTTACATTTATGTGTAATTGTACATGCTCCATTCGAATCTGGCTTGATAAATGATAAAATCTACCGCTTTGGAGTTATCGACAGTGAAATTTTGGATTCATTTGCGTCATTGGCGGCAGCCATTACTGGCGTTGTTTGCATACATTCACTGCGGAAAGTTAAACGCGGAAGACTACGGTGAGCTAAGTGCGTAACTAATCTTTCTTGTCTAAATTTGTCTCAATTACTGCGCACGAGAACTATTTACCTAGACACGCTCAGTTCGCGCAATGATATCTACACTGATAGCTATTCTGCAGCGAATGTATACAAACAACGCCAGTAATGGCTGCCCGTGACGCGAATGAATCCGAACTTTAACTGTTGATAACTCCAAAAACGATAGATTTTATCAAATTTATCAAGCCAGATTCGAATGGAGCATGTACAATTACACATAATGTAAGTATTCCCGAAATTCTTAATGTGAACTGAGCGCAGGTGTTACACTACAAATTACCCAGTTAAGCTATCGACAACTCTTTTTCACTTACCTATAAAATAAGTAACATTAGTTGCTTTATTCCATATTAAGCTAAGTTTAGTTAATATCATAAAAGTAACATTGTTAATGGAAATCCCCCATTAGGTATCAAGAAAATCTCTGTCTATGTGATTAAAATTATCCTTAAATTTGCTTAAGAAATAACTTTATAACATGTGACTGTAAACCAGTAATTTTTGATAAATGCATTTGGTATATTTTTTAAAACAAGAAATCCTGTATATTACATTAAGGGAAGAAAAAAATCTGAATTAACATTCTGTAACATTAAATTTATATCATCTGTATAATATAAATTGTATCTTTTTGTTTCTATTTTCTTTTTTTTTGTTAATCTGTTTTTTGTTTTTTTACTTTTTAAAATTCTTTTACACACCCTGTATACATTGATGTTAATTGAGGAAATGCCAAGCAATACCTTTTATTTTGTTAAAATGAATTGTGTAAATGAAAACCATTATATTTTATTACTTTAATTATTTGGAATGATACTTTCACATTGTGCAAGATATCACTCATAACAACAGTTTTAGATTGTTAATTGTTGAAACAGGAAGGCTACAATGCTCCAACTGTGAATTTAAATTTTGCTTAATAAATACTTTATCATGTTTTCATAATAATAATGTTTTCATGCGATATCGGTTGAAATAAGAAATCAGGAAACTTGAATAGATGGCAAAATTGGCTGCTTTTTTTATTTCAGAAGAATATGCTTATTTCTGTCATGTTAAACAAGTTCAGATTTTTGGAAAGAAAATAATTGTTAATAAATCTCTTTCAAGAGAACTAAAAAAAGTTTAGGCAACTTAGCTGAGCTCTTTTGATATCTTGTGCTTTCTTTGTCTCAGCAAAATAAATTTGAGCAGATTGTCCTCAGTTCTACTTGGTAAAGTTGAATACAAATATGGTTCCCTTCATACAGAACCAGCAGTAAATCCTGGCAAATAGACGAAAAATAACTGCCAGCGTTCTGATGGTAAACTATGAATTTTGTTTTGGGAAATCATTTTAAGGCAGGAGTTAAATTTTTGTCCTTGAAATAACATGGACGGCAATACTAAATCTTTCTTAAAACATAAATTGGGATTAATAAGCTAGATTTAACAACATAGGCTGAGTTTATTTAATGAAAATTGGAAAATGAACGTCAGTAATCATGGAAAATTTCCATTATTTCTGTTCTGTATAATTCATTGATTGGGGTATTTTTTAAATTATGGATAAAAATTAATATTCTTCTCCTTCTTCTTCCCCTTCACCTTCCAATGAGTCAATTCCAACTTCTTCATAGTCTTTTTCCAAAGCAGCCAAATCTTCTCTAGCCTCAGAAAATTCTCCTTCTTCCATGCCTTCTCCGACGTACCAATGGACAAAAGCTCTCTTGGCATACATCAAATCAAATTTGTGATCAAGTCTGGCCCAAGCCTCTGCAATGGCAGTGGTATTGCTTAGCATACACACAGCTCGCTGCACTTTAGCAAGATCCCCTCCTGGCACAACAGTTGGGGGTTGGTAATTGATTCCAACTTTGAATCCTGTGGGGCACCAATCAACAAATTGGATGGAACGCTTAGTTTTGATTGTAGCAATGGCAGCATTTACATCCTTAGGTACAACATCACCTCTGTACAACAAACAGCATGCCATGTACTTGCCGTGGCGAGGGTCGCATTTTACAAGTTGATTTGCGGGTTCGAAGCAAGCATTCGTTATTTCAGCAACAGAAAGTTGTTCGTGATAAGCTTTCTCAGCTGAAATTACCGGTGCATAAGTAGCAAGTGGGAAATGAATCCGAGGATAGGGAACTAAATTTGTTTGAAATTCAGTTAAATCTACATTAAGCGCACCATCAAATCGCAATGAAGCAGTAATAGAACTGACAATTTGACCAATCAGCCGATTAAGGTTTGTATAAGATGGCCTTTCAATATCTAAATTTCGTCGGCAAATATCGTAAATGGCTTCGTTGTCAACCATGAAGGCGCAGTCAGAATGCTCTAAGGTAGTGTGCGTGGTTAAGATAGAGTTATAAGGTTCAACAACAGCTGTAGATATTTGTGGGGCTGGGTAGACTGAAAATTCTAACTTGGACTTTTTTCCATAGTCTACACTTAGTCGTTCCATTAACAGGGAAGAGAAACCAGATCCAGTACCTCCACCAAAGCTGTGGAAAACAAGAAATCCTTGAAGTCCAGTGCACTGATCAGACAACTTTCGGACTCTATCAAGTACAAGATCGATTATTTCCTTGCCAATGGTGTAATGGCCTCGAGCATAATTATTGGCGGCGTCTTCTTTTCCAGTGATGAGTTGCTCTGGGTGGAATAGCTGCCGATACATGCCAGTCCGGACTTCATCTACAATCAAAAATTGGGACAGCATTAATTAAATGCATTTAACAAGTATAATAAATAGGAAGAGACTTTTATTGTTTTAACTTTGTTTTGCCCACATACACACCATCTAGGTATGTTTTAAAATATGCCTGATTAGAAAACATTTAGTCAACATAAAAAAAGTATGAACAATTTAAAATCCTCTTTTTGCAATTATGGACATCCATATATGCGTATATTTCCCAAATGCATCAAAAAGCAAAAATATTAAATAAAACCAGAATCATCTCTGCGAAAATAATGCAACATTTGAATATTTTCTTCAAACATTTGATTGTATAAAAGTTACGAAATTATTTAAAGAAAGATCATTATCATTTACACTAAACATTTTTGATAGATTTGATGTTTTATTTGACATTTGTCATGTTAGAAAATGTGCTTGTTTAATTTTACATTGGCCATATTTAATTTATACAATTTTATAGAAGAAAGAAAATTAAACTGCATTAGAAAACTATGTTGTAATAGTTAAATTAGTTTTATTAGTAATGTCTCATAATAAAATCGACTCATTTGGCAATTAGTCTTATCACCCTGCATTACAGTTTTGATGGAACTTTATGGTATTGAATACGTGTTTTCAGATTTTGTAATGCAATGAATTAAAAGGCAAAAAATATTGAAAAATGTCTTTTCTAAAACTGTATTAAAATTAAAAGTTTCTGATGGGAAATTAATTAAAAGATATTTATAGTATGTTGATTTAGTTTATCTAGCAAAAGTCAATTTTATTATGAGACTTTTTACAATCAATTTCCATTACCATTTTCAGTTTCAGAAAAAATTTTGTCTTCATATTTTCTAAAATCATTTTTCTTAACTACTTAACTGTAAAGGAAAACAGTATTTAACAAGATGTTACTAAAAATGACGATGCACAGTGTTGTTCGAGATTTAAATTATTCTTGTTATAAACACACGTTACATACGCTGATTGCATTCACCATAATTCTGTTTGTTGAATGTGATGGCTCATGAATTCATCTATTTTTTTTTTCTTTGACGACAATATTCATGATTGGCTCTTTTTATATTTTAATTTTTTTTATAGGATTTGTTTTGTGAGCCGGGCTGATGCCCGGAGCCTCTTCGCAGAGTTTGAATTTTTTACTTTTGGTTTTGCTTTTGTAGAGTTCACCCGATCGACAGTGAATCAGAAAGAGATCTAATTTGAAGCAATATATAACAGCTCCTTCAGATCTCAATCTGATTCATAAGTAGTGAGTCGATATGAGCGGAAAGGGTGTGTGTATTTATGTTGTTTTGCTGTGTTTGTACTGTTGGTGCGTCATGAAGTCATTGAAGTGTGTTGGGAGTTTTCCATGTCTTTGTTCTTTTCTTTTTTTTTTAATTTGTTTTGCAGTATTTTCCGTCAGTGTTTGGAGAAGTAGGAAAGTTTGTGCAAGCGACGGACATGAATGTGGTGAACCCAGCCGGTTTCGCCATTTCGTTTCTTACCTGAAGTATCATCTCATTCGTCTTGGTAACTTCAAAGTTACTCAACCAAAATAAATGTGATGAGTCACTGACCATTTTGTACAAAGACCACAGAATGGACGCAAAACGAAGCCATTTTTGTTTTGCGTCCATTCTGTGGTCAGCTTCGTTGTTTGCAAGGGCGACGCGTTGGCGGACTTGTCTTAGTAAGCTATTTATGCGCATGCCATAAGCTTCAGGATTGCTGTTAGTGATGTCTTCGTGTGGTTGGTTTGACAAACCAATATTAGGATGATGACCGGTGTGGTGACGAGCCGATTCCGCTGAGATTACAGAAGATCACAGATTCGAGAATGTCGTTCCATTCACAATTCATGTCTTCGCACAAAATATAGAGAGCATTTTTCATTGTGTTGTGTTGCCGCTCGATGTTACCCAAGCTTTGTGGTTTTCAGGGACAATGTAATTCCCATGTGATTGACGTTAGTTCACAAAAATGTCTCCAGATCTCGCTCGTGAAATGAGTTCCACGCTCAGAGGACACACACAATGCGGTGTATTTTCCGGTGTAAGACATTATACAGTCTGGGAGCAGCGTCGATCGCACGGTCTCTGACGTACAGTATGGCCGTAAGATAAAGAAAGCTGTACAGAATTGTATGGATATATCGTTTACTTTTAGAGATGGGCATTGTGACGAAGTCTATGTAGATGACTTCGAATAGCCTTCTGACGTGCTAGTTTGGGCGCTTGCATCGCGTTTTGTTGCGCAAGTGGTGCAGGAAACATAAACCTGTATGTTGCTGTTTGGTACGGTACGGCCATCAGGACGTTAAGTGCTGGGTTCTAAATAAACATTGGTAGAGGTGCTTTTGTAAGTTACTAGGACCACTTGTGTTGGCTTCAAGTATCTCGTTTGTGTCAACCACCTGGATGGCATTGGTGACTTTTGATATTATCTCGTTGAATGCCTGTTCAGCGGTGATGTTGAGATGATCGATAATCATTACTTGGAAGAGGGATAGAGTTGGTAGGGCCTGGGTATGTCGATCAGTTGACCAAGACCACTGGTGGTGACACTGAGAGCGTTGCTGGTGGCTTCAACAGCTTGCCGCTCGCCGTGATTCTGTTTCTCTCATAAGAGTGGCGTTCTTACAAACAAATGTAGTGGCTCATGAACTCATCTTTTTTTCACGTTTTTTCTTTGGTGGCAACGTTTGTGATTGGCTCCTTTTATATTGTGTTTTTTTAGGGGATTTCTTTTGTGAGCCAGATGTGATGCGCAGAGTTACTGCGTAGAGGACAATTTTTTTATTTTTGGTTTGGTTTTCTTAGCGTTTACATCCGACCGAGATGTACAATAAATCAGAAAGAGATTTAATTTGAAACAGAGTGTAACATTCTTATTGATATTTAAGATTAGTACAATATAAAGCCAAATAAGGAAAGGAAACTTCCAAATAGGGATGGCCAGTTAGTCTTGAACCTAACTCGATTTGAGCTCGAGCATCGACATGACCTGAGTGGAAAATACGCAGGCCCAACAATTATTATATAATAAAATTTTCAAATTCGGAATCACTGAATATTCCTTATTCTTTAGCAAACTCTTATTGAGGAGCTTGTTATTTGTCAACAAATATTTATAGATATTCCGGCTCAAACCTTTTCTTATTAGAAATTTTAAATAAAAGAAATTACGTATACATGAGACTTAAAACTTGGTATTCGTTATACAGTGCAAATTCCATTGAGTTACTTAACAGTCGGTTAAGTGTAGGTACCTCCACTGAATTTTCGATACCTAAGGTTTAAAATGAATTTTTAAAAATGAAAAAGCACACTTGAAGATTTCATTTTAGATTTAATTGAAAGCTAAATGATTAAATTTACTATTTCCAGTAAGTAAAATGTTCTGGTGTATTTCAGATAGAAATTATATAGATTGGAATGTCAAATATTTGCTCGACTATTTTTTAATTTTCTTAAAAGCGGCCATTTTTTTAATTTTAAGAAATTTGTAAACAAAACAAAATTATCGGTTTAAAAATCTTCCAAAAACAAAATATATATTTCTGACACGTTATTTCAGTAAAATTAGAAAATTTAGAGTTAAATTAATCTGATTTGAAATAAATATTTCTTACTTATAATAAAGCAATATACAAGCATTTCTTAACGATGGGCCCTGTTTTCCTTTGATCTTATCGATATCGTATCGATAAGTTCCGAGGTGATGACATCTCTTATGGATGACCAGAATTAACATAAATTTACGAAATCTAATTGAATGTATTTTTTTCTTTTTTAGTTTTTAACTACCTAGTAATTTTTTACAAATTAACATATTTTCAGCAATTATTTAATATTTTATTGACTTTTAGTTACGTTTCAAGGTGCTTTATGAAATTTGCCTTTCGTCTCTAGGTTCTTATGTTTATTAACTTAAACAAAAAAATTAATTAATTGAAGTATGGCCCAAACTAAAATAAATACATAAAATATTTAGTGAAATAGTAATTAAAAAATAAATTGAAATTTTGAAGGGATAATTTGCAAAGACGCTAATGATGAAAAAGAACTGAATAAGGAAAGTGAAAAAATTTCAGTGCGTCAGACGACACTTAAATTACGTGATTATGTCATGTATAGCAATCCATAGGTAGAAATTGGGAATGTTTATACACTACAATTTTTTTAATAAATATTTGGGTACAAACGACTGTTATGAGTTTTTCAATTTTTGATTCGTAAATTTAAATTTCATTTAACAATATCACCAAACCGCCGCCTTAAAGCAATTCAGAATTTTAAGCGATTTTTAAATATTATAAATTATTAAAAAAATGGAAACAATTCTTGTAAATATTAATTATTCATAGAAAAAATTTTCTTCTTAAGAAAATATGCTTAATAAATCTTATTTATCAAATCAATTAAAAGTTTTTTCTAATTAAATAATGTCATAGTTTTATTGCATTTATTATTTTACAATTCATAGCAGATTTTTGGTGAATGGGTTAAATGTTTTACAAAAAAATTAATGATTTACTATCTCCAAGGAGTCCTACTTTTAACTAATAAAAAATCCTCGCTCTAAAAATTTAATTTCTCGAAATTTCATGAAATTATCTAAGTGGTTGGTAACATATGTAAAAAGATTTTTACCAAGATTTTCTAAGAAAAATATTTCAAAAATAATTTCATTCATTTCTGAATATGTTCTGAAAATTTCATTAAAATCCAACAATTATTTGATTTTTGCAAGAATTTTCAAATTAATGTGTGTTTCACCGGAAAAGCGCAAAACAACGAACCTTGGCCGCTGACATAAACAAAACAAGATTTTTAACCAAAATTTATAATATGCTAGAAAGAATTTAAAAAATTTCCAAAAATAATAATAAAATAATTCGGTCTTTCCTCCGGCCTTCTTCAGTTGGTTGGAATGTCGAACTGAACCCTTTATTTCGCTCACTGGGGTAGACTGTTCTATTTCTATGTGCCATGTCTAATGGATGTCAGTTATCAGTTATCTCCTGTTAATTCCCTCTTCAAGTTCTCCACCGCCTTAACCAGGTATTGAACTCACACTCTTTGGGTCCTGTCACTGGATCTAACTAACGCCTTTATCCACTCAAGGACACATGGCATAGTGGATACTGGAATTCGAGTTCGTTAGATTCACTAGTTACACACAACCTTGGGAAATGTATGAATTCATCTCTTCCCTTCATCTCTTAAATAGCAGGACAGATTGGCTTCCGAGCCTGTATCCATTATACCACAACGCACAAGCAAAAAATAAAATTGTTAGACGAGTATATGTCATAATTTACTCATACCATCAAGTCACCTTGGTTTAACTCGGACGATTTTTGCCTGTATTTCGGTATTAAAACACCTTACTCTCTGCCATATAAAATGATTAGCTGTACAAAAAATAGGCTCAGGTTGTGAGCCTTTCCTTCTTTTAAACTTAAAACCTCCAAATTAGGGATTATTCTTATTTCTTTATCTTTAGATCTAAAGTGTGTATGCAATTCATTATCATTTAGACAGAATCGTTGAAATCTAACATTTACAGTTATTATTTTTTAATCCTTTTTTAAAAACCTTTATCCTCATTAGCAGTTTAAGGTCATCTTATGCTAAAATGAATCTTTAATCCACATTAGCAGAATATCCGTCACGCGTTGCCTAAGTCTAGATTATCCTTCAATGGTTTTAATCGGATTTGTCTGTTCATAAGAGAATACAGCGTTATTGTCTCTCAACCTTTTTCCTCATAAAGCAGGTGATATCTGGCAAGAATATTGACTAATACTTCTAATATTATTGACCCATTTTGTAAACGAATCTACTCTGTCCAAAATTTGCAAACAAGACATTTATCTGGATATTACTGATTTTCTACACGACGGCAATTGAAAATTCTTAATCATGTACAATAACAATAAGAGAACTTTAGAAACATCTTTTTACATAAGGACTCACTTTTCTCGCTGCATGTTATGCTTTAAAGTTTAAACTTTAAACTTAATTTATTTTTTAGTTTAGAAAGTGTGTGACCACATTTTTATTTAATACAAGAACAAATAATGTGATATAACAAACAATAAATTTTGAAGAACTTGTATTAAAATATTGAAAAATTGAGCCTTAAATTTATAAATGAAAATTGTAATAGGAATGTAAATTGTTACCTAAGAATGTATCACACATTATCTTGTTTCCACTTTCAGTTTGTTTCTCTATTTTCATTTCTCTTTTTTTTCTATTCCACCGATAACAATTAAAGGATCAAATAATGAATTAATTAATCCCTTGTTCTCATTCTTTATTTCAAATGCTAGATAAAATATTGCATTTCATTGTTTTTACCAACGTTTCTAATTTTAGCACATCTTTTCTATAGAATCAAAATTTGAAATCAGGGCTGAATCATTTAAATTAATGGATTAAATTTGTTTTTAAAATGTACAAATGAATTATGCTTAATGGCAACAGAATAAGCAATTTTTCATAATTTCGATGGAAAGAAAGTGATATGCCGTAGTCTTACCAAATTGCAACCTGATGTGAACTTGAACATTTTCTTACTGTTACTTTAGCTAACGGGGTTCTGCAATCAGCTACGATTCTCTTTTCATACAGAAGTCTGTATAATAAATTGCAAATTGATTGCAGCAAAATAAATTCTCAATAATTTTCAAAAACAAGTACATGAAGTTCCATTTTTCTTAATGGAAATTGCATTCTTTGTCTGTTGGCGGAAAAACCATAATCTTAAAGCAGTAAAATACAAGAACATATGACTTTTAAAAGTTTACGTATTTTATACCGAATAGAGTTTATACAGTTTATTTAATGCACCATATAGATATATATTATATATTTTTCATGTATTTATGCATCAGAAATTCCTATTCGAATTTCTAATTTAAATCCAGACTCATAAAGTGATGGATTTCCTACTAGTTAAAGCCAAGATTCCGAGGATTTATTTTCTAGCAGAAACGTTAGCGTAACGGTCCATTTCATCCAATTTGAATTTGTATCGTACCAAGCTTCGAGGTTAGTCAATATATATTAAAATTTAATTTGAATTCGTTGTTTATTTTAAATAGTTTTTAATTATTTGAACAAGACTAAACAGGGAGACATTTTAGATAAGAAGATTCTATTCTACTGATCTTCATTCAAAATTCTGACCTGAAACTGGCTGCTTGCTGTGTTAGTAGCAAAAACATGGTTATATTATGAATGACACTATTGTACATATTGCCATTTTCTTCATCAGCAAAGCATCGCATGGAATAATAATCATAAAGAAGCATAACATTTATCATGTCTGCATTTGAATATAGCTGAATAACCAAATAGGAATTATGGTCTTATGAATTTGGTAAAACGTAATAATATAAGAGTCCTACTATTAACAATTCAAAAGTGGCATAACTGAAATGTTATATCTAAGATATACATCAATTGAAAGATTTTAAGATTTATCACACTTCACTTGGGACTTAGAGTCTGCTGCGTTCATGCATTAGTCAGTCATTAGTAACAAACCTATGAAATCTTGCAAAATACTTCATGAATGAGAGATTGACGCTTTTTGTTATCTGCATCTAAAATATAAGTATATACTTTTTAAAATTTTAATTTTTGAATAACATATGCCCTATCATATGAATATATAATACTTTTATTTTTAATATATATTGTTGTGTTCAGTGTTATGTTACACGCACTCATTAAAAATATTTGTTAATATATCTTATGCTGCCACTCTGCTTCCTACGTTGTTCGGCCCGATGGGGTGGATTGAACTCGAAACCTTACGTAAATGAGGTAAGCTGGTGACGCGTTTTCGTTGTTTGGTTGGTTCCTTGGTTGGGTGACACCATATGCATACACTGAACAAATGAGCATATGTTTTGCATTGTTCAGTTCGGTAATTTCTTATTTAGCAATTATCTTTCTCCTACCTACAAAGGAAGATTTGTTAATAGGTGTTTTGGTGTGGAGACAAGGCTTAACGAATTAACAATTTACCACTGAGTGATGAGTGATCATGCTAACTAGGCCCCAAAATCAAGATGACTGTCAAAGATTACGAAAGGGCTCTACTAAAAATAATAATAATAATTTTTTTTTAATTTAAAAAAAAACAGCTTTTAAAAAATGAATGTGTTAAATATAAGGAGATCCTGAAAGTTGCTGGTGGTATTACCCAGAGAACTTTGTCCCTAATGTAGGTATCTACAAAGATTCGCTAAATAAATGAGCATGCATGATGAAAAATGCCCCAAACTTAATAAAAACAAAGACCTATCGTCAAAATCTTTGTATTATTATTTAGAGGAAAGACCAAAAGATTTTTTATGTACAAATTATATTTTTAATCCTTTTTAGAAACTTCGAAATTTTGGTTAAATATTTTGTTTTTTGGTGTCAAAGTGGGATCATAAATTTGTATGAGAAATTTGCGCATCTTTTTATGGTGAAAAAGACATTGATTTGGAAATTATTGCAAAAATCAAATTATTATCAGATTTTGATGAAACTTTCAGGACTTATTTTCAAATGAATGGTATTTTTTAAACGTCAATAATATTTATTTTACATCTGTTACCACCACCCAACACACACACTTACTTAATTTTAATAAATTTGGAGATTTTTTTTGTAGAGCTTAATGACAAATCCTCGTAGATCTTAAATGAATTATTTTGCTCAAACGACCTCCAGTTACAGAAAATCGACTCTGAATCTTAAAATTAAAATGCAATAAAACTAACACATTATTTAATCAGAAAAGCTTTTGATTGCTTTTATGAATAACATATATTATGGACACGGTTACAAAAAAGAGTTGTTTTAATTTTTAATTTAAAGTGGTCAAGTGATATTGTTTTAAAATTAAGACTATTTACTAATCATAAATGGAAAAGCTTACTACAATTCAGTGACCCCAATATTTTAAAAAGAATTTTGAATTTTGTGAGCTAGCGTGTGTGTATAAACGTGCCGAATTTTGTAAATACAGACATCCATGCAAGACATTATCAGAAAACAAGAGTGATAACTATAGTAAATTTAAAATATATTAGTAATTTTCTAACATTTTCTTAAAAAGTGTCTTCGTAAGTAAGTCAAAGTACCTAAAATTCAATAAATATTAGAATATTTTAAATTTTAAGATTACTAGGTAGTTTATATATATATATATATATATATATATATATATATATATATATATATATATATATATATATATAATGTCAATAAGTGTGTCATCACTTCATAAAAACCTCACTTCCGAGTTAAAAAGTTCTTTGCTGCGATATTTTAAACTAAAAGTAAGTAATATTTGTTTCAAATCAGATTAATTAAACTTTAAATCAGTTAATTTTTATTAACTAATGTTTCAGAAAATTATAATTTATTATCGGAATATTTATTTAATAAAGAGAATTACTTTCTGTTGATAGAGTTGTCAATATGGACGATTTTACTGATAATCAGGATAAGAATAATTCCAATCAATTTAAATTCAGTTGAAAATACAGTAACGTATTTTACTTGTGAATATTAAATTTAATGAATCTATTAGCTTAGAATTAAAGCTAAAATAAAAGCTTCAAGATTTTTCATTTTTTAAAATTCAATTTAAACTTTGGATATCGCCTTTTTTTTTTTGTTAGTTATCTATCCTAGTGGTATGAATATCAATAATCCAGGAATTGCACTGAACGCCCTAAGTATTCCATACAACGTACCGTTACCCAATGGGGAAACAGCCATCCAGATGATGGAGACAACTTTCTCGACCAAGAGATTAGAATTAAAAACGGAATAATTGAGTTGGAGAATGAGAAAATGTTCATCTATAACGTCCCAATACTTTTTGAAGACAGTCATATGGATGCTTTGTTTGCTATCACCTATTTTATCTTCACTAGAAAAGAAAGTTATTCGCAAGAAGAGAAATATCTTAAAACATTTTTAATCCTTTTTACACCACATGAACCTTTTCATGAACATTTATTACAACACTCAATCTTTTAAAAACGATTTTAAAATGTTGTTTATGCACACACACACACACACACACACACACACACACACACACACACACACATATATATATATATATATATATATATATATATATATATATATATATAAAGCAAGTTACGTTTATGTCTTCAAACTCCTTCGGCTTATTTCTGACATTTGATATTTTTGGTCTATCAAAAGTAAAGACCAGAGGTTTTTTGATGTACTAATTATATTTTTAATCCTTTTCAGAAACTTCGAAATTTTGGTTAAATATCTTGTTTTTCTGGTGTCAACGTGGGACTATAAATTTGTATGAGAAATTTGATCGTCTTTTTACAGTGAAAATTCCAATCTGACTGTGATCGCTGTTTTGTTTCGATTCTTTTTAGGTGGAGTTTTTTGGTTTTTTTTGTGTTTTTTGTGTCCCAATTATTTATAAAGTTTATTATTTCTACTTTGAGAATTAAAAAAAAATTACTTTTACTATTTAAATTTTGTCTGTAGTGTTGCAATAAAAGCATTAATAAATAAAATATATTTATTATTGATTCTGGGGTTTAGCGGAAATTAAAATCTGCATACCACTCTAAATAGACATTACCTATGCATTGGTATAGAAATCACCCTGCTTGAACAGATAACCTCTCATTGGTATTGTTGTCAATTAGGTGTACAATTAAGGAAGATCTTGGACGCACGCCCGCAGAGTTGGCTTTTGGCATCACGTTAATATTGAAGACCACACAAAGGCACAGCCAACTTCAACTTTTGTCCAGGAATTAAAAGACAAAATGTCAAATTTGCAATTCACACCAACGAGAACGATTATGTTTTTTGTCCGGAATGACGTAGCATATGGCATGTTTGACCAAATTCGGTAGCTATCCACCTACTGATCTCCTCTACACACCGTCATCATTAATATTATTATTTAATATAAGCTGAGGAAAAACTATTCTTTTTTACCGTCTGAGAATTGCGTATCAGTAACATTAACCAGCTTTACGGCCACATGCAACTTCGCGTACAGCAGTAAAATTTATGTACTGTTTTCCCATATATTTTATGTTTGCACTGTTTTTGTATATATTTTATATACCTTTATATTATATATATATATATATATATATATATATATATATATATATATATATATATATATATATATATATATATATATGGACTACTATTGAGCCGGAGTGCGAATAATATCTAATATGTAAATGAATGACAAATATAGACTCTAACATATTGAAAGAAAATTGAACTGAAAATCAAAACTATTTCTTATACTCTATATTTGCTTCCGTGGTGAGGAAAATAATTCAATTTAGTTTTTATTGATTTTTTAAAAGAATAACATAACACATGAATATGCTTTTATTGATATGTTTAGCATTTCAGAATATTTTTCCCTTGACAACGAAATGCCGAAAGTAACTGAAAGAAGCTAAGAATTATGTTGATAAATGAAGTAAATATTACAAATTTGGAGAACTAAACTTAGAAATAAACATTGTTTATTGTGAGAAAAATCAGTCCATTTTCTGGGATTTTGGAAACTATTTCTGTGGCAGACAAATGATTTACAAAAGAAAAACTAATCTGCGTCAAAAGAGGAGGAAGAAAATCGATATTGTTTTTAGTCAGTTGATGAATATCCGTCGCAATGCACATAGTTGTTTGCTTTATTTTCCTTTTTTAGTATGCTTAATCCCATCCTGACGCAATAACACATTACTTTTGAGTCACATCCCAAATTCTTCAGAATGGCTTTTATCAGTTAGGATCCATTAAATCTAATGAAATTCAAAAAATATTCTACGCATAAATCTATTACACTGAGTTACAACAAACAAATGAGTTCAGGGGTTTCTCTTTTTATAATGATCTCAATTGTCAAGTACCAACATTGCTATAATGCTAAAAAGAAAATCTACATGACCGAAAAAAAAGCAAAAGATTGCTTCAAGGATTTCCTTGAGTCAACCTTTTTTATACATAAGAAAATTCAGTATATGCATAAAATTTATTGATAAACGTGTACAGAATTTTATTTGTACTTAGGAGCAGGTGCGCATGTTTTCTGGTGATGCTGATGCGAGGGATGCTGAAAAATGTTCAACCGAACAACTTAGCCAAATACAATCGAACATATTTTATATCTGTTCTTTGTTGGAATGAGAACTTTTCAGTCACTCCCTATGTATCAGCAAGTATTTATCTAATACGAAAAAGTGTTTTGCGGTAAATAGGATATATCTAATTCTAATGCTCCTGTTATTCAGTAACAAAATATATTTTTAACTAATTCATTAAAAACGTCTATTTCATGTGTTCAAGTAGAATTCCGATACTTGAAAAATTACTGATTGAAGATGTTATTTCAAGGATTTTCACTTTAATATTATTCGCTTGTAAAAGATATTTGTGCGTCAAAGCACTTATTTCATTGTTAAATTTAACAATACAAGTTTCGTTCACATTGATTGCTTCTTGTTAAGTCATGTAAAAACAGGACAGACTCAAGTTTAGGAGAGAGGCGACACAAAGTAAACCGGCATTTATTCAAGTACGTGTAGGGAGAGAGAGAGAGAGAGAGAGAGAGAGAGAGAGAGAGAGAGAGAGAGAGAGAGGATGTTAAAGGGTCGAGAATCGTGTTCTTTAACGTTGAGTAGGGAGCATACAAAGAGTTTATGCATTAAGCAATAATACAACATCCCGCTCTTTTTGTAAAGACTATACAGTCTTACATACTGTCTTAGACTTGTTTCACATACTCTTTCAGGTACACTGGCTGTTGTATCTCTCGCCCAGCGTACGTGTGAATCCCGGCAGTTATGCTAGTGTCTTCGCTAGCGACAGCTGAGGATGATGATCCTACCGTTAGAGATAGTGGAGTTCTTTGTATTTTTGCCGTGTCACGTGGAAAACAGAGTATCAGTAGGGGTTGGTGGTGGCTGACCATTTGTTGTGTGCTCTACTGATTCTGATAATTTTTGTGAATGATGTCTACAGGTTCCACTTGGAGTCTGTACTTCGTACGAACGCTCATCCAGTCGATGATTTATGACGCCTTTCTCTCACACTCGATCACCTTTCTTGTACGGGCGCATTCGTACATCATCTTCACTAAGCACAGATAAATCACGTCGATTGTAATATTTAGTCTGAGTATTCTGATTGTGTTCCAGTAGAGTCTTATCACTTGGCTCAAGGCTCGCCGTTCTAAGTTTTAGTGAGTAGTAGCGTACGGGTGCAGCGATTTAGATCATTTCTTAGGTTGGGGTGTTTCTGAAATGAAGCAGTGTCAGAAACTGGTCAGTGTGGGTATCCATGTTTTTTTGCACATTAGCCGTTTTGCAATTTTAACTGCAGATTCATCTTTGCCATTTACTTGTTGATTTCCGGGGTTCGAAATCCCATTTTCCGAATACGTAGGTGATGAGGACGGGGTCATACGTCAGAAATCAACTGTCATGGAATCCTGTATCTTGCAAAGTTGTCCTTTAATTTGAGGATGACAGTTGAGGTAGTAGTGTTCTCAATCTATTTTCCAGAAGTTCGACAAGAAAGTAATCGACAGTTACGAGGTACTCGATACTGTCAAACTCAAATAGATCAACGCCAACCTTCTGACACGGAGGATCAGGTATAGCGTGCGGCATTAATATTTCTTTAGGCTGTTCTATTGTGAACTTATCGGACATACAGGATTCATTTGTATGTCCGATTATACAGTGGGATGAAATAAATATTCGTACACATGAAAAATTGTATTTTTATAAATGTAAAATCCTTAACTAAAACAAATTTTGATACATTTTATGTGTAAAGATACATTTTATTAAAAAATAGTAATAAACTTAATTAATTCTTATTCTAACAGAAATTAATGCATTTTTTCATTTTAACTGATGAAAAAAGTATTCGTACAAAACAAAAAAAGCATATTAACTTAATTTAATACTTTGTGGAATATCCTTTATTGAGTTCAACAGCTACCAGTCTATTCCTGTACGTCTCAACTAATGATTTGCACACATTTAGTGGTATTTTGTCCCATTCTTCTTGGCATATTGTCTTCAAATTCTTGATATTTGTTAGTGCTCTTTTCCCAATTTGAATTTTCAAATATCGCCATAAATTCTCGATTGGGTTCAAGTCTGGGGACTGACTTGGCCATTGCAAGGCATCAACGTTACTTTCAGCTAACCATTTCCTTGTAGATCTAGCGGTATGCTTCGTATCATTATGCAGTTGGAAAACCCAATCAGGAGGTAGCCGAAGTCTCTCAACAGAACGCATTAAATTGTCTTGCAGGATTTTCTGGTATCTTTCGGCAATCATCTTGCCATCTATTATTGATATTCTGCCAACACCTTTTGCAGAAAAACAGCCCCAGATCATGATACTGCCACCACCAAACTTTACAGTTGGCAACGTGTTCTTTGGTAAGTAGGCTTCACCGTCCTTCTTCCACACATGATTTCGATAATTATGACCAAACAACTCTATTTTAGTTTCATCTTTCCATAGTACTTTTTCCCAAAACGAATATTCTCTATCCTTATGCTCTCTAACGAATTTTAGCCTAACATCTCTGTGTCGTTTCAAGAGGAGTGGAGTCTTACATGGGATGCGTGATTTCAGACTGTTTTTGTGTAGTTCATTACTTATTGTACGCTTGGTTACTTTAATCCCTAATGCACGCAGATGTTCCTGCAGTTCTTCTAGGGTAACCTGTGGATTTTGTTGTATCTGGCGTTCTAATATTCTTGCTGATCTTAGAGAAATCTTCCTCGGAGCACCTGTTCGTCTTTGGTTTTCGACGCTGTTACGAGTTTTAAACCTTGTAATGAACGAAGCAATTGTAGTAAAATGAATATTCAGGTTGTTAGAAATCGTTCTGTAACTGTTCCCAACTTTCCAAAGAGACAAAATGTGTTGTTTTTGTGAAATAGTCAATTCTTTACCTTTAGGCATTATTAGAACCTTCTCGTAAGACTAGAAATTGCAGAATGCTCTGATAATGGCTAATAGCGTTAACTATAATTACTGATAACATTACTGGAACATTCTAGAATATATTTTTTTCATAATTAATTGATTATTTTATTCTAATAATTGATTTGCACGAATACTTTTTTCACCAGTTAGAATTAAAAAAATGCATTAATTTCTGTTAGAATAAGAATTAATTAAGTTTATTATTATTTTTTAATAGTATGTGCTTTTATACATAAAATGTGCCAAGATTTGTTTTATTTAAGGCTTTTACATTTATAAAAATACAATTTTTCAAGTGTACGAATATTTATTTCCCCCCACTGTATATGCATGGCTAGAAAATACATTCTCTGGCCCGCCATTAACACGTTTAATATCACTCCGCAAGCTGGGAGGAATAAATACACGGTCACCATTAAATATGAGACCATCTTGAGCGGACATCTCATCACGTAAGTGGGAGTAGAGTAGCTGGGAGGTTTGCTTTACCAGACGGCTACTCATGTAATATGTTTTACTTCATTTGCTCACATATTTCGTCCTGGTCTGTTGCTCTGTGGATCCGCATGAACGTTCGTTACGGATCGGAAGGAAGCTGATATGTTAAAATTGTTTCACAGTTCTTCTCACCGTGATAGCATGTATGCAATGTACACGTGCTTTCTCTGGGGATATACTAAATTAATGTCGTATTTTGGGGTCCGTAGTAACATTCTTTGTAGACGCTTTGGTGTTTTCGTAAGGGTTTTTCTTCATTATGGCTTCTAGTGGTTTGTGGTAAGTGTGAATCTCTGTCCTTCTACCATATGATGTAATTTCTCCAATGAGAATACTACTGCACGCATTTTCATCTCAATTAGTGCATACCTTTGCTCTGTCTCCGTGAGGGACCTGCTTGCATATGACACGGCCTTTCCTTGTAGTAAGGTTACACCAAGCCCTTCTGAGCTCCATCATACTGAATTACAAGTCCTTCACTCAAGTCGTAGAAACTAACTACCGGTTCTTTTGTCACAAGTTGCTTCATTTCTGCGAATGTTGTACCGGGTTTGTGAAACCATGTCCATGGAACATATTTATTTGTCAGTCGTCGGATTGGCTCCCATGAAGTTGATTGCTGATTTCTTCAGCTGAATTTTTTCTTTGTTTAATTCTCTTCTCGTGGTATCGCTGCAGTGTCAGTTTCTGATTTAAATCATGTTCTGCTGATGTTTACTCAAGTTCATCAGCAACACATGCAATTCGATTTAGGCCGTCAAGAGCGAGCTGGAGACGTTTCTGAAATATTTCGGAATACACATGTACCAAAGGGGAGTCTGAGCCACCGATATCGACCTAAACTGGTTTGAACTGTAATGAGGTAACTGGATTCATTGTCCAATACTACATGCCAGTAAGCAGATGCCATGTTTGACTTGGTGAAGTACTTCGCATTCGCTAGCCTAAACATTATTTCATCTATGATTGGTAATTATGTGGTGTGACAGATTCGTCAACTTGTAGATGCATTTGCCTCGTTGAAGATATCCGCATAGTCTGCTGCTTACTCTCTGGTACCGAACTAACATTATCGTCGTTCACAGTTATCAGGTTCATTTGTTCACTTGCACGTTTTCCTAGCAACGAGGTTAACCTCTCCTTGACTACAGTGAATTCAAGTGAATATTTTTTTATATCATGGGGGTTGCGCAAGACGATTTAACATTTACCGATGGACGTTAGTTCCGCCCCGTTTCACGTTTTTAGTTTCTTAGTAGACGATTGTAAAGAGATGTCATGCACATATTTCTGCAGGTTAAAGCCCTACAATCCACTTGGTAGCTCACTTTCTTTTTGTCGAGCATCATATTTGCGTAGATAATTGTATCTAACTACTCTGTCTGTCTGTCTGTCTTTGTCTCTCTCTCTCTCTCTCTCTCTCTGAGTTTACGAATAACACATATTCAATGCCACTAGGAGAAATTGAAAAAACATCTTATGTTTAGACTGAACCTTCTTTTTTCCACTTCCTTGAACATTTTAGTGCAAAATTATTTCTACGATTGCAAAGTTTACATGATTGGTACCACGCCGGACATGATTCTTTCCGTTTTTCGAGTGTTTTGCTACAGAAATTACAGTCTATTTGCCTCAGTTTACGGGATTTCTGTTTGTAACTTTGCTTTTGCACTTTATTTATTTCCTGTCTCCTTCAGGTCTCTCATAGCTTTTAGCTGTGTAGTCGAAGCTTCACAACTTCGGCATATGTCAATGCATTGCCTAAGAGTTAGTGACGAATGCTGTAATATTTTTTCCGCGCTTGGTTGTTTCTTGCACCCAGAACTATGCGTTCTTTTGCAAAGAAAATTATGTAAATATTCACAAAATTGCAAGACTTCGATAGGTTACCCAAGCATATTACATAAAAATCAATATTCTCACCTTATTTATGTTTCTTTGGTTGAAATTATATCGTACGTCTCATTAGTTTGTGTGATAAAATGTTGGTCAAACTTGTCTATAACCGTGTCTAAGTCATCATTGTTTCCGTTGAATCAAACTGAAAGCCGTTGTATATTGTCAACGCGTCTGGTCCGAACGTGGAGAAATAGTACCGTTTGGTACTCCTTATTTAAGTTGGCCAGTTTGGTCACCATACGATAATTATTACGCATCTATTTCCAGAGTTTCCATCCTTCAGAAGATTTGTGCCCAGCTTGCCTGGTGGCGATATATTTTACTGGAATCCTCCCGCTGTTTTCATGATCGCCGTGTTATCGTCACTCCAAATGCTGGATGCTACTGTGGCGTGACTTACTTCCTCGCTGCCACCATGTTACGCTAAGTCATTATTGTAATACAAAGGGAGTATATATTAAACAATAGTAAATAGAGACTACTTATTGGAGAATTCAACATGTTATTTATAGGAATTTTACTTTAATATTCGCTTGTAAGAGAGATATCTGCATACCAATACATTTATTTCATTGTTGAATTTAACAACACAAGATTTCATTCACGTAGTTTGCGTCTAAGAAAGATTGTTATGTTAAATCAGGGAAAAACAGGAGAGAGCCGACGCACTTTTATTCAAGTACGAACAGAAAGAGAGAGAAAGAGGGAGAAAAGAATTAGGGAGAAAAGGGGATGTATAAGGGAGCGATAATCGCATTCTTTAACGGTGAGTAGGGAGTATATATTAAACTGTAATACAATAATGTAACAAAGACAATCAAAAGCAAAAAATAGCTTTTCAACCAAGACAGAAAATTTGTTAATAATTGAAGCATTAGGTGGCTGCCTAAATTCAATCAATATGAAAAGTAATTTGATATATCCACTCCATAATGTGCATAATGTATTTTCTCAAATGTATGACGAGGACATGTTAATCTTTTCCAAAAATTAATTTTTTCTTATCATTTCACCGCATGCAAGCAATATGGCCACTAAAAATAAGAAAAAGACAAACGCTATTAAAGAGCGAGAACAATAAAAGAAGAGGAATGAAGAAGACGGTAGATAACAAATGACATTACATTTTAATTTTGGTGGAAAATTTGGGTGGAAAGCAAGAACCCGGGAGAGAATTCCACAGGCGAGAAGTGCGAAAAAGAAACTATTAGCAAAAGACTTATGGTTACATTACCTAGCCAATTCAACTGTAAAATGATGAAACCTTGTTGTCAATGTAGTACTTCATAAAGTCTAGGTACCATAGAGTTCATCAGAACAATTACGATGAAAGCATTTATAGAAAGGGCACAGTGCATTAAGGCGGCGGGAAAGTAACAGAAAAGAATGCCAGGAGTTTCAAGTTTTCTTTGGATTTTATCAAGAATCTCAAAATATGTAACAGGAGCACCAGACCATATATAGCATCTATATTCGAAGCATGGACTTATAAGTATGTAAGATAGATTCTAGAGGGGAAAATTTCCTCATATCAAATCTAGCAATTGATTCAATATAATCTTTTCGCTACATGCCACCAGGGAACGTTAGCCGGAGAAGTCGTAACGAGTCACTCTCCTGGAGGTTAGTATCAACCATGTTGATGGAAGGCAGAAATGAATTTCTCAGATGATTAATAGAAAACAGTTTTGTTTTGGAGGCGTTAAGATTAACAAGCCATTCCTTGCCTCACTTAACAGCATTTTTATGTCACTTTGGAGATCAGCTGCTAATTTAACCTTATCGAACCGATCAAACTTAATATTAAGACAGGAGTAAATAGATGTGTCGTCAGCATAGATGCCGATTTGAGAGCTGAAGCCAACGTAAGTCTGAGGATAGAGCCCTGGCGAACACGCATTAATGCAAAAACATCTAGAAGTGTGGCCGTTCAAGAAAACTTTCATTTTGGGATTTGATAAGAAAGATTGAATCAGTTCAAAAATTCACCCAGAAATACATCAACGTCTTGAAAATCAATATGCCAAACCCTGTCAAATGCCTTCGAGATTCACCATTCTTATCTAAATCTTGATAGACTCTTTCGGTTAATCGTTAATCAGCAGTTGATCTAGTAAAGCGAAAGCTATAATGCTTATCTGAAAGATGACCCTGCGATGTGAGGGGATTAACCAGTTCGGAGTTGATTAGAGCCTCTAGTACCTTGTCAAAAAGTGATAGAAGACTAATAGAAGGATAAGACGGTTCAACCGAGTTCTTAAAAACTGGAACTACAGAAAATGATTTTCAACAAGCCGGGTGGAGTGGATAAAGGCGTTGGTTAGATCCAGTGACAAGACCCAAAAGAGTGTGAGTTCAATACCCGGTTAAGGCAGTGGAGAACTTTCAGAGGGAAAATTAACAGGAGATAACTGATAACTGACATCCATCAAACATGGCACGTGGAACTAGAACAGTCTACCCCAGTGAGCGAAATAGTTCGACATTCCAACCACCTGAAGAAGGCCGGAGCGTACAACGGCCGAAACGTTGTGATAAATATGGCGACAAAGATGAGAACAATAGTCCGACTAATGGAAATAATGTATTATATGCGCGTAATTCTTTAATTCAATTTCGTTATTATAGTTCCGTGAATTTTCAGTGTTTGTATTACGTTGATACTCTTTTAAAAGAATTCCGTCATTTCTATGAAATGTGAGACCAATTCAAGCCACTTATTCATTTTTAATTAAGGATCAATAAAGTCAAAGGAAAAGAAAAGTTATATATCACCTTACCTACGACAGTTGGTTCTAAATCTACAAATATTGCTCTGGGTACGTGCTTTCCTGCACCAGTTTCGCTGAAGAAAGTGTTAAAAGAATCATCGGTCCCTTGTTGCCTTTCGTGAGGCATGTGCCCATCCGGTTGGATTTTATGCTCCAAACAATACAGCTCCCAGCATGCATTTCCTATCTGCACTCCAGCTTGGCCAACGTGGATGCTGATACATTCCCTCTGTTGAGAAAATAGGACAAACGATTGCTTGAAAGAAAAGGCTATACTGACATGAAGTAATTTGAGGAAATGTGATTCTTAAATAAAATGAAAATAAAAAATGTTATATATACATATATATATAAAAGGCTGAAACACTAATATTCCATGGTTATAATCTATTACATTGGAATCGTAATCACGATCCAATTCATCAGACCCACAAATATTTGTAGGTCTGATTAATTGATCGTGATTATTCCCAATGTAATATTAGTGTTTGAGCCTTTTGTATTATATTCTTGCTCTGTCCTGGACGTTGAGCTCTACCGGATTCTATCCGCTTGGAAGTTTATATATATATATATATATATATATATATATATATATATATATATATATATATATTGACCACTAATATCTCTCTCTCTCTCTCTCTCTCTCTCTCTCTCTATATATATATATATATATATATATATATATATATATTGCATATAATTAGGTACCTCTAAAGATTCGGTAAAAAATGAGCGTACATGATGAAAAAGTGCAACGAAATAATAAAACAAAAGTTTATCGTCAAAATCTTTCCGTTATTGTTAATAATAACGGAAAGATCAAAAATTTTTATTATTAAATTATATTTTTTCTTCTTCTTAGAACCTTCGAAATTTTGGTTAAAATTTTGTTTTTCTTTCGTCTGTGGGTGACCATAAATTAGTATGGGAAATTTTAGCGACTTTTGCGGTGCAAAACACAGATTTCGAAATTCTTGCAAAAATCAGATAATTGTCGGAATTTAATTGAACTTTCAGAACTTATGAATTGAATTATTTTTAAAATATTTTTTGCGTCTGGTAACCTCCACTTATTTAAATTTGTAATATTTCGGTAAATTCTTTTTGTAACGTTTAATACTTATAAAGACAAGTTATCAGAGAATTTAACTCATTAATTTTTTTGGTCAAACATGGCCCCAGGTTACAGAAAATCTGCTCTGAATCGTAAAATAAAAAATGCGATAAAACTAAGATATTATTTAATTAGAGGAGTTTTTTTTAACTGCTTTTATGAATAAAATATATTATGGACACTATTGTCTTAAGAAAAATGTTTTTCGATGAATAGTGAATCTTTACAAGAATTGTTTCCTTTTTTTTCATTAGAATAATTTATGAACTTTTAAGTTTTTAAAAATTCTATATTAATTGGCAACCGTCAAGTGATATTGTCATTTAAATTAAGACTGTATTTACTAATGAGAATTGGCTAGACTCACTACAATTCAACGAACCCAATATTTTAAAAAGACTTTTGAATTTATTTTATGCTTCTATAAACGTGTCAACTTTTTAAAAATATGGCTGTCCAAGAAAATAAGAGTAAATTAAAATTTATTGGTAATTTTAGCGTTTTTACTGATCATAACAAAAACCCCATTCCAATCAATTGAAATTCAGTTTGAAATACAACAAAGTGTTTTGCTTATTGTAAATATCAAATTTAATCTACTATCTTGAAATAAAAACTAAACTAAAAGTTTCAAGAAAGATACTGCATTTTTAAAATGCATTTTAAACCTTAGGTATCGCTTTTTGGGGGGTTACCTACATATAATATAAATAGTATTTATTTAAATGTTATGATTCAAGCTAGAACTAGATTTAAAAGCCGGAGATGTTTCTTTTGACAAATGACTAAATGAAAATTAAAAAAAATATATTTAATATTTAATAAGGTAAACATTACTTTTACAAAATCCATTGTTGAAAAATTCTCAGTACATGTAATATTTTGGCATTCGAGACGGTCAGAAAAGTAAGAAAATCGAAACTAATTGTTAGAATTCAGCAATAGTTACTTTTGAAGAAATTGGAATGTTCATGATAGTTGTAAAATCAAAAATAGCATTTGATTTATTATCTGGAACTGAGTAAAATAGAAGCACAACTGACAGCAGTCAATAAAAAGTGACTTTTGTTTTTACGAGATATTTTAAAATGTTATTGGAGTAGTATTTTGTCTCTATGTCGAGATAAAGTCATCTGATTAAAGAAGTGAATTTAGCAAAAACACATGAACATCCTTCAGGATATGGGCGAGAATAGTTCTCCAATTCCCTGTTTTTTTGTTATTCGAATTAACTTTTGACTCTTTACCATTCCTCTTTAGTTTTGCTTTGTCATCTAATCACATTTTAAATAGTATGTCCCTTCAGAGGGGAGGCAATCATAGTTCTCCACTAGTTCCTTTTTTTATTATCTATGCATTGCCATGACTTTCTTTGGCTATATAGTGGAGTTGTCTTTCCCCGGTTTTGAATTCAGAGTTTTCCTTCTCTTAAACAACCCAAGTATAGTCTAGCCTTCTCTGCTGTTTAATCTATAGCTGTTTTCCCTCCCGATTTCAGTGTACTGGTAATGAAGAGGATCGCTATGCTACTAACATAGGTATGATCTTGAACAAAAAAAAATGAACATTCACTATCAAGTGTTCAAGAAGTAGACATCAAGATAAACCTTTCCAAAGCAAAAACTATGATCTGGAATTGGAACAAAAGCAGTGATGACACGTACCCTGAATCTATCATAAAAATTCAAAATGTGGAATTAGTAAATGCTAAACACTTCAAATATCTTGGTGTATCAGCTAAATTTAGTATACAAGATAAGGAAATTGAAGATAGAATACTCTGCTCTATGGGTGATTGTGTCCAATACTGTAAGATGCTACAGAACCAAAACATTAACCCTTGCGTCATGATTGAGACTTCATATGGATGTAATGCATGGCGCTGAACCCGTTTAGAAATATCTAAACTGTCAACAGATCATTGATTAAAAATGGCTTCTAGCAATTTAGAGAGGACCATGTTTGCCGTAGTCTCTGAATATGGAATCCAGTGAAGTCCGTAATCTCTTCAATATCAGAGGTTGGCAGTGTAGATTCGGAGAAAGTAGCGGCTGTTAATTCTTTAAGTCTTCGATATCAGGTTGGCAGTGGAGATATTTTGGGAGAAAAAACAAAATGGCTGCCTTTATACACGTCGGATTGAATATTTTGAGCTTTCTGATTGGTTAACCCTTCTCTTGGTGGACTATAAAAATGAGTCAGCTCATTTTGGCTAGCTCACTAGTACACGTATATATAAAAAAAACTGTAACAAGGACCTCATAAACTGGCACTACAGAATCACAAGCAAACACTGTACCAAATAAAATAAATCACATCACTTTTAACAACAGTAACAACTAAAATGGATAGAACATATAATTTGAAGAGAAAATAATCACATAATAACAAAGTTGACGTTCCACACAATTTTGAAAAAAGTCTAGGAAGGAAGCCCCTCCCCCATTAGTACTGGGAAGAGCGATAACAGTTACTTGACCTGAGAAATGTATTTCCTGAAAATTGTTTTAATAGAAAATTTTAGAAATATCTTTTATATGTTACATCTGACAGTAACACTGGCTGCTCATTCAATGAAATTCGATTGTTTCCATATAAGGAAACAACTAATATTAACATTGCCATTGCTAGCAGAAGATTCATGTCAAGAGCATTTTTGGAAGTGAGTTCAATAGACTAGCTCGGAATTTGAACACGGCTCTACAATTCCACCTGATGCACCAATGCCTGTTATACTACCTGCATATGTTGTACAAATGTATATAAAATTTTCCAGCGAAAATCCGATTTCCAACTGTGGTTTCAATCCAAAAAAGCTTAATACAATAATGCGATTAACTTTTAAAGGACTAAGGCTTTGCATTAAAAAATGCTACAATAAATCATATCATTTAATCATATTCATGGCTCTATTTTAGCAAAACTTTATTTTCGTGCAAAAATAATGTTTACAAAGCCTGACAAATTTTTCCATGGTCAAAACGTTGAATTCAGTAAATTTCCTAATTTCGTTCTTGAATTAAACTCTATCTGATCTCTTTGGACACTGGTTGTGATTGTCAGTGATTGTTAGTGAACAATTGTGGAGGATTTGATATGGATTGAACGCAATACAAAATGCTCCATAATTGTAAATAAGTCGTAGTCCAATAAAGGTTAAAATCTAATAGCTATAAATTCAATTTTTCATATTTTTTAAACCCATTGACGTGATGTACTTAATTTTTATTAAAATGTTCACTTTGCACAATATGCTAAATTATGCAGAATTGATTTAAAGATTTAATTTTGACCTAAATGACGAAAAGTCCGAACTATCGTGGCGTGGATTATTAGCTGAGAATAACAATTAATGTAGTTTTGGTGCTATGTACAAGCCAAAATGAATAATCGTCTCTATCATTACTTGGATATTGATCTTTGTCTAGCTTAAGTAAGAAAAAATCGGTTAACGCGCGCGCGCGCGTGTGTGTGATAGAGAGAGAGGTAGCATCAGGCAACAGTTTAATGATAAAAATGTGCTTATTATTCACATGGATGAAATTTGCAGATCTAAATTTAGCTAATAATCGCGTGTGGCTACAAATTTATTGATACAATCTCATACTAGTAACGACCTGTAGTTGAGTGTTTCCGGAAATATTATGCGATTATATCTGCTCGCATGTTTACGCCTCTGAATATTACGCATCGTCGCATTATGTCTCTATGCTTATCAATGAGGTAATGTTATAACTGATATGAATTGCATATTTAAAAACTTCACTTAGTCGATATATATATGGTATATAAAGTTTTATATGTCAATATGATATATAATTTTTTATATATCATGACAATGTTAGATAATTTAATGATAAAGTGTAAAAAAATTCTGTGTGACGCGTTTCGCCTTTTTGGACTTTATTGGTAATGTTTTGTTGATGGAATTATATGTATAGGAAAGGGGAATATGAGAACGCAGACGTCAGTTATAATTATGCACAGACAGACAACGCTGAAAATGTTTGAAAAGTTTAAAATTTCAGCGTTTAGATCATTATATATATATATATATTATATATATATATATATAAAATATATATATATATATATATATATATATATATATATATATATATATATAAAATATATAATATATAATATATGCATATATATATATATATATTATATATATATATATATATATATATATATATATATATATATATATACACATATATGTTTATATATAATATATATATACATATATATATGCTATATATAATATATATATATATATATATATATATATATATATATATATATATATATATATATATATATATATATATATATATATATATATATATATATACATATATATATATGTATAATATATGCATATATTTATGTGTGCATTATAATATATACATATATATATATATACATATATATATATATATATATATATATATATATATATATATATATATATATATATATATATATATATATATATATGTGTGTGTGTGTGTGTGTGTGTGTGTATGTATGTATGTATGTATGTATGTATATAATACAAAGCCCAAACTGCTCAGCCGGGTGTTGTCCGATTGGAGGCCCCGGTCAGTGCTTTGTTACTTACGCTATCTTATCAACATTTGCTTTGTCTACCTACATTTATATAAGTTACAAATTAAACTAAGCACAACTGACTATTAAAGAATGACGATTTTTGCAAATTTTTTCGTCTAACTTCATGAATTTATTTTGCTTATGCTAAATCTCTAAAAAACACTATATTAAAATTTACTATTTTTTTAGCCACAATGTTGAATATGTTAAAATTATTCAACTTATTACAAGAAAAATCTCAAATTAATGTTAAAAATTGCCGCAAAACATTGTTGATTTATTTTAAGATGTAATGATCTATTATGACAGGTCTCTAATTTGTATTTATATTATATTTATTTTCAATTTCTCTACTTGAATTGTTCACCTATATTGCATTATTATACATAATTAGGTTACCATAAAATTTATATTTTATATGAATGTATTTTATGAAAATTGAGATGCAGTAGAGTGGGAGGGGAGGTGCTCCGTATCATAGATTCGGTGGGTGCCCACGAGACCCTTGCATCGGCTTTATATATATATATATATATATATATATATATATATATATATATATATATATGCGTATGTGTGTATGTTAAAATCTCACAAATAAAGTGACGTTTTGTGCATTCTTTGAATGAAGAGAGACATTCAACATGACGCCAAAATATGAAATATGATTCCAAAGTTTTTTAATGATTAAAAAGTAGAATCTTATTATGGATCCGTAATTTAACTTAGAAAAAAATGACCATTTTCTTTAATCTGCAAAGGATCATCCATCCTTAAAATATACTAGCATGCATATAAAAAATAAAATGTATTTAATGTTTGTAACGTAGATTACAATATAGCTGGTCTCCAACTTAAGTTAACCAACAGAATAATGCATTTTATAAAAAGAACCTGACGAAAATATACTTAATAATCTTTTCTATAAACACAATAAATAAGCAAAAATGTACTTTAAAAAATTAATTTTCAGTTTCTGGAATTCGATAAAGAAAGACTGAAAACTATGCAGCACAGTTAATTTAAAAAGTTTCTTTACAGATGAAAAAGTACTTACCATGTTTTTTTCTGCATAAAATGAGTGACAGGGGATTCGTTAGAAATAAGTAGACCAAGAAGCTTTTCTATATTCTTCCTGAGTGTTGTTGTCGTTTCTGAGATTTTTCTCGTTGGTTTGATTCAGTGCCTAACCTCACGCAGACAACGATGAGTCTTAAAGTGAGAGAGAAGTCTAGAACAACTGAGCCACTGCCTGTCATATATATAGTCGCCAGCTGTGCCGATTGGTGGTGGCGGTGGTGGCGATGTTGCAGCACTCACATATTGTGTTCGTTTTAACATAATAAAACCGTGTAATACGACTATATTACTCTTCTTATTAGGTATTTTATGTACTCATGACTGACGCAACATTTGCGCACATTAAAATGAGTTACTTTGCAAGATCAGAATGATACATATCACACAATTATTTTAAACTAAATTTAATTAGTCATTTCATTGTTTTATAGGGAACTGAGTATTCGTTATTTGCCAATATCAGAAAATTTGTTTTTGCTTTCAATTTCATTGAAAGTCCACTAGTATGATACAACTACTACTTAGTCCTTGAAATTAATTCAGTATCAAAATCAGTATATGATTTACATTTATTTTTAATTGTTGTTTTAATTTCTGTTAGATATTTTCTCAATTTAAATTATGTGGGCAAGACAAAACTACAAAACTAATAAAAAGAAATGTAAAATTGCATAAAAATAATTAAAAAGCAAACAAATAAATAATGCAATTGACTAAGTTTGTTTATTTCACTTTCTTTTAAGGGGATTGTTTTAAAAATATTAAAAGAAGAATGTTACTCACATGTATTCTTTAAATAAAAGAAACTGCTAAAATGACACCAGACGGTTAGGAAAAATTAGAATAAAATTTGATATGTAAAACTTTGTATATGTAAGGCTCAAATTGATGTTATAAAAGAAATTATGTCTGACGGATTATAAAAATATATAAATTTATAAATTTTTTAATGTTTTAATCAATGGTGAAAAATAGTTACTATAGTATTAAATTTCTGATTCAATTTGAAACCGATTTGTGACTATTTAAGAAGTCTGCCTTGTCAGACAGGCAGAAGGGTTTCGGCTTTCACAAGGAAGACGTCAGCGTGTTCTGGAATCTGAACAAAAAGAACTAAAATTCGCCGACGACGACTACGATTACTACGAAAGAGAAGAATCTGAAAGAAAAAGAACAAGAAGTAAAAGAAGAAAAAGAAATAAAAGCAGAAAGGAGAACATTCTAACTAAGATTATGATTATCTTTCTATAGTTGTTTGTGAAAGTTTGTCACAGAATTAAAGGTATCAACCCTGATTTTCAACTTTATATTATTTTATTAGAATTATCTCACTTTGTAAAACTGAACTATTATCTAAACTCATCGAAGCCTGTGAATTGTCAAACATTTTAACTCTTTTCTACAACTGAATGAATCGAAGTGAGTGGATATGCTGTTGATATTAATTATAATTATTTTATGAGCCCAATAGAATTATAATTAGAACTTGTTATCTTACATAAGTGTCAGGCGCACAAAGGAACATTTTCTGTAAGATTGTTTTATGAATTTTGCATTTTTATGCTATTTTTATTTCATTTAATAAATGTAAATTTCTTTCAAATTTCACACCAGAGTAACAATCTTGTGTTTTTACATTTGCGCCATTTATAATGTTCGGGATAAGAGATTTGGCGTTCTCTTTTCTCCTCCTCTCCCTAAAAATCTATTTAAAACTGCTGTCGATAAACTGAATAAACATTAACAACGTTTTGTTTTCAAAATTAAACCACTTGAAATCAATCCGTTATTGGCTTTTATTTAACCCGTTAAGATGTATTTACCGACAGCATTGGCATTGTTTTTTTTTAATAATCTTAAAATTAGCTATAGCTAAATAATCGGTACCACCAAAACGAATGCGTTTTTTCCGAAATTAAAGCAAAACATCACTACCCCGTTTCAAAAAAAAATTGCAAAAAATCCGGCAATTATCCGATATAAACGAAATCTTCAGTACTTATTCATTAATGAATTAATTGCATACTGAATAGATTATTTTATTAGAAAGCTTTATGAAAATATTGAGTGGGGGATGTCTGTTTTAACACCCTTTTTCGATATCCTTTTAATTTGGGGGTCGCAAATTTCTTTTACATTTATAAAAGAAAAATCCCTGAAGATGTTATTTCAGTAAAAGAAAAAAAAATGCAATATCAAATGTGAACATTTTTTTGTTTTACAATGGTATTCACGTCAGCAGGTTAACATTGTGATGAGCATACTAAAAATTCGTCTCGAACCTTACAAAAAAAAAAAAATTCAATAAAACTCAAAAAATAATTTTTGCTGAGAGTTTGTTCTTTCACAGTTTAATAAAATTCATATTGGACGGGGAAAAATCTACACTTATTTTTAAAATATTACTTATAAGTTATCAGTGAAATTTTGGCATTCATCCTGTTGCTGTTCCTAACAAAAGTTTTTTATATTAAATAAAGACATATTTGAAGAATCAAAAAATGTAAAGTTTAATGTCATTTTCGAATATGAACTATTTTAAAAAGAATTTTAAATTTTTATTTTATTTTAACAGCTGTTCCATTATTATTTGTATGGGTGTTCAAAAAGGAAATAATTCTGATTGAATATTCATAATAACTATTAAATTCAGAATAATTAAAAAAAACAAATTAGATGCAATTAAATATTTTATGACATCAGATAGGTAACAAAATAATCAAAATTAAATGCAAAGTATTAAGCTCAAACATCATTTTTATAACTACGTAAAATGTAGTATAATAAATAATTCATTCTACTCTCTACTTACTATGTCATAAAAGCGTATAGAATAAAAACATTAAAAAGTTCAAGTTAATTTATTGTGATCGATGACATCACAGGTAAATAAACATTATTTTAATTATATTTTAAGCAAAAAGTAAGTTTTACGCATACAAAATCTTATTAATTAATTCTTAAATTTACTGACCTTGAAACATATTTCTAGGACGAATATTGAACTTTTAAGAGATTTTTAAATTTGTCGTTGACATTTTTTCATTTGTATATGCGGTTCGATGTCGAACCTGTGGACGTGCCATTGTTTTAAAAATGCCAAGACACTTTATTTACGCACGGAAATTAATTTTTCTTTTAATATGGATTAGCTTTAGGTTATTATTATTCAAAATTTAACGTTAAATGGTAATATTAGTCATTTCCTTATAAGGAACCATTCACCATTAAATATACCAAGCAGTCAGTTGAAATTTATAAAATCTTTCTTTTGAAACAATTTTTCCGGAAAATAAGTTTTTCAAGTCCAGTAGCTGTTATCGCTCTTTCCAGTACTGATGGGGGTTTTTCTTTCTAATCTTTTATTTGAAGTAGTGTTGAATGTCAACATCTTGATTATGTCATTATTTTCTCTTCGAATTATATGTGATATTCATTTTAGCTGTTGCTGCTGTCGAATGTCCTCAAGTAATGCGGTTTCTGCTATTTGGTACAGTTTGTCGGAGTTACTTCCTCGTTCGATCCTTAAACTAAGAGAACAGGTCATTTCGACCTTGACCTCTCGGTTGTGCTCCCTATACACTGTAAACCTGTGGTAGAGACTAGCAAGTTCCCTTTTTAGTTAAGTTATATTACAAACCTAGTTGTAATATACTGCTAAACATTTTAGGTCTTAGTTCCCTTTAGCTAATCTCGACTTTTTTTTATAGAGACTTTACTGTGTTAGCTTGCCAATTCTCTTGCTGGTCTCCCTTACCACAAGACAGTGACTTCTCACTAAATTTAGGGTCGGCGACTGAACGGTCGGATACGCAGGCTCCTGGCCTTCGCGGCCAGGTCGTCGATCACCGGGCTGCGTATTAAGTTACGCTCCCATTTTTTTTTGTCTGCCAACTTAACGATAGTTGGAAACTTTCCTTTCTCTCTCTCCTTCGCCTACTACTCCTGGCTCCCGTACACAACGTTTGTAATTATTATGGGAGGTTACTAATATCGGACTCGACCGGCAACACGCAACGCCTGCACTGGACCTTTGACATGCCCGAACAATGACAGCTCCACTCTCCTTCCCAACCCGTCAAGTTGGCATCCCGGTCAAGATCAACATCAACTGCAACAACCAACAGCGATCATCACGGCAACAACTACAGTGGTCATCTCAACAGTGATCATCTGCAACGACCAGCAGCGACCACCTGCATGACCAGCAGCGATCACCTGTAACGCGGCAACGACCAACATCAACTAGAGCGATCATCTCTGCAGCGACCACCTGCATGACCAACAGCGATCACATGTAACGACCAACCTCGACCATCAATGCCTGCACCTGAACATCTGCATCTCTGCCGTTCCGACCACCTTTATTTCTTTTCTAGAATAAATTAGCATATATCATATATATCCTCGTTCTGTCGTCTATGTTGTTTCACCTTGTCAGATTTAACGTCTTCGAAAATGTTAGCGGGCCTCTCGTGACCTCATCACCCTTTTGTGATACGGGGGGCGCTCGGGGGGGGGTCCGCTACAAGTTCTTTGTGATTCTGAAGCCCCAGTCCACAAGGTTCGAAGAAGTGTGGTCTTCGCCAAAGCTTTACTCGCTCTAAGCGTTTTTTAACCATTGATCTTAGAAAGCTAATAGATACAACTGACAGTTTAGATTTTTTTGGATGGCTTTGGTGTCATGCATTACATTCATATGAAAGTTTGGATCTGACGAGGCTATTTATGAACAGGACTCGTGTTTTCAAGGTTAATGTTTTAGTTTTGTAGTAATTTGCTGTGTTGGTCTAAACTACATCTGGTGCAGCAGATTCTGTTCAATTTCCTTATCTCCTATGCTAAATTTGTTATAACTCATCCAACACCGACGTATTTGAAGTGTTTGGCATTTAATAAATTCACATCCTGAATTTTTATGGTGGATTCAGGATAGGTGCCATCGCTGTTTTCATTCTAATTCCAGATCATAGTTTCTGTTTTGGAAAGATTTATATTGAATCTTATTTCTTGGAACATTTAGTAGAAGATGTTGATTTTTTGTTCAAGATCGCTCTTATCCCATCTATGAATACCTAGGTCATTAGCATAACATCCCCTTATCATCAGTACATTGGCCTCGGAAAGAAAAGCAGGATCGTTATCTTCTGTTGGTCGATTTGTTTGCGATGCGGTATGGGATGCTTTGAAGATATTTAAATTATTTAAAATGCATTTTCGTTTTTTGTAGGAAGTCCATAAGGGTGGCTAGTTGCATATCTGATTGTACCTACAAAGAAATATACTCGGTATTTATTAATAGTTATGATTTAACATCAGAAATCATGAGATCGCCACCTAAAATAGGCTTTAATTTGAAAATTCTAATGAAAGAAAATTTTCTTTGACCCTTTCATTTTTTTATTTTTTCTCTCTAAACAAATATCTTAAGTTGAGCCGTATTTCCTACAATAGGATATATCTGGAATCGGCCGTTTTGATAACGAAGAACTAATTTAAATTTTCAATGAAAGTCGTTTTTTTAAATAAGTATTTAAATATTTATTTACAGAGATGCATCTTAATCTTAATAAACTAGACACTTTGAAGTGCTTTAAATGTATTGATTAAAATATTTCGACAGTTTTCTCAAATTCTATATCATTGGTTCCGATTTCATCAAACTTTCATAAAGCCTTTTGAAAAGAAACTCCAACCAAATATAAATAAACTATGACCGAACACACACACACACACACACACACACACACACACACACACACACACACACACACACACACACACACATTATAAGTGCTTAAGCGATAAATAACTTTCGGCACAATCTGAAAGGTAGAAAATTTTCTGTCTATATGGATCACAAACCTCTGACCAAGGGACTAAACTCACTAACAGACTAATATTCACTAAGGGATTTTGCAGATTCCAACTATTACTCTATAACAAATGATCAAAAGAGGGACACTATAATATAGCAGTACAAGAAACGTCATTTCAGTTGACACAGTTTCCTGCTCCTTTTTAATTATCAAAAATATTTTGGAAGAAGAATCCGAAACCATGCGTACCTCCTTCTCTAGGTAAGCTATGCTATTTCGACATTTTCACGGGATATCACAACCAAGTATAAGAGCTACTGTCAAAATGATTACTCAAAGATATATATGGCCAAGAATAACACCAGACCTCTTATACCTGGACAAATTGCTTAGCGTTTCAACAAAATAAGATTAACAGGCATACTAAGACACCTACATTTAGTAATTCGCATATCGATCTGGTAAGTGCAGTTACACTATCTCGAGACTACCAGTATACTCTGACTCTCGGTGGCTAGTTGCATATCTGATCGAAAATACAAGTGTTAGCTCTTGTATTTTCGATCAGATAATTTTAGCGAAACATTGGTCGATCAGTGGATCGAGCAATTTCGTGTTCCATAATCACCACAGATTCTTTTCAAAGAATTCACGAAATTGCTTGAGATTCAGTAAAACAGCATACCATCATTTTCGAATGCTATGGTCCAATGGTTTATTAATTAAAAACTGCATTAGACACCAGGAACAACCAAAATGATTAGGCAGACAATTTCTTTCTTATAAGAAACGCAGTCAAGGATGATCTGCAATACACTCTAGCTGAAATATTTATGGAACAAACTTGACTCTTCCTGGTCATTTTTTATAGTAACTCAAAACTCGAATTCACGGCAACATTTGTTCAGGAGCTAAAGAAGTCGCAGGTGCAATTCGCACCAATAAGACATGTAACCACACATATATATTCCAAAAATTGGAGCAACTGTGAGTATATTTTTGCTTGCAATGATGCAGTCAAAAAACTCCGTGTTATGAAGGACCTTGTTCAATATACAAGAAAGTTAGTAAATATTTTACCATTCTGCGCAATGGAAAGGACAATGCATTAACAGGCTTAAATCTGTATGTGTTAAATCTGCACGTATTCTCAAGAATACAGCAACACAACACAAATGCTACACCAATATCTACACAACAACAACAACTTAAGATAACATCTTCACAACAAAATACCAACCTTTATCAAGCACCATCTTATCAGAAGTGGTAGGAAGCTGTCACGGTCAAAACAACAAACAGAAATAAATAAATAAATAAATAAAATAAACAGGAACATATTTAATCGAAGACTAGGGTCACATGATATTAGCATAAAAACAGCGAGCTTTAAAAATTCTTCCTCTTTTTCCATTTTTCTGTTTCCTGAACAACTGCTGCTCAGCATGTAAGTAATTTTGCCACAACCATCAAGCACTCAGACGCACATCCACACATAGGCTCACACACTTACTCGCTGTTTCCAAATCTTTTTTTTTGAGAATATGTTGTTTTTATATGAAAAATGTTTGTTTATTTGTCCGTCATTTATGTTTGAAACTTTTGGTTGTTACTGTTTTTAGTGAGCTAGAAGTACTGACCGCAACACCACCTTCATAAATCGAAAGTTAATCAGGAATTCTAAATGATAAAATTGTTTGGTTTTTTTCTTTTGTTTTTTTTTTCTTTTTTTTTTTTTTGTCAAAAATGATTTTTGTTGCGGATGTGAACAAAGAAAAAGGCAAGAAAGGTATTTAAATATAAGATATTTTTATTTTTGTGCTTTTACAACTAAATTCTTTGTAACGTGTATGAGTTCTTACAGTCCTTTTTTGTAGTTGCTTGTTTAGATGAAAAGAAATGTGATTTCTTCGCGAGTATGTGCGAGAAAAGTGGCAAAGGAATAAGTGAAAGGAAAGTGCAAGGTGAGAAAAAGTGTGTCAAGTAGCTTGATGAGGGAGAGAGTAAGTATTAAGTAGCTTGGTGAGGAAGGGAATCTCTTTAAGGCATGGTGTAGTGAATCTGTTGCAGTATGTTTCCGCTCCTTCTCCTTAGTGGCTTGACTTTCCTTGCATACTCTTCAAAGGGATCACGAAGCATGTTTTTTATTGTCGGCGAGAACGCAACCCGTTGGTTGAAAAATGTTAAATATTAATTGTCAAAGCATTGTTATAGACAAGCGTATGGTTGCAAGAAAGAAATACGACAACAGCAGAAATAGATTTACGTGATTTATTTCAACAGAAACGTGAGGGTTTGGGACAGTTACCTTGTTCATAAGCCGGCTTCGGATCTAGGTCGATCTCTCATAGTAGTTCACACATGTTGACGCTGGCGCTCCCTTGCTGACAGCTGCTGACCGCTCGGCCTGACAGTGACAGGTCTCTTCACTGGCCACCTGTTGACTGCCTGTTGTACTTCCGTGTGACCCCTTTTATGGCGTTTTTTTTATGGCTTAACAGGCTCGAAAAACGAAGCGAGTATAATTTGGAGGGAAGCATTTTTATTGGACGAAAAATAGAACACTTTAAATATTATTTTATTTTTCGACCGGAACTGCAGTGCTGGTTTATTTGTAAATGAAGATAATGGCCATTTTGTGACAGGGTTTTGTCCCGTTCAAAACTACCTTTTCCACAAACAAAGTAGAAATATATTGCGTTGAGTGAACTTCTATTGGAAAAGGGGTCATTCAACAATGACAATAAATTATAATACAAGTTTAAAGACCTTATTTAAATTTTCAAAAGGCGTTCAAATGAAAAACATAAATGAAATTTTATTATTTTAAAAAAATACCTTTGTCTTTTTCGAGTTTTCTTCATTAGTTCTTGTTCCGCGTAAAAACAGAAAACCAAGATTTTAACACCAACAGTTCACATCAGAAAGAAAGTTTGGAAAAAATGATTAAGGGCGTCTGCTCAATATCTCATATTTTATTTTTCACAAATAGGAAAAGAACGGGACTCACTGTGAAATTTGATTTTTGTGATCAGATGTAATTTTTTTAGGTACTGGTTCCCAAAAGTTAGAAGGTTCAAATTAATGAACAGATTATCAATTTTCATTGAGGAAAATTCAGAGTTGTTTGCATCAAAGGAAAGTGAAAGTTGGAAAATATATATCCTGACGTTGTCGTAGGAACTCGACATTTTCTAGTTGATAACGGAAAACGTTCAACATGCGGGTTGCATCAAGACGAAAATGAGTCTTGGAAAAGACACGCATATCGACATGTTGAAGTTTTGGTTTTGTTCGTTTTTAAGATATTTTTGTTTGTACGAATTGGTCAAAACACGGAATAAAAAACATTGTCCTTCAAGGTTGAAAATCGGGATGCAATTGAATTGAAATTTTGGACGTCTGTGACGTCAGGAAAATGGAATTTTTTAATTCAAATTCTGATTTTAAAACGTTAAAGGAAAAAAAAATCAACAACTTTCCTCGCCGCCAGCAAAAAATGTTTAAGTTTGTTGGCTTAACGAGAACTGAAAATGGTGCAATCCGATCCCATATATCGAACACACACACGCAAACAACCTGGGAAGGGAGGAAAAACTCGCGCGCGCGTAAAATGTAGTTGAATTACCTTTTATTCCACAACATGCCTTTAAATCGTATTTTTTATTTTCGACCGGAAAAACAATTGCGTTTTTCCAATTTTTGACATCAGGACAATGCCACCCACCCCAATTTTACAAGAATCACGAAGTTTTGATCGAAGAACTTGGTTGGGAGAAAATTCCTCATCCAATATAAACTCCCGATCTTTTTTCTTCAGACTTTTTGCGTTTTATAATAAGAATAATTTGGAAGAAACATGTTTGAATAACACAGGAAAAGGTTAAAACTTAGACTTGGAAATATGAGTTCTTGAGCTCATCAAAGCCAAAAAACTGTAATTTAGAGTAATGGAATTGCATGTTAAGCTTGTTAATAGATGGAAGAAAAAGGATTCAGGAAAATACATTGTTGATTGAATCTTGTAATTAAATTTAACATTTGGTCACTTGTTTTCAAGATTCAAAATTCTTACAGAACTTTTGGATGACCTGATAAAATATACAAAGTCAAATATATTTATCAAATAATTTTGTTATATAAGGGTAGACGATGTAGCTTGATGGATAAAGAGATGAGTAGGTGATGTGTTTTTTATCGCCTCGAAAATATATTCGTTAATCCTTCGCTAATCTGTTCCATTGTCTATCCTAACTCTAGATTAAACAATCAGTGATGATGCGTAAATTCCTTTTACAGATAAATGGATTGATTCATAATATTCATTTACCACGAAAATTTTTTATTTAATCTAATCTAGATTTAAAGATTGACTATTCTAAGATTAAAATTCCAAAACTTCATTATCTTAATTTCCGTTTTAGTTGTTCTTTTGTTTCACAAAAATGTATCTATCTTCCATTAAAGATAAATTTTATTTCTAAAAATCGTATATTTTTTAATACAGCAATCCAATATCATTTTATGTCAAATATTTTTGCCCTTCCTTGCTATTTTTAAATCAGTTGTCCTTTACCTCCTCCTGATGTTGAAAAACTATAATTCCCGCCTATAAATTGAATGTTTTTCCTTTAAAATATAAACATTAAATCTGTAATGAAAAAAAAAAGTTGAAACAAAATCATTTATTTAATGTTTCAAAAATTTCATAACATTAAAGTTGATTTCAGTATGGAAAATCACAATTTAATGTAAATAGAATGTTAAAAAATAAAAATTTTCAAACCCAAAATGGTTCTTGGTAATCAATGCATAACGTTGGTTTGAAAATAAATAAATAAAAATAAATAAATAAATAACAATAAAAATTTTTCCCATTTCGCGATTATTAAAATCAACTCAATTTTAATAAAATAAATCTAATACGAAACGTGTGTTGTTAATGTTGAGGCAACGAAGATGTGCATGTACGCAAAGAAAGATAAATATCCTGCATTAAACAGTATCAAAATCTTTGAATTATATTTAAATCAAAATATAAAACTATTGGAAAATTTCCTCAAAAAAATTTATATTAGACACAATTCCACAAAATAATAATTAGCAGAAAAAGCAAAGAAAATTCAGACAAGAGAAAATGTTTTAATAAATAGATTTTTTGATAACAAATGTACAAAACAATAGTTATCAATTATTGTTCAAAATGGTGAAATAAATTTTTGTTTTAGATTTTTTGACAGTCTAATTTTCTTTTTTATAGACTTTAAAAGTTATAGCGTAATTTGACGAATTTGATCTAATTGTCAGTTCAATGTAATAATGTTTTGTTTCAAAATAAACAGTTCAAAGTTTGTTTTCAAAGCGCGCTCGAGCGTGATTGTAATATTTCTTTGCTGTTTTACATGTTTGACGTTTGAATGTCTGTTGCTTTATTGTTTGCCGGATGAGAGTTTAGTTTCTTTGACAATGAAGGAAATAGACCGTGGTTATGTTAAAAAGGATTAAAAAGGATTCTTATAGTCTTTGTCATCAAATTTATGATGACCCTCGTCACGTAGCGTATATTTCTGAATGTTTTTTTTAAATACACTATTTCATAATTGTTTCTTTGTTGATAATTTCGTTGGTCATATTTATCACCCTTCAGGCTCCAGAAAATATTTTTGAAAATTTTTTTCTGATATTTTTAAATTAATCAAATTATGTCTTTTGCCATTTTAATTTGGAGTCTAAGTTTTGTTTAATTTTTGAAGTTTTGAGAACATTATAGTGTCAGGATCCTATAAAACTTTTTTTTTTGTATATGATTGTTGCCATTTTGATCACAGTTTATATGCTATTTATAACTGAAATGGATGAAAATAAAATCACGTAAAGACCGAATCGATTTGCCAGTCATTTAAATTTTTATTTTGTGCTTGTCGATACTTTAAAAAAAGAAAAAGAAAGAAAACCAGCATATAATTTATGCAGTGATAAAATCTAAAATGCCTAGGAAATTTCATTTTACCAATGGACGATAAAACAAATCGAATAGGCATTTTTTGTTTTCACATTGTGGAAAAATTTATTAAAACGAAAAAGATTAAAGAAAAAATACTTTGAAACAAAGCTATGAAATTTTATTTTACAGTCATTTTTTACCACTAATCAAACGCTGAAAGAATTGAACAGTTCTAATATAAATACTACTACTAGATTTAAAGCAAAATCAAAGATATTTCCGTTAAAAATGTAACCACTGTCACTATAAAAAAAATTATTTGCATTTTGGGAGTCGTAAAAACACATCGATTTTTAAAATCTTCCAAAATTTACCTAATTATTGTCTATTAAAAACTTTTGGCATTTATGTAAAAGAGAATGTATAAGTAGTCTCTCTTCAACATTTTTTCTTGTTATTGAACACTTTTTAATTTGATGGTTTTTCAAATGTACATCGCAGCAGAGTTTACATTTATTTAAAGTCTTTCAAAAATAAATACTGAAAAAATGAAAAATCAGTATCCCAAATATAGATATGGATGTTTTATTTTGAATTTTAAAAATAAAATAAAAATAAAATAATATCTGGACATTTTGTTCAATTTATAATCTTTTTTATTTTTATCTGTCTGTAACAAAAAAAAAAAAGAATCAAAAAAAAATTTTCAATGATATGTTTTTAGATATATTTTTGGAATTTTCCATAATATCGATTTTTAATATTTTCGATATTTTCATGTTCATTTTATGAAACTCTAGCTGGTTCGTTTTCACTATTCTTTATGTAACTGCATCAATACAACATTTGCATTAATAATTTTGTAAATAAAAAGAATCTCTGGGAAAATTTATTATTGAGGTTGTAGTAATTACCACCACCATTACATACACACAGTACATAGAAATCATGCGACAAGCATTCATTGGTTATTCTCCTCAAAACTAGCTCGCTGATTGGTCAGTTCCGACCAATCAAACCACCTGCACGCGACAAATCTGTTTTCCCGCTCAATATGCTTTGAGCCTCCCACGATGCACACCATATATAAACAAAACACGAATAAGCTCCCTTTTTTCTCTTCTTTTTTTCATTCATCTTTCTCCTTGCTGCCAAGATGCAATCTTCAAGAACCTCCGTCTTAACCTTGCGGTCAGATGTTAAAGAACATTACCATTTCACGCAAGTACGAACTCTAAAATCTCTTCTGAACTCTTACCAATCCACAATTTCTAACATGCAACAGGAACTTATTCTTCTAAACTACAGTTTAATAATTAATTCACTTTATGAGCTCAAGTACAAATATTTCCAAATCTAAGAGACATAACTCTATCAAACCTTCAACTTATATGCATGTACACCAAACACTAATAAATTCAATTGTCATGTTTTTAATCATTACATTCTGTTTTGTATTTTATACTATGTGCTATTTTACGTCAAATATAAATTGCATTGGATAGTAATCTCTATCTTCTTAGCTTTCCTTAATCACGCCTTTCCTAGTCAAAAGATAAATATAGTAACCATAATGGTGAAAATCCAAGGTTGATTCAACCTTTTAGTCGTTTATAACTTCACAAATAATTCAAACAATCTAGACTGTTGCTAGGCCAGTAAAAGGAGTTAGGACCTACATAAAAAATTATTTTTCAGCATTTCAGTGCATTTAACAAGCTGGTAGTTCTCTAAATGATATTTTAAAATGTAGTTAAGAATAAATAGGCTTGTGGTAAACCTGAAAATCAAGGTGTTATATCTGAAGAACACCAGTTCTTCTCCATTTTTTTTAATGAAGAAACAGACTTTATTTTTATCTCCCCACCTTTTATGTTTAACCATTAGAAAGGATTTATTTATGTTTAACCATTAGAAAGGATTTACTTATTTGTTCTGAATTTTGACTATAACTCGATCATATAAGGTACCTCCACTTTTTCGCGGGAAAACAGCATAGCGTAATGAAAAAGGCCACAAACTTGAAAATAAAGTTTTATCGTTAACATGTTTATGTTATTATTAAGATGAAACACCAAAGTATTTTTTGATTATTTTTTTAAAAATTTTTTAATCCTTTCTAACAGGTTCGAAATTTTGGTTAAAATCTTGTTTTGTTTACGTTATCAGGGTGGCATAATAATAACATTGACTTTTTGCGGGTTTTTTCCGTTGAAAACACATTGATTGGGAAATTCTTGTAAAAATCAAAATAGTTGTCCGATTTTAATTAAATTTTTAGGTCTTATTCACAAATGAATGAAATTATTTTTGAAATTTTTTTAGAAAATTTTGGCAAAAATTTTTTTTTTTACATATGTTCCACCTATTTATTTAATTTCCTGACATTTCGCAAAATACCTTTCTACTTCCTGTTTTTTTATTCGTTTAAAGTAGGACTCCTTGAGGAATGTAAATCACTTAATTTTATTTTTTTCAAATTTGCACTGAAGATCTGCTCTGAATTGAAAAACAATGAATGCAATAAAACTATGACATTATTTAATTAGAAAAGCTTTTAACTGCTTTTGTAAATAAGTTATATTAAAGCCTGAAGAAATAAAATTTTTCCTATGACTAATGAATTTTTACAAGAATGTTTTCATGTTTTTAAAATTTTAATTATAATAATTTATAATAGTTTAAAAATCGTGTAAAATCTGTACTGGACTATTTCCTGGATGTGATATAGTAATTAAGTGGAAACGAAAATTACGAATCAGAAACTGAACAGATTTATAAACATAGTTACACTATTCTATTTTTTAAATTATTTCTTATTTTTTTATTTAATACGTTCCTTTACAGAGAAATTCGCTCGTTACGATTTACATTTCTACAGGTTTTCCCTTTAACTTTAAAAGTTTAAAATTTAAAGTAAATTTTACTTTTTCAATTACTATTTCGCTAAATATTTTTATGTATTTACATTAGTGTGGGTCATAATTTACTTGAGTAATTTTTAAAAAACTTTTTTAAGGAGAAACAATTTTTTTTTCTTCTTAATTTCTTTTTAATTTTTTAATTTTATTTTAATTTTATTCCTTTTAATGACAGTTATTTAATTTAATTTTAAAACTAACGTTTTGTCTGGCCAAATATGTCAACTGACATAAGAAATTGGACAAAATCTTGCTTATCATGCCAGAAGAACAAGATAAATAAGCACACCAAATCACCCGCAGGCACATTCATCACACCTGATGCAAGATTCACAAACATACACGTTGATATTGTAGGACCTTTAACTTGTTCTCAAGGATATACATATATCCTTACTATCATAGATAGGTTTACTCGCTGGCCTGCTGCAATAGCAATCAAAGATATTACAGCCACAACAATAGCTAAAACTATCCTTACTGAATGGATCGCAATATTTGGTGTACCTTCAGTAATCACAACAGACAGAGGAGCTCAGTTCAGTCGACATTATTTAGAGAGTTCAATCACCTACTCGAAACTCGACACAAAACTACAGCCTATCATCCTTGTTAAACGGAATGGTAGAACGTTTCCACAGACAGTTGAAGACAGCTCTAGCAATGAAACAAAACAAAACTAATTGGCTAGAAAACTTACCACTGGTACTTTTATCAATCAGAAACATTGTAAAAAGATTTGGGTGGTACACCAGCTGAAATGGTTTTTATATACATCACTGACTCTACCTGGTCAATACTGTGGTGACAACACGAACATTTTACCGACAACAACGTTTGTACAGGAATTAAAACATAGAATGTCACCATTAACGTTTACACCAACACGGAAAGCAAACAAAAATATATACCTACCAAATGACCTTTACACTTGCACATATATATTTATAAGAAATGACGGTGTAAAAAAACCTTTATGTTCAAACTATTCAGGTCTATACCAAGTTATTAACAGAAAGGACAAGTATTTCACCATCTTGAAAAATGGAAAGCATGACACTATTGCTATCGATCAGATTAAACCGGCTTATGTCGATAACCAATTCTCACAGCAACTACAAAAAGAAAAACTTTCAGGCTCACGTTGACTAAATTGTGGATGGACATCACCCACTACAGACAAAAGTACTATTTGACCCTGATAGAGTTTCTCGATCTAGCAACCGTTAACTCGATAGTACTCTGAGTGTTATTCGCCAGTTGGACTCTATTTTCTGCGAGGGGGATCTGTCGCGTAAGTTGATTTTAGATAAAAATACCGCATTTAGTAGCGGTACATTCAAGTCCTTCATGGATCCAGCGACGGTGTACACATTTTCCATCAGGAAATGGGATCGTGGACTGTCAACCGGATTACTGCGATGATGCAGTGTGCGATACAGGAAGCCGTGTATTGGTACAACGCAACACCGAAAGATATTACCTCGAGCCTCACTGCACCCGCCAACGCAATCTACTCCTATGAGATTAGACTGAAAGGTATTGACACAGTACCGTCACTAAAAACAATAATAAAGCATGATATATACAAGATAGGAGATGTTGTCTGAGTGAAACCGTTCCAGAGTTGATATACTTTCAAGTTTACAACATGAAAAGTGACTAGTATCGTCAGTTCACAGTTCAGCCTGGTCTGCCTTATGTTAAGGATCTTTGACCACCGTGGGTTCAGGATTTTGATGAATCATCCTCGAGCGACAGTGAACTCGAAATAGAATCTGCGCACATTCAATGACCCTCCAGCACATGTCGAGAAAGATGAAGATGTGTAGCTTTCACGGCCGGTTCGTTCGATGTCCAATTCCATCGGCTGATCGAAGAGTTGACCGCTTCGACCCAAGCTTTGCCTTATCACACGGTGTGTTTGATTTTGATCATAATGCTAGCAAAGTTCGCATCGTCGACGGGAATTGTCTTATTGGGTTGATCCAGGAAGAGTGAAGTCACAAGTGAAAAAAATAACTTGAATAAAAATGAATGCTTATATATATTCTTTTTGTACAGTGATTAGTCAGTCTTGACGTTAGAATTTATCAATTCTTCATGTCGAAAATTATCAACCCGACCAGCATCATAAGTTAAACACACACCTCGGTTGGTTTGCTTAAGTCTGAACAAGTTTTCTTGCACAAGGATTATGTCGGAGGTTCTCTTCAGGCAGGCAGTCACATGATATCAGGCAAGATGGTCGTCTCTCGTTTCGATGTCTGAACAACTGTCAGCCGCTTCGATTTTTTGCATTTGTTGACATTCACCCAAAACCGACGTGGGGCATGACGCGGTTAGGAGATTTTGTATTTCTCCTATCTTCCAACATAGAGCCCTTTTGTTGTCTGGCTCTGGAAAATTAACTACATCTCTAAAATTAAGGAGATTCCCTTTTCCTATGGGCAGCGGTCAAGAGTATCGATCCGCCCCAATAAATTCCTTCTTCTCTTTTGGTATCTCACACCAATACTTCCCAATATGCGCGGACAATTCCTTCACCTCCCTCGGTATTTCACCTGCGCCTGCAACCTTGGCTACTCTTCGACCAATCTAGCTCCCGACTGTTTGGCGTGGCCTAACGTATGGTCACTGATTAAAAATTATCACTTCAAATTCCGCTTACGCAAAATTTTATCATTTTGTCCTTGTGTAAAATCAGTTACTTACCAAATGTTTTACTCTATGGCAGTTACCCTCCCAAGCCACGCCAGGGTAGTTGTTATCCAAATACCTTAGGCTACACAAAGAGACTTTATATTGTGTTTTCGTAATCGGGTCTGCAAACGGTTTCATTAATCAACTGTCAGCCTTAAAGATCGACATATGGCTTCTTTGTGACCACTGGTTTCAGAGAATTAGCTTTTCTTCTGAAAGAAAAGAGAAATCTTTCTCTCGGTCTGTCCATCGTTCTATTCATTAACCCTTCTCGTCTCGTTCCAAGCTATGTTTTTATATTTAGCTCCTTTTTTTCTATTTGCCAAATAGTGTCACAGATGAAGATGATGCGAAGGAGCACCAGACAAAAACGTCTACTCCTCTTTATTAGTGCTATAATCAGGAGATCAAAGAGGGAGCATGTAATAAGGAAGAACAGCATTTGGCATTTGAGGATGGCGTTTGACAATGGTTGGTGTGTTGGCGACTGTCAACGTGTTTGTCGTACCTCCTACATCTCTTAGAGCGGTGAGGAGTGTCAAATGACAAAATGCGTCTCTTGAGTTTGTGGCTCCACGCATTTACTACAATTTTTTTTTCAAATGTATAAATCGTAATCAACCAATCAGAGAAGCTCTCGCTCGATAACCAAAATTCCATTCTGATACACTTTGACAAAATTTAAAAGCAATGAAATTTGGAACTACAGAAAGAAAGTCAGATCGATACAGACTGAAAATTTTACTTAGATAAGGCATACTTTTCAACCAGGCACGCGAAAAGCTGAGCTTGTAATTATTCGACACAATAACTCGGGTTATGGATATTACATATTTTATAAGTTAATTAATCACTACAGGGATGATTAGAATTTGTTTGCTAAAAATGATATTGAATAAGAAGCAGTAAAGAAACCCAGTACGATATTAGCATGAAATTTCATCTAGATTATTGTTCAAAGGCAAGCTTTAAAAAAAGGAAATTGGTTCAGACAACTATTATTATTATGAGAGAAGACGCGTAACACATGTCAGGGTTAAGACAATTTACTACTTGCATTATTCACCATATATTTTTCTGACGTTCTCCTCCCCGAATTCTTTACTATCTTCCTTTATTGGCAAGCTAGTCTAGGGAAGATAATTGGAATGATAATATTACACCCCCCCCTTTTATAAAGAATTGAGAAAAAGAAACAGAACAAAAATTTTAAAAATGAATAAAAGCTCTTATTCGTTGAATTTTGTTGGTGGCCTTTTGCAGCCGGATCTAGCTATTGTCTGTTGTCGTGCCAGAGAGTAGAATTGCGTCATGCGTTTGATGTGGGGCATGTTGACTTGAATCATATGCTAGTTAGTTGGTCTCCACTATTGGTTTATAATCAAGGATTGGTTTTCGAGGGATTTCGGATGGATATGCATTATGACTCGTTTTGCCAAAGACTTAAGTTATTAAATCTGAAAGAAAAAGAAAAAAATTAGACGCTTAAACTTAATTCACATTTAAAATCGATCCAAGTTATTGGATAATATCATGTCATTGTTGCTTTTTGATAACAGATTTCATTGGCTGCACGCAACGTTGAGCGATACCATTTGATTGTGGATATTTTGAAGATGGTGCACGGTGGTCAAATCCCCATTCTTTCGAGAACTGCTTAAATGGCGCTAAGCTGAAATGGGTGCCGTTATTGCTGATCGCCCTGTTTGGGATTCCTTGTCCCCTAAATAATTGTTTGGTTTGGTTTGGTTTGGTTTATTACCTCCTACCTAGAGAACTCACTTAATCTCCATATAAAAGGGAATTTGGAGTAATAATCAACATAAAGTTGGACCCATTGAAGTGGAACAAGTCAGTGCCCACCATTTGCCATGGTTTACCAGGATCTCATGTGGCATCAGGGATTTATCCCTCTGCAGTTTTGGGTGTTTTTGGCATGTATCACATAGCTGAATTGTCCTATCAATGTCTTTATTGATGTTGTTTCAAGACACAGAACTTTTTGCTCTTAGCTCGCACTTCTCGATTCCTTGATGGCTATAGTGGATGTTGAGCAGTACCTCTTATTGTATGGACTGTGGGACAATAATCCGATCGTCCTTGATCAAAATCCCATTTTCAATGGCTAGCTCTTCACGATATGGTTGTATGTTCTTGCCAACTTCTCTGAATGTGCCCGGTCAATCTATTAGAATCATGTCCTTTAGTTCGCACAATGTTGGGTCAGTATTTGTTGCCAGTTGTAGCTTTGCTAACTTCTCCGCTGATAATTGAATGAAGTCAACTCTAATGTCAAGATTGATTGCTTTCTTGTCAGGGAATCTGGAAAATTCATCTGCTAGTGTCGTTTCTTTGCCTAGGCGACAGACAATGGTCATGTCGTAACCTTGCAGCATTCGATGGAGACGTGGCGGAGATGCAATCAGGTTTTTCAGGTTGATCATCTCTCGTGGCTTGTGATCGCTTTACACTTGGAAAGCACACCCGTAGATGTACGTTCGAAAACGATCCCATCCAAACAAAACGAATAGGAGTTCCCGTTCGATATTAGCTTACCACTGCTCTGTTTCCATCAGAGATTTCGACGCAAATGTTATGGACCTTTCATCCTGGAGAAAAGCTGCACCCTGACATCTATTACATCGATTACAGTTCGTTTATCAGGATCAAAATAAGTCAGTAGCTTTTCTTGTCAAATCAGATCTTTGATTTGTTGAAGGCACTTCTGGTGACTTTTAGTTCGCCTGTGTTCGGTTTCTTTTTTTATTAGATCTCTCATAGGTGATATGAGATCAGAGAGACGCGGAATAAAAGATGCAATATAGGTGATGATTCCCAGCAATTTTGTAAGTCTGACATTTTTCGAGCTGGGCAATTTCTTTATTTCATCCACCTTACTGGGACCAGGGTGTATCCCATTCTCATCTCTATGATGAGAACGGGATACACCCTGGTCCCTGAGAAATTCCTTCTGGTCGACTGTTGAACTTGAGCCCTTCGATATGTGCTATCTTCATTATGCAGATTCCAGTTGTGTTCCGCTTTGGTTTTGGCATATACTACATCATCGATTAAACCTAGTGTCCCAGGGTATTTCTCCAGTATCATGTTTATTATTTGCTGGAATGCATTTTGGGACATTACCAAGCCAAAAGGCATTCTCTGGAGAGTTGAAAGTGGCCAGTAGCTGTGATCCAGAATCTAGTGTGATTGACCAGTATCCGTTTTTTTTTTTTTTGGCGTCCAGTTTGAAAAAGTACTTGGCACCAGAGAGTGTGTGCAAACTCCTTCATTATGGGCGTCTTATGGTGACATCGCATGGTTTAGAGCTTTTGGATCCAACCAAAGACGAAATTTGCTATTGCCTTTGCAGACATACACTAGGTTGTTAACCCATTCTGCGAATGATACCATGTTTCATCATGTCATCTAATTCGTTATTGATCTGATCTCTCAGATGGATGGGACATTTCCTAGATGCGTGGATTACTGGAAGGTTGTCCGGTTTTAGGACATTGTAGGATTCACCCGCGAACTTTCAGCCTGTGCATTCAAACTGATCCGGTACATTAGGTCTTTTGCGGAGTTGATCTGAGCTGGATTTTTTTTAATGACGCAGACCAGCCCCGGGTCTCTAAGCGAGAGTAGTCCTAGTATAGTAGGCCCGTTTGAGGTCACCACAAAGAATTTCCGTGTTTTACACTTTAATTTGTAGCACTTTGTATTTTAATGGACCCATGTCGAGTGATGCTGGAGCCTTTATATGCAGTCAGTACAGCTGATCCACTACATATTTCACCAGAGAGTGGCTGCCCAGAAGGGCTGATTTTTCCCTGGAACATCCGACAGAAAATGGAGTGAATTTTCTTCAGCCCCTGTGTAAACCTTGGCTTTTACTTTATGGGTGCCTGGTAGGTTGGGAAGCCTGCAATGAATATCTGCAAAAGCCTCGGTTCGAATGTCTAGTTTTGTTGAAACTTGACTAATGCATGGAATAATAATGCAACACAAAATGTACTTAGAAAAAAATGTATTGAAACAAGATAGTGTACACAATATTTACATATAGTCTTTTGTATATTCCTGGTAAGACCGTTCCTGGAGAATGTGTTGACTGAGTCACAGTCGGGCGGTCTCTGGTTGAATCTCTTGATTCCACCCTCTCTTCCCGGTACCAACCATATTTATATGGTCGGTACTCCACTATGCAAATTAGGTGAATCCTACCACAACACCCCCTCCCAAGCCTTGGAATCCCTTTTGGATTTCAAACTGGCTTCCTATATGGGTTGATGATTATGGCTATTTCTTTGTAGATCCATTTGCATACTTCATATGCATATGTCCATCCACTTAATTTTAATATTTTTTCCGTTTTGGATTCACGTCCAATGGGTCCGTGAACTTTCGTTTCCTACCGGATCTACTCGGTTCAGGAGTATTCTGCGGAGGTTCTACTTGAAACATATCATACATTACCTCAATGGGATCTTCCTCCTCATCCGGTATACTCTCTTCATGCTCTATAACGTAACATTTTTTAAGTTGATTCTGGTGCCTTTTATGAGTATTCTTCGGCCTTTAATTATGTAAATCAGGTCACCGATTCTCTTGTCCACTATGCCTCGCTCCCAGAACTCAACGTTGTTTTTTTTAGCACTTGAAAAACACCTTCTCTCCGGAGGTGTATCTTTTTTTCGCTGTATACATAGCATTCTTTACTCTATTTTTCCTGGCAAAAGTTTGTCAAACACTGATTTAACTTTCCTAGCGAACATTAGTTCAGCTGGTGCCATGTTTGAGTGTGTTCTCTGGTTTGGCGTGATTCTGTATACTTGTAGAATTGCTGAAGCGCCTTTTCCGTTGGAACTCCTGAGGCTTTCTTCAGAGCGCGCTTTAAAGTATCGACAAATCTTTCTGCGAGTCCATTGGACCTCGGATGATACGGCGGCGTCGTTATGTGGTTAATTTGATATAACTCACAAAATTCCTTAAATTCTTCAGAAGTGAATTGTGTACCATTGTCACTCACAATACACTCCGGCACACCGAACCGTGCAAATAGTTCATGCAAGAAAGTTGTTGTGGTATTGGACGTAGGCTTTTTGCAGCGTAGTACTTCCGGCCATTTTGTAAAACTATCTACCACTATTAAGTAGTAATAATCATCTACTGGACCAGCGAAATCAATGTGTAATCTTGTCCACGGATGATCCGTCTTGGGCCATGTACTATAGGTGGTGCCTTGGCTGCTAACGCACACCCTTTACATCGATGAACCATGTTTGCGATATCCACATCCATTCCTTTCCAATATACAAAGCTTCGCATTAAGCTTTTGTTCTATTAATCCCCGGGGTGACCCATATGAAAGTCCCGTAGTATTCTTTTCGACAACTTTTTTGGTACTACTACTCTCTCACCATATAATAAAACTCCTTCACCTATTGAATAAATCTCCTGCACTTTTGGTCATTTGCTACCATTTTGCTTTTTATTTCTAAAATGAAATCATCGCTTTCAGCTTCTTTTTAATTTCCTTTAGTGTAACCGGTAGCTCTCTTACAATGTTGTTTACCATGCTTTTCACCTCATAATCTGCTCTGATATCTGCAATAATTGATTCTTCGAATCTTTCTTCTTGACTCGGTACGAATCTTGATAAACTATCCGCATGAATTATATTTTTTTGATGATAGGTGCTTTATGTGAAAATCATAATTGAGAAGAATGGTTCCCCATCTCAACAGACGATTTGCCGTATAAACGGGTAACCCTTTCTTTGAACCAAAAATAGTGATCAAAGGTTTATGATCCGTTTCAAGCATAAAATGTCTGCCGTGGATGTATCTGTGAAATTTTGTTATGGCAAAAATGATACTCAACGCCTCTTTTTCGATTTGTGAGTAACTTCTTTCTCCTGGGAGTAAAGTTCTCGAAGCATGTGCAATTGGTTTTCTAGAACCATCTGGCATTATGTGTTGAATACACGCCCCTATCCCGTATGAACTGGCATCACTTGCCACTACAATATCCAGTTTTGGATTGTAATGGGTTAAAAAGAGGTCGGACGTAAGCATTTTCTTTATTTCATCAAAGGCTTTCTGACATTCTACCGTCCATTCCCATGCCTTGTCTTTTTTTAGCAGTTCATTCAACGGAGCTCTTAAATTGTACATTCCTTTAATGAACGCTTGATAATAATTTGCAAGCCCCAGAAAACTCTGTAGCATCACCACATTAGTGGGCGTCGGCATGTCTCTAATCGCAATGGACCTTTCCAGATCTGGAAATCTGCCCTTTTTGTTGATTATGTGACCTAAATACTTAATTTCCTCCAAACCAAATTCGCACTTTGACTCTTTGACTTTAAATCCAAAGTCCTGAATCTTTTTAAATACTTGATTGAGATGCTCTCGATGTTCTTCGACGATTTCGCTCCTTACTATGATGTCGTCTAAGTAGGCGCACGCAAAGTCTAAATCATTCAACATGACGTCCATAGCTTGTTGAAAATGGCTGGTGCCACTTTAATACCAAAAGGAAGCCTGTTGTACTTGAATAACCCTCTATGCGTGTTTATCCCTAGTAACTTCGAACATTCCTCTTCGACGGGAATTTGGAGATAGGCATCTGATAAGTCGATTTTTGAAAATATAAATCCACTATTTAGCTTGTTAAAAATCTTCTCCGGACTCGGTAACGGGTAATGGTAGTCCTTAATTACCGAGTTCAACCCTGTCGAAAAATCAACGCAGACTCTGACTTGGTTTGATTTCTTTTTTATGCACACAATCGGCGCAGCCCATGAATTAGATTCTACTTTCGAAATAATTCCCATTTTTTCCAACCTATCAAGTTCTTCGTTAATTTTCTCTACACTTGCCAAAGGCACGTTACGTTTCTTTTTAAAAATTGGCATAGTATTTTGCTTTAATTCAAATTTGGATTCAAACTTGTTACATCTTCCAAGACCAGGTGTGAAGGTTTCCGGAAACTTTTTCTTTAATTCATCTTTAATGTCCTGTCTTGTTTGCGTATTACTTTCTACTTTTTCTGCAGAATGAGTTTAACGGTTTATCCCACAATTCGAATGTTTCAATAAAATCTGTACCCATCAAGTTTTCTCCATTTTCAGGATGAAAACTTTTATTTTTAACTATCCTGTTCAATTTCATGGGAAGTACAACCTCGCATTCGAAGTTAATTTCCTTTCCAGTTACCGTTCGAGCGCATTTCGTTGACTTCATTATTGTAGGCCTTTTTAAAATTTTCTATGTTTTATAGTTCATTATTGTTAAATCTGAACCCGAATCGAGTTGAAATTTGATATTCTTTTTAAATATTTCAGTCGTCACATATTTCCTCAAATCTCTATCTGATTTTATATTTGAATTTGTTTGTCTAATTCGCCTATTGACTTTTTTCGTTTTACAACACGATCCTTTGTGTCCATTCTTATGGCACACGAAACATTTCCTATTTCTATATGGGCAATTTACCTCCCAGTGCAACGTTGCAACGTCTACAATTATATGGTGGAATCTTTTTTTCCTCCTCGTTCTTTTCATTTAATTTTTCTTGTCTATTTTTAAAATACGCCGAATTTTTACTCCAATTTTTTGCTGATCGGTACTTTGACTGTTTTTTTATTTTTTTAATATAAGCAATGCCAGCTTCTTCGATTTTTTGAGACTCTTTCTTTAAACTTACGGCCCGCTGACACTCCTCTGCTAACTTTTGTAGGGTAAGGTTTTGTTCAGATTCGAGTTTAGCCAAAACTCTACGTCTTATTTCGGCACTCTTACTGGATACTAGTCCTTGAGCAAAAATTAAACACTTGAATTCTTCAACCGTAATCTCTGCCAATCTGAAATTGTCACAATGTCTATTCACTATAGATGCATATGTTAAGTAATCCTGACCGTCGGATTTAGCGACATTCATGCATAACCATCGCTTATTCCAGAGTGACATATTTGCTCCAAACAACTCCTTTAGCAATTTCACTGTTTCCGAGAATTCCAATTCATTTGTTCTTCTCGGTAGAATAAAATCTACAAATTTGCTATGTTCCGCTGTACCTAGCTTTCTTAGTAATAGACTGACTTTTCTTGAATTCGACCAGTTTTCACAGTCTGTGTGGAAAATATCTTCATATCGTTTAAAGTACGCTTCAAACGTTTTTCCTTCATCTGGCCCATAGTTGAAAGTTTCCAACGAATTAAATATGATGTTATTAGAATATGAAGAATTTCCTTCATTTGCCTGATTGTTGTTTAATTTCTCCAGTGTTAACTTTTGAATTTCTAAAACCTTGATCTGCATTTCTTCCTGTTTTCCCAGTCTTTCCTCTTGCTTTTCTTGATATTTTTGCTGTCTTTCCTCTTGCTTTTCTTGATATTTTGCTGTGCTATCTGTTGTTCCCTTTATTAATAAGGCAAACTGTTCACTTTGACGTTGCTGACTCAACTGCTGGGATTTGAATAATTCAGATATGACTTTGGATAATTCATCCATCTTTTGCTAATAGTGTTCATGCAACCAAGAATATACTTTTAATTTGTGTATCCACGGATATAATATAATCTGACCGGAAAAATCGAAACAACTTACGACTTTTTTATTTTATGTCTTGCTTTATAAAATATTGTTGAGCAACCAAAAAAAATTTTTTTTTAAAAGTTCGTTACCTTTCAAAGTCGACGCGATGTATTTGTGCGCCTTTTAAATCCATGCATGTTTTTGTACTTCGACGTGGTGTTATGGTTACAAGTTTGTCTGGCTAAATCAATTGCAACTGAGTTGTGAGTTCAATCTTACCTATGTGCTCCGTAATTGCATCCTTGTACCGCATCCAAACCACGCTTAGTAAATTGTTGTTTACATCTCGTTCTTATATATAGCGTGTTTTTGTCGACTTCCCTTTTAAAGTTGAATCACCCAGTGTATTTGCAATGTTTCACATTAAATTTTTACCAGGGTTTGTTTTTACAGAAATAAAAGTAGACTTTTTCAGCTGTCAACGAAATACATCACGAACTTGTGCGGCTGTTCGACGAAAAATATTAACTGCTGGGGCAATTTTCTTACTTTTTTCTCCTCATTCAAAGGAGATGGCCCAGATAGTAAAGTATGAAAACAATGAAAAACAAAACAAAATAAGACTAACGAGAAAGAAGAACAGAAAATGTCCAGAGGCCAAAGTTGAACAGAAAGCCAAGGGAACGATATTTGTAGACTTTCCTGTTATTTCACTACTCTTCTATATTTCAAGCAATGTACCCACTTTGTCAAGGAGGGTGAGTTACTGGTTGATCTGTCAGAAACAAGAATAATTTCCTTCTTTGACAGAAAACAAAAGATTGTCAAATGCACTAAAAAACAATGTAATTATATCACTAACCTCATTAACATCCAGAAAACTGTAAAAGACAAGCATTTTTCCATGTAGGAAATTCTGCTTGGCCGATCATTGTCTTCGATGCGTTTCTCGTGCACTATGGAAAAATTGTAGCTGTGATGCAAAGAGAATTGTGGTAGGATTTCCAAAATAAGCTGTTACTAACTCCTAAAGCGGAAATTGACAAGAGGTATAGTTGAGAATAAATAATGGAACAAACTTAAAAGTTACATCCAGTCTTTAAAAGAAATTTAGAAGCCGTATGTAAAATCTGTGAAATCAAAATAGATTAAAATCAAAATAGAGCCAGAGTAGTCTTAGCAGTGATAGAGTCGTCCGCTTTACTTAGAAGAAAGACCAAAAAAACGCTAAGTTAAATAGAATGTCTGCCGAGGCAAACAATATGACCGCTAAATCGCGTGCAGAACTCCGGAATGCTACAGATCAGCAAAATAACAGTGTCACATCGCCGGATAGACGAACGTTGACTACAAACGAAGGAGTAAGGAATTTCCCAACTACTTCCAGAAACTTTTCACCAGGGTGTCTTATTTGAGTTCATCTCAGTTCGAAACCGATTTGACTGACTTTCCTCGTTCCTGGACGACCATATTTGTCTCGATTTTTAACAACTGAATGAAACAGTGGAGTATTACTCGACATTTCACCAGAGTTGTAGTGACAGTTTGACAAAGATGTGATTATTAATTCCATCCCTTCTTTTTCTACGTGAACGCGTCTCTTCAGGATATAGGTGATCTCCACAACTTTTCGTGTGGCTCTTAGCAATTTTTCTCCCTTTCTTAAGGCTCTCACCGCACGTCCTGTCATTCATTCACACAAACTCGTCAGGTAACTTCTCGCTGCTTTCCCCTATCTCTCTTGCCCTCATTATGCCCTGTGATGTTTAAGTTTTACAAGCCCCTCTTTCTGACAATGAATTTCAGCTCTCTCTTCCTGATTTTGAGTATAAGTTTTCTTTCTGTTGCCATTTTCTTTAAGACTTCCTTGTTGCTTACACGTTCTGTGCATGGAATTCTCAGTATCCTTCTGTAGAACATCATTTCTGCTGCGTCTAGTTTTTTTTCTAATCCTTAGGGAAATTGTTCGACATTCACTGCCATATAAGAGGATGGATATTGCATCGCAATCCAACACTCTTGTCTTTGTTTCTAACAAAACGTTTTTTTCCGTTTCTCAGCACCTTGCTTAGTTTTTGGAATGTTTCTTTGATTAGTCCAATACGCATTCAGATCTCAGTGTCACGTTTTCTATCTTCCGTTAAAATGCTTCTCAGAATTTAAACTTCTACACCTGCTTGATGTTTGTATCTCCAATTTTAACTCGCATCTTGGGATTTTTTCCTTACTGATTAGCATACTTTCTCTTCTCTTCTAGTTGATAGTCCTTTTGTCTCGCTTTCTTCTACTGTTTTCTAAGAGGTCTTGTCGTTTTCTTTCCGAGTCAGCCATCAACACAGTGTCATATACATACGCCAACCGATAATAAATCCTGGTAGAATCTCCAGTTCCCTTACGATAGTGTTGCGATTGAATAAATCTGGGAAGAAGACACATCCTTGTCGCACGTTCCTTTCTATTTTTCTGTAGCTACTCAATTCATTTTCTATCTGCATCTCAGTATAAGTTCTGGATTATTCTAACATCGTTTCCAAATCGATTTTGGTTTTCCCAGCAGTTCAAATCGATCCTTGTGCTGTAACTTTTGTTGAATTGCTCTCTCTGCTATCGTTCTGATCATTAATGCCGCGTTTCTTGTTCCGGTGTCTTATTTACGGTTTAATTCTACTTCACGATCTATTCATCAGGATTCGCATCATTAATTTATTTATGTGACTCATTAAACTGGTCATCCTATGGAGCGTGTATTAATTTGCACCGGGTCTCTTATGTAATGTTACTTACATGGATTTTGAGATGTGTATGTGGCTACTGTTGTATATTTCGTTTATTACTTCTGTGATCTTGTCGATTCCGATCTCTTCTAAGACTGAGAGAATTTCTGATACGATCCCATCAGGCCCTGCTGCTTTGTTCCAGTTTATTTTCTCCAGCCCAGTTCATGTTTTAGTATTTCTGACGTTTTTATATTTTCCAAAGTAGGTTCCTCTCTCGCATCGTGAAAAATTTCTTTGATATATTCGCACCAACGTTGGGACATTTTTCTTTTTCTATTATCAGTGATTCTTCTTTTGATTTTATAGAGCCTGTTGGTTAGCTCACCGTTGGTTCTGTTAATTCTTTTATTCTGTTGTGCATACTTGCTGCATTTGTGTTGCTCATTCTCTCTTTTACTACGCACTTATCATTGATCAGTTCCTCTTTAGCTTGACTACATTAGTTTTTAATTCATGTGTTTAGTGTTTGGCACTCTTTTCTATTTCTATTCTATTTCTTTTCTATTTCTTGGCCTTGTTTGTTGTCGCTTTTTCATAATCTCCAGAATTTCCTCTGTCATGCATTCGTTCCTTTTTTGTCTAGTTTTGTTTGTGATGATCTTATTTGCCGGTGTCACTAATGTTTCTGTCAGCATGTTCTACTATGATGTTGTAGTCTTGTTCAAGTTATATGTTTTTAAACTATGTTTTGTATATCTCCTTGGCAGTTGGGTTCTTTGGGAAACTGCCATATTGCAGTTTAAGTGCTGCTTTGGTCTTATTTAGTTTCCGTAGTTTTACTCTAATGTAGTACACGACTGGAAGATGGTTGTTCCTGCAGTCGGTACTTGGGTATGTTTTGCAGTGTAGAGCTGCGTTTTTAAAACTTTTGTTGGTAGTTACGAAATCAGTCTGGTTTATTGAGCCTCCTCCCGGGCTTTTCAATATCCATAGGTGTCTTGCGTTCTCCTGGAACTAGGCGTTGGGATTATTTGATCATTTGCTGTGCAGCACTGATCTAATATTTCGCCGCACCCGTTTCGAAATCCTAGTCCGAAATTGCCGTCTATTTCGTCTTCTAATCCTTTCCCTACCTTAACATTCAGCTTTCTCCTGATGATAATGATTTCTTGTCATTTACATCGGGCCTTGCTGCTGTTAAGAGAGTTGTAAAAGTTATCGATTTCCACCTTCGTGCTCTATGCTGTCGGTGTATATACAGCGATAACTGCTATGATAAAGGGCTTCCATTTTTCCGATAAGTTTAATCCGAGGGAATTGGGATTGACAGCGAAGTCTAGTGCAGACCCATCTATGTACGTTGTGCACTACAGACATGACTGCATAATTCCTGTCTGTGGCAAAAGAAAAAAAACGCAAAAAGACAAATGTCACTACGATATTTGTCTCTTTGCATCCAACGTTTGGGAATCGAGATTGAAATAAGAACTCATTCAATGAAATGCACAATACTGTTGATAACTCTAACAACATACTGAATAATAAACATTTTATTTTAAATATAAGGAAATACAGATGAATAAAATGTGTATTATTTACTGCAAAACCAAGTTCTTTACTGCCATTTGAGAAGTCTAGTAGCAAAAACTAAAGTAATACCCAGCATGTCAACTCGCACACATGCGTGTGTTTGTTTTCTCTCGGCCACTGGAATTGCAGATGTGTTCTTTAACTACGCCTGTCCGGGTAGCTCCGGGCCGACTTTCTCCTGAGCTCGTCTGTGTGTTTGTGTATTTCGGTGTGTATCTCCTGTTTTTTCTTTCTGTAAAAATAATAGTGTTCTTGGGCGGACAGCAATTAATAACATAAACAAATCCCAAGCTTTGTCTAGAAGAATTTTGGCCATTCCCTTCTGTATGAACCCACACGTTTTGGACAGTTAGCATAAATGTGAACAAACCCCAGAATTTCATTTCTCAGAACCAAAAATTTCGGGCAACATATTAATCATGTCTTCTTCTTATCAACAGAAGGTGGATATGGTGGAGACCCCTGGTTTTATTCAGTTTTACTGAATATTGGCTATTTAATTATGGGTTCGATTCTCCTTGAAATTGTTCTTACAATTCATTTTATTGCTTTAAAACATCATTTTAAACCGGTTTCTTATTTCATTTTTTCTCAGCAAATCAAATATTGTCTCGAGAATTTTAATAATTATTATCCAATAAGTAGTCCATCCAAATCACCACCCTGAAATGTCATGCAATTCAACGTTAAAGCAGGCTCAGTGCCCTTTTACAGGATAAGGTCAAAGCTTTATATTTTGTCCAATTCTGTTCGTCCGAATTGTCCGCTTTTACCCATACTGTACATCCTTGCGCTGGAACTCTTCTTGTGTAAGGTAAGAGCGAATCCGTTCATATCCAAAACTAAGTTATCTGGTGCTACCACTGCTATGCAGACGACGCCCCCGCAAAGCTGACAAAGAAATCCAGATGTATGGGGCTATTGTAAAGACCAAGATAACAGCAATAAGACTGTTGAATTGCAGTTGGGCTCGTGGAAATGTTGTGTTTTTCCTAACACCTACAGTTGGACGGACGGGCTTTGCATGATACTCTGCGTCTGGTCTGGTCCCCATCTACAATTGAAGAAGAATTCGTTTCAGGTATTGGAAAAGGTCGAGGTCGCATTTAATCTTTGATTTCGAAGTGTGCGCTTCGCACTTTTGCCCCCTTTCTGTACTTCCATTCTCGTGCACCAATCTGAGCTAGATATAGCTCACTTTCAATTCCTCTGGCGTCTACCACCTCCATCCTTCCAAGTTTGGAAATACCGAATATCAGAATCCGTTGGCATAGTGTGCAGTTACCATGCCTTGATCAGATGTGCACACAAGACAGCAATAACGGCAGCTTCTGAAAGAAAGATACCAAGAAGGCCTTCTGTCTACCACGAATACACGCATGGCATTAGAATTTGAGGTAACTGGATGCCGACTTGGCCACTATGAGTGCATACGTAGTAAATTACGATTCTGTTTCTCTCTCTCTCTCTCTCTCTCTCTCTCATGTACATAAAAATCTACCATTCGTTCGAGCTTTGAATACTGTTGCCATATCTGGTCTGCACATCTAGAGATTCTTAACAAAATCCAAAGAGGGATCTGTAATATAATCGATCCTGACCAGGCATCTCGACTTCAGTCAAATTTCTCATCGACTTGACGTGCCTTTCTTCTGTCTTTTCTACAAATATTTTTATAGGTCTGAAGGGCTTTTTTTGCAGGTGCTAAAATTCATGTATATATAAAAAATACATACATATATATATATATATATATATATATATATATATATATATATATATATATATAATGTACCTCAATAATTCGCGATACCTAAGGATTAAAATGATTTCTTAAAATGAAAAAACTTTCTTGTAGCTTTCATTTTAGCTTTAATTGAAAGCTAAAGGATTAAATTTACTATTTCCAGTAAGTAAAAAACTCTAGTATTTTTCAAACATAAATTATATTGATCGAAATCGATTTTTTTTTCTTAAATAGCTGATCAGAGCCCTTTTAGTTGTCTTTCATCGCAATGAAATTCTCTGTATGAAAGGATTTTTTATTTGGTAAAAATAAAACTACGAAAAATTCATAGTTCAAACAAATGTTTGAGGTAACATTTAATTTATAAGGCACACAACAAAAACAGATGACACGAGCCGGGTTTAAAAAAATGCAGACGATAAATTTATTAACACACAAAAAATTAAAGAATTACACAAATTTGTGTGCGAAATGATAGCCAATAACATATATGTATAAAAATTCATTGCAAATGAAATAAGCCTCTTTTACAATAAAAATTCCTGTGCTGCATAAAGTCCTCAGAAAATGTAAACAACATAAAAATAAATGTAAAAAGGGAAAAAAGTACCTCTCTGAATAAGTTTCAAAGTATAGGTGCAATGTTCAAAACAAAGTTCGTGATAAGAGCAAAGGACAGAACAATCACACTAGTCAAAGAATTTTCCTTTGATGTTGGATTGACTTTAAAAATCCTTTCAAATTTTCATGTGGTGGTCATCAAATTTCTTTTGTGTTGTTTTTTCCTTGACCTGGGTTCCTGCAGCAGCTGTTCGTCGAATTCAATTCTATTTTTGCTTTTATTCACCAAAATAGGCTCTAAATTTGTTTCATTTGGAGGTAAACTTTTTGATTAGTTCCAAGTGAAAACCAAATGCAGTTATTTTCCCACAAATTGGAATTGTCCAAAAATATTTTTAAAAAGTTTGAGCCTAATACAGCGTCCGTTTTCTCTCAGAAAAGCAAACGATACACACTCAAGCAGCTGAAATTTCTTATAGTATTAAAAAATTTTACAAAAATAAAATATACTTTTCTGAAACTTTATTTGAGGAATATGAGCTGATTTAAAGTATAATTAATCTGATTTGAAACAAATGTTATTTACTTTAAGTTTAAAATAACACAGAAATATATTTTTAAAACAAACAGTAACTGTGCTTTTACTGACAGGTGCCATGTTTTATGTGATTGACGAGGCGATGACAGATTTAATATTGTTCTTTGCCTGTAAAAAATAATTTAAGAAAATAACGAGAGTGCCTTTTTCATTTAATTTTTAAGTAATCAATAATCTTTAAAATATTGGAAAATATTCTAATCTAATTTTAAGAATGTTGACTTTAAATTTTCTATAGTCATCGCACTTATTTTCTGATAATGTCGTGTATGGTCGACTGTACTTTAAAAAATGGGCATGTTACATAATATTTTATGTACATAAAAAATTAAAAATTATTTTAAAAATCTTCGTACAAAATGATTTGTATTAAGTTTCCGATTTTTGATTAGTAAATATAGTTTTCCCTTAATAACAATATCACCTAATACAATTAATGTAGAATTTTAAAAGATTTTTAAAATTTTTTTAAATTATTATGATAAATTATTATAATTAAAATTTAAAAAATTAAAATAATTCTTGTAAAAATTCATTATTCATCTAAATTGTTTTTGTCCTTAATAAAGGATATCTTAAGAGCTATTAAAAGCTTTCCTAATCAAATAATGTCAGTTTTATTTCATTTTTATTTTACAATTCGGACAGATTTTCAGGAAATTAGTAGCAGCTTGAAAAATAGAAATTGTTGATTTACGTTCTCCAAGGAGTCCTGCTTTTAATTAATAAAACAAATGTTGCGATTAAAATTTAATTTCTCGAAATTTCATGAAATTAAATAAGCATATGTAAAAAATGTACTTTTACCAAATTTTTCTAAAAAATTTTTTAAAATAATTTCATTCATTTGTGAATAAACCCTGAAAATTTCATTAAAATCCGACAATTATTTGATTTTTACAAGAATTTCTAAATCAATGTGTTTTTCACCGGAAAAAGGGCGCTAAAACATTAATCATAAACGACCGCTAACGCAAAAAAAAAAACCCCAAAAAAATACAAGATTTTTAACTTTTTTAATTTTAAAATTTCGAACCTGCTGGAAAGGCTTAAAAAAATATAATAAAATAATTAAAAAAATACTTTGGTCTTTCCTCTTAATAATAATATAAAATTTTTTAATATAAAACTTGGTGATATGTTGTTTTTTCAGCGAATTAGTGGCAGTACCTAGTAAATACACTGGCGAAAATAAGTTTAAGAATAATGGTTAATGTTTTATTCATTTCAGAATATGTTTCTAATAAAACAATATAAATTTGTTTTATTGTGTACACTTTATGCAGAATTTATTTCTCTTTCGAATGATGTAAAAATTGTATATTTTTCTACAACTTGAAAATTTTAATGTTGGATTAATTTAAATTATCCAAATTTGCCAGCAAAATAAGTTTAGGACCGCTAGGGTAGTATTATATTTAAAGCAAAAAGTTATAGTTATCATTTGTATCTTGATCTCTGACGACGCTTTAATAAAGTGAAACATGTTATATTGAGATTTATTACTTATCTGTTCTTTATCCTATCATTTTGTCGGATTCCTATCCATACTCGGTCTATATTTGATCTTATATATATATATATTAATGCAAATTCAATGATGACTTTACAGAAGTCAGGTATTTCTCAGAGCATCTACTCAAGAAGACCTGGAAAGTTATAATAAAACATCATTTTTGCAGCGCTGTTTCCTTATTTAAATCTGCAGTTTTGATAGATGCGTTTCCTGTTCAATGTAGTTTGTGGAGCATGTCTCTTCAGATTGAATTCGTTGCTTACAAACGAGGGAAATACAATCCTTCATCAGCACTATACTGAAAAAAAAAATGTAGCAGTTGGAGAAGTAGTGAAAAGTTGATACAATATTTAACTTCATATTCACTTGTTAGTAATAATCTGTCCTTTGTGCTGGTATCATGACGCTAATTAGTTCCAATCAACATTATCAATATTTAGCTTCATGAAATAAAATCATCATAGTGAAAAAGTTTGGTGGACAAGTTTAGGTTATCGAAAATCCACCCAAATCATTCTCTGCTTACACTTATTGCTTTAATTAAATCAACTTTGGTATTACTTGTTTTACTGCTTTCATTTCGTTATTAGCTCTCAAACTCTGACTAACTCTCGTGAAGATGTTCAGGTGACAGTGAGCAGTAGTGTTTTAACAAAATTCCTTGTAAATAAATGGTATGGCAAAGAAATAGCATTTATTAGAAAGGCTAAATAATTTTAACGTAAGTTTTTTTTAATAAATCTCTTACTTGTTACCTCCGTGAGCCAGTCAATAACATACGCTTTTCAAGAATAAAGTCCCTATTTTGCAATAATAGTAATTCAACTATAATAAAATTCGCGATTCCAATAAAATAATACCTACAGTGTAAAACTTTTGAGGTCAACTAAAAATGAAGTACATGAAATCTTGAGTTCTTTTGAGAAACTATTGTTTTCTTATCACAGAATTGAATGAAAAACTAATGCAGTTTATCCTCTTTCAATCGATTACACTTGAATCACTTAGGAAAAATGACTCCCAAAATAACAGACACAAGTCATAAATTGATTACCAATAGGAATTTATAAATTCATGACAAATAACAACAGCCGGTACAATAAAAGAAATGTAACCCACTTGTCACAAATGTTCAGATTATATTCTGTATTATTCTACTATCAGTAATTGACAAAATAGACAAGTAAGCATTGATTTGTTTCCAGGTGGATTCAGTTTCTTAACAATGTTGATTGGAACTAATTAACGTCATGATACCAGCACAAAGGATAATATTGATATGTTCTTTTGAAGACTTACTATCCAGTTACGATTGTAACAGCCGCATTCTGGAAATTTTATTTAGCTGAGTGACATCTGTGATGTCACATCGTGATATGAATTAAGTCTTCAACTGTTGACCGTTTGTCATATTGAGTTGTAATGAAAGACAAACAAATCGTATCAAATGAAAATTTTATAATAAAAAATTCACAACTTATCTCGATGAACCTTCTTTAGGATTTTATCCCCTAATACGCACACATTAAGAGCATTATTTCTTTTGTATCATTTTATTTCTTAAATATACTGCAAAAATGTACAGTTTTTCTCGACTTTTACAAATCTAGAAAGATAACTGTCAAATACTGTATACGAAACTGCCAAATTAAACATGGGCTACTGAAATCATAAATAACATTTTAATGAAACATATTCGAACTTTAACAGATATGGTCTAATAATCAAATAAGTTGTCAGATATAAATTTCATCAGTTAACTTATGTGCTGTGCCAATTAACTGTAGTGAAATTGTTGTAATCAATACTTTATAATCAAAAGTGTTATATTCAGTCCTTTGTATATTTGAATTTTTTGTGCGATATTATTATTATTATTATTATTATTATTTTGTATTTTCAAGTTTACGTGTATAAACTGTGATTTTCTTGTGATTTTTATGATTTCTTGTGATTTTTCCAAAAGATCATAAAGTTGGATCCGATTTCTCTAGCGAGTCTGGTTTAACTCAAAGTAGTCACGTCGATGTTGTAACGGACCAGCTCACGACACACAAGTGCTGTTATTTTCTCTGAACATTCCGTGTCCTTGATGTCCATCTACGTCCGTACGTTCTATGATCCAGCGTCCTGAGTATGACATCCAGCAGCAGAGCCTCTGATCGGGAGGTTTTGAAGAGCGTGGAACCACCTCCAAATTGCTGTTGTTCCCAGGTTCACTCTGACCTGGGTTGTATCACCTGCTTAGGGTCCCAGCTATAGACAAATAATTAACTCCCAAACTTGGGTCAAAACAAAATATAAAAATAAATTTTTATAGTAAAAGTTTTTATAGTCTAAATAGACGATTCTACTGAAAAAAATCGATTCCGATCAATATAATTTCTGTTCGAAATACATCACAGAGTATTTTGTTTAATGGAAATAGTAAATTTTAATCTTTTAGGTTTCGATTAAAGCTAAAATGAAAGCTTGAAGAGAGCTTTTTCAATTTTTAAAAATTCATTTTAAACCTTACGTATACCGAATAGTGGAGGTACCTAATTTACATTTTTAAGTAAAACTTAAAGCCCGTTAAATTTTCGGGGCTTAGACAAAACGCGTCATTTTTCCTTGAATTCAGAACATGCGTCTGATGAGATTTTTTTATTTTCAAATATTAAATTTCATATGGCACAAGACCAAAAGTGGGTGGGGAAAGGTTGGTAGTCATTGACTATCCTACACCTAATTAATCTGGTTCACGACCCATTCAATCATTACAATTTACTCATACATCACATGAACTCATTCATCGCCATTCAATCGAACACATACCATAATACCACATATTCACAGGGATCCTACTAGAAAACCCATGACATGAAAATATATACAATTGTTTCTTGTTTTGTTTTTTTTTTGCTTTTAATATATAAAAAAATTAAAAATTGTAACATGAAATGGAGGTATGGGATGTGCCCAATAACAAAAATACAACAAAACATTCAAACTAAAATTAAAATATGTTAGTAAGACCCGTTCACCCCACAGAAAATTAAGAGTGCACTCTGTATTTTACCGCTCAGCAGAATCAAGCAGTCCCCTCGCTATAAGAGAGAAAATAAATTACAGAAAGGAGAATTATAAAAGACTGATCCAGTAAAGATAAAAAGTGGGGAAACAAAAAACAAACTGGGGAGGTTGGGAATCTTAACATGCATCATAACAAAAGAAAATTCCGGGAGCAGGCCGGGAACAACAATTACTCACATTAACTTGGTAAACAAAAGAGTCTAGGTTAATCAGGGCAGAGGTTCAACAGGAAACCGCCCCGTTGTGTCACAAGACGACTAAAAAAGAAAATCAAGACTTGCCCCGTTCACACAACCTAAACTTGCTGCTTTTACCCCTCGTATGTTGAAATCTGTCGATAACAAACATTTTCTGTCAGTTCTGATCTTCCTTTGAGCTGACGACGAAAAAATCCAACCAGTTCCTTTAACACGTCTGATGAGATGTTATCAAAATAAGACCGGCTTAGACGTATTACACTAAATTTTTTCTTAATCAAAAATTATCAATGTTAATATGTTTCTATGCCAATATTTTATGCATATTTTGAAATGTGACTACATACTGTCTATCTAATTTAAGTCTTGAATCAAGCTGAATTTAAAACAAGAAGTTGATGAGGGTTATTATTGTTATACTCCGTTGCAAATTAAATCTTTTTGATTCACTCTACATATCGGTCAGATTTAAGCGCTAAGAAAGCAAAACTCGTGTCGTCTTCTGCGCAGGGGCACTGGGCATCACATTCGGTTCACAAAACAAATCTCCATCAAAATCTAAAATACAATAGCCACCAAAAAAATATGAGACTGTGAACCACCAGATTTGCTTAAAAGAAAGCCCCTCCAAAACGACTGACACACTAGCAGGCCGACAGGCCAGCTGTCGACAATGGTAGGCTGTTTCTGTCACTACCATGACCGTCTCTCTCGTTGTCACTACGATGACTGCCCCTCTCATCGACACCACCGTGACCTCGGTCAATCCACTGTAATGGCAACCAGATTCCAACACACATTTCCGCTTGATCAAGCTGCACGATCATAGTCCAGGCCTCTCTCGTCGTCACACACCGTTTTCGTCTGATCATCCAACACCACATGTCACGGTGCTGTTGCTTTGCAACATATACGGATATGAACCTCAGGTTCAAAAAAAAAAAAAAAAAAAAAATAAAATTTTGGTTCGCTCAGCTGTCAATGAACAACAAACTCGATATAAACGTTTATAGACAATTTTATATAACAAAAACAACAGAAAGGAAAGGATAACAGACATAAAATCAATAAACGGCATTTATCTGATACTGGATGTAATTTCAAGTATTCGTGATTGATGAATTTGGTAGGCTACAAAAATCCCCTGAGCCGACCAAGCATAGAAATGAATACAATATTGGAACAAGTAATAAGGAGTGCCAGAGAAAAGCAATAATAACAACAAAAGTTGCAATATGAGCTCTGGTAAAAAAACAAAAACAAACCTGTAATGGTAACAGCAAAAAATTGTACGTAATAAATATGGCGACAAAGATGAGAACAATAGACCGAATAATGTAAATAATGTTCGGAATAGTACTTGTATTTCGTTTCCTCTCTGGTAATCAAATTACATCCAAGATGAAATTGGGATGATTTCTTCGGGTATAATATTCTCTTATTCTCTACGCATCAAATTGTCGAATAAATCCACGGTTTTCGGGAACTATATCATCTTATTCACTACACATTGAGTAGTCGAATAAATCCAGGATCTTCGGGAATAATATCTCCTTATTCCTTAAACAACAAGTAATTGAATAAGTCCATAGACGCATTTCTAATGAGCGCAAAATGAGAATCAATTTACTCGCGACCTGTCGTGATCGGAGATTATCGGGAAACTGACAATACAATTCAAAATTCCCATTTGTTGATGCATGTCACGTGGGCTCGGCTGAACAAATCTTACTTACTCCATTAGGGGGTCAATCTATCTAACGACACAGATTATTTCCCACCATTTCTCAGTCAAGACCGGATTCGGTCTGGACAGGAATTAAAAAAAGAAAAGAAGGAAGAAAGAGGAAACACAAAGAAATAAATTGATCATACGTCTGATTATTAATATTCAACATTGACGGCCATGCCACAATAAATATAACGTATCGCATGGCAATGATTAATAAAATCCGGTCCGCTTTGTCATTCGTGCAGTTGCTATTCGCTAGTCGAATCGAATTGACGATGATATTAAGACATCAGGACGTAAATTATATTCTATTCCCTAGTGATGTCTGAACCATATTCATATTATATCCCATTGTAATATACACGGATCGCAGAAGAGACGTATGAACCAAAACATTATATTCAATTGTATTCGAATTTTAGCAGCTTCAAACTGGTTGATTTTCTTTTATTCTTCCATATGCTTTCGTCTAGCTCTCTTGCCTCAGTATGCTTCCTCATTATGTGTCCATGGAATTTTAGCTGCATTTTCCTGATTTTTTTTTATTCTTCCATATGCTTTCGTCTAGCTCTCTTGCCTCAGTATGCTTCCTCATTATGTGTCCATGGAATTTTAGCTGCATTTTCCTGATTTTCTTTTATTCTTCCATATGCTTTCGTCTAGCTCTCTTGCCTCAGTATGCTTCCTCATTATGTGTCCATGGAATTTTAGCTGCATTTTCCTGATTTTTTTTTATTCTTCCATATGCTTTCGTCTAGCTCTCTTGCCTCAGTATGCTTCCTCATTATGTGTCCATGGAATTTTAGCTGCATTTTCCTGATTTTCTTTTATTCTTCCATATGCTTTCGTCTAGCTCTCTTGCCTCAGTATGCTTCCTCATTATGTGTCCATGGAGTTTTAGCTGCATTTTCCTGATTTTCTTTTATTCTTCCATATGCTTTCGTCTAGCTCTCATGCCTCAGTATGCTTCCTCATTATGTGTCCATGGAATTTTAGCTGCATTTTCCTGATTTTTTTTTATTCTTCCATATGCTTTCGTCTAGCTCTCTTGCCTCAGTATGCTTCCGCATTATGTGTCCATGGAATTTTAGCTGCATTTTCCTGATTTTCTTTTATTCTTCCATATGCTTTCGTCTAGCTCTCTTGCCTCAGTATGCTTCCTCATTATGTGTCCATGGAATTTTAGCTGCATTTTCCTGATTTTGGGTATAAGTATTCTTTCTGTTGCTATTTTCTTTAAAACTTCCTTGTTGCTTACTCTCTCCGTCCATGGGGTCTTCAGTGTCATTCTGTAGAACCACATTTCTGCAGCCTCGGATGAGGACATCTTTGGGAAAATTGTCCAATGTTCACTGCATTATACTTTCGTTCTGTGCCGTTCGATTCAAACAATATCGATTGGTGTTGATATCCTTTCGAGAATCTTTCTGGAATCATTCTGCATGCTAGCCAGATGTGAACGCCATGAAGGCAGGGAACGAAATAAAATGTCGTTTTCTGCGTATAGACTTCGAGCCACACCAATCCGACACCTCCTCATCAACACGGCAACCTACCGCCATCACCTCGGTGTACACCACTCGCTACAGGTATTCCCTTTGCAGTCGTCACCACGGCCCCGTTTCATAAAACAGGCCTACCAACCTATCGACCCACTACCGTGACCGACCATATCCCATGACTTCGGTCAAACACAGACGCACGAGAAATAGGTTAACTCCCGTTTACCTGGTCGCCATCCTGACAATCAACAACGAAATTTGACTTTCCACCTATTTCGGCATCTCTGTAAGACACCACATATTTCGACATCTCTGTAAGACACCACATATTTCGACAACTATGTAAGACACCACATATATTAAATAAATAAACGTTGTTCAAAAACTTAATCCTCGGTATTTCTTTCCTCTCGCAATCAAACGCTTTTTATAACATAGGTGACCCGGTTGTGTTTGCTTTGGAGTCGTTGTCTATAGTTGAGAAGCTGTTGTGTGTTAACGAACAAAAGCACCAGTGTTGAATCGGTTGAGAAAAATAGACAAACAAGATAAGTAATAAAATTAGATATAATTTTTTTATTTTATCAGGAACTTTTAGTATGAAAGATGTTCAAGAATAGATTCCGAAAGTGTAACTTCAAGGAATGTTCTAATTATCCTTGTAAAAATAAAGAAATGCCTGTAATTGAACTTACTCCGTTAGTGAGTGAAAGACTGAATGACGTGCCTTGCCTAACCCAAGTATGTGTTCTAGGATCGCTAAGCCATGTGTGCGTCCTAGCTCACTCTAGCATGGTATTTTGGTAGCCTATTGTGATTTGCAGTACGCACGTTCCCAGTTTTGTTTTTTGACGGGTAGGATACATGCCTAACAGCTGCCAACAGCATTTTCAATGCATACACGTCTGGTGAAACTGGGTGTAAACCACGAAACACGATTTTTTCCTTTATAACATGGCCAGCACGGCTCGATCCTGGGTTATTCCCACATTGGTCAACTGATGGTTATCTGCTGACCGCTTCAGTTCTTCATCTGCCCTACACCACGTTGTGTTCTTTGATCACAGAGGAGTGAAGATCGAATTTTCGTCCGTACTTAAGCTCTGCATCGAGTTGTGACAGAACCGTGATACGAAAAGGACAAAGAATGCTTCCGCTGGTGAAAATACAAATATCATAAGAAATAACAAAGAAGGTCGCTGGGTTAATTTTCAATTGGTTTATATAGTCACTGATACAATAAAATTAACCCTTCTCGTTAAACTCTCTATCGTGACACTGTGTCGCTTGCTTCTAACACTTGGCGCGGGTTACAACATGTACAAGGATTTAGGTCGGGATTATTGCCGGCAGCAGGTCACGTGGGGTTCAGAAGCTCCTCTTCCGCCGCATCTGCGTTTTTGCCCCAAATGCTAGCTTCAACTAAGCATTCAGTTTATATGTATTTCACCCGACTCCTACCGCAAAATAGAAAATAATTAATTGATGAATAATTATTGAGTTTTGAGACTCATTAATTATTCAACAATTAATTATTTTCTCCAACCTTAGAGATACGACACCGACCCTCAAACAAAGCGGTTAGCTATTTGAAAACAATAATTCCATAACAACAAACATTCCTTTCGACAATCGGCTGCTTACCCAAAACAATGGTCTTTCGTTAACAAACTCTATGTTTAAAAAAAAAATTGTCTCTGACGTAAAAGAATTTCATTATGTTTTTCAACTTTCAAAATGACCGATTTAAAATGCCATTGTTTACATTTTGGCCTTTACTCATATTCGCTTCCCTGTTCATAATGACCTTCAAATAAAAAGAAAGTAGTCAACTATTCAAAATTATGATTTTTCCCGATAACAACTTTTTTGCGTTTTTGAAATTTATTTCAAACGGCAAAGAATTTCTTTGACGGCTTTTGAAGATACGTTGCAAATAATTCTCTGTCTATTCCAGAATGCTCATATTCCTAGCTTGGAATCTTTTTTGGCTTAGAGTTTAGATTTCTCAAATATCAGATTGCTTACATCACCGACCTGATTATCAGAAAGAAAAGAGAAAAAATCACCTTTTTTTTTCCTTCGTTTCATATTTCAATTCATGTTTCCAACTTAACGATTTTAACCCTTCCAATTCTCCAATTCGGGGTTTCACATGAACCCTTTTTAATCCTAATTTTATACTACCAGTGTCACACTTAACTATTTGACGATACACCAGCGCAAGGCAATTACCGCAAAAGATGGCTAGCTAAATTTTCAGCGTTAGAGACATGGAAAATTACGGGACATACTGATGAAACCACCACAAGGAAACCCGTACAACAAGGTAAAGGAAGAAATAATTTTAAAGAATTCGCTCTCGAGGAAAAAGGCTGCAACAGCTACTAAAAACTGGGTCATTAGCTGATAGAAAACCCTTCCAATTTTTCCTGCGTCTCCAATAACCAGTCTGTCCAATAACCAGCTCAACGACAGTGTTTTCTGGCACATATTCCTGAAAAAGCTATCATAGAAGTGACAAATATTTTAAACCTCAATGAGAGACGATGAACCGCTAGATAAGTTGGCCGATATGACGGACAAGTTAATGGATGCCTCAACGCTGGACTAGCTAGTCCCGAACGCATGGTATATGAACAACGATGATGTAGTCCAAATATGCACTGAAAAAATAAACTCGAAAAGCAAGTGGAATAGCTAACAGCATAAACAACTGAAAAGATGCTTTACACCTTAATCCCTCCAGAAGTAGACAGTGGTTTTAAAAAAAAAGTTCAGGATCAGTTGGGAGTATTTGCTGGTATCATAAAAGATTCGGTGATCGGACAACTAGATGCACCACCACATGCGGTTATACACGTGGGGCCAAAGAAAAAAACACTTTGATGGAGTCCTTGTAGCGACTAGCTCAGACTAAATTCTCTCATTTTCAGTATCCAGGACTTCACCAGATACTATATTTTCAAAAATCGATCAGATGTGGGCCTATCAACAAATTTCTTGATGCCTTTCGGGAATTTCTGTGTTTACTGTTTGAACTTCGAAACGCAGCACAAACAATCCAGTGGTTTATGAATCAACTTCTTTAAGAAGTAGACTCGGTTTTCTCCTATATTGACGGTGTCTTTATTGCTAGTACTTTATCAGAACATAAACATCATCTACTAACAGTTTTCGAAATATTTCAAAAATACGACATCCTGGTGAATTCTATAAAATGTAAAATTTGGTGTATAAGGTTGACTTTTTAGGTCACAAAATGACGCAAACAATTAGAACATTACTAGAAAAGAACGGAAGCTATTCATTCCCGGTTCTAAAAACCTTAAATAATTTACGTCAATTTCTTGTTATACTGAATTATTATAAAAATTGATAACATACGTGGTAGAAATAATTTACCCTCTAACAAATCTACAAGGAAAAATGAAGAATTGTAGCATAGAGCTGTCTGAAACAGAATTTTTAGCATTCAATTTGGCGAAAGAAAAGTTGTCCTATGTTAATAATCTCACTTTTCCTAATCATTGAGAAAAACTGTCCTTAGTGGCAAATGCTTCAACTCCAACAGCGTTTATCCTTTTTATCTAATTTGTAGGAAACGCTACCACATATCTTTGGTCGAAGCAATACAAGAAATAAATCCGGCACATCGATTTTATCAGTCGGACAAAGACAATTCCAAAACTTTGATAGACACTCTTTCCAGAAACATTTCAGAAGTAGACATGTCCAGTAATCATTCTCAATGTTATTGAATTAGCAAAAAGAAAAACTAAAAATCCTTTCTACAATATAATACTTCTTCGCTACAAATGAGGGAAATACATACTCCTCAGAGAAGAAAATCGTTATGATGTGACATTTCAACTGGAAATTTATGACTTTTATCCGTCTACAGGCAAATATTTGATTCTTTACATTCAATATCTCACCCAGGAATTATAGTTACTGCCAGTCTTATTAACAAAATATATGCCTGGTCTAATATAATAAAAAGGCTACAAGTCAGCTCCTACATTTTTCTTGTTCCGGACACCCTATTCGACCATGAGCATGTTGACATACCCTGTCCTCTCCCCACTTGTCAAGGATACAACTACTTCCTCACGTGCATTGGCAGACCAGAAATAATCCCTCTTACTGATATATGCTCCCAATCAGTTTCGCAAGCTGTCTTCACATGTTGAATCAGCTGATTCGATATTTCGACTACTATCACGACGCATATGGGAACACAATTTGAGTTATCTCTTTCACATCCTTAACCAATCAACTCGGTACGAATATAATTTGTACACCAGTTTGCCACAGTGAGGCCAATGGCATGTTCGAACGTTTTTATCGTTCTCTGAAAGAATTATTGGAACCATAAACCATACTTAAACGCAACCTCGGCTTCATAACCGGCCTTTAATCCTACTAGATCGGAAAACAGCCATAAAACTAGATACCTCTCTCTTAGATCAATTTCTTTTGTTGATATGTTTAGATGAAAGATGTCGAAGATTAAGACATCATCATCTTTAAGACGAATTTACTCACCAAATTCTCTCAAGAATTGCAACTTTTTGCTGATAAAAGACACAATGCTAGTAAACGGTCTTGTCACATGTTAAATCACACACTTTATAGGAAATGAATAAAACGCTCCTGAAATGTTAAATAACTAATTTATTTAGTTGAAATAGGCACCATGTTGATGAATTACGTGCATGCAAATCCTCAGTGATGTCGCATCGTAATGGAACAGTGAGTCGTCCAGAGAAAGTTGTAGATTCATTCCTGTGAAACTTGTGTGTCGCTTCCAAAAGTTGTTTTGAAAATAAAGGACAGTGGGTCGCCTTTAGTGGTTCGGAATCACCAATCGTATGTAGTGGAACAGTGAGTCGTCCAGTGGTTTGGGTTCACGCTTTATCTGTTTCAGTCCAGAAGAGGTGTTAGTCCGTAGAAAATGGTGTTGCAGGTCTGCTGGTTGCTAAGTGTTGAATATGCCTCGTTTGCGTTGCATCGCCATATTGTCCAGCCAAGTCAGATCACGTCGGGGTCACCACTTGTAGCGGGCGGTCCAGTGGCCCCGTTTCACAGAAAGGGGTGAACGAGGTCACAAGAGGCCCGCTGACATTTTTGAAGACGTTAAATCTGACGGTGAAACGATATAGACGACAGAACGAGGATATGTATGATATAGAGAGGTTTATTCTAAAAGGAAAAGAAGATGGTCGGAAACGGTGGAGGTGCTGGAAGCTGCAGGAATGAGCCGGAAGCTGCAGGGGTGCTGGAAGCTGCAGAAGTTTTAGTGCAGGCGTTGATGGTCGAGGTTGGCGTTGGTAGTTGCTAGGATCATCGTTGTTGGGGGGTTGAAGCTGATGTGGGTTGTTGCCAGGATGATCGCTTGGTGGTTGTTGATGTTGAGTGATGCCAGGATGATCTTTGTTGGTTGTTGAAGCTGAGTCGTTGCCGGGGTGCCAACTAGTTGCTGCAGTTCGTGTTGCCAACTTGTTGTTTGTCATTGCCGGGATGCCAACTTGACGTGTTGGGAAGGAGAGAGAGAGAAAAAAAGAAAGTTCCCAACTATCGTCAAGTTGGCAGACAAAAAAAAGTGGGAGCGTAACTACACAGCCCGTAGATCGGCGTCCTTGGCCAATGGAGGCCAAGGGGCCTGCGTAGACGACCGTTGCGGCCGCCGAGCGCCTCCGAGAATCTAGGGAGAAATCACTGTCTTGTGACGAGGGAGACCAGCAAGAGAAATTGGCTAAGCTAACCGAAAAGTCACTATAATAAAATACTACGAGATAACTATGGTCTAAAAATGACTAGATGTATATTACAACTAGGTTTGTAATATAGCCTAACTAAAAAGGGGATTTGCTAGTCCCTCCGACGTGTTAACAGTGCGCAAGGAGCATGAATGAGAGGTCAAGGTCGAAATGACCTGTTCCTCTGCTGGTTCAAGGATAGAAGGAGGAGGTAACTCCGACACATGTAACTTGTAACCTTTCTTGTTATTAATACATACATTTGTTTACATATCGGCCTTGTGTTTGTTTTTCTTTGCCTTCTTTGGACTTTATTAAAGTCCAGGTTTCTCATGTAGTTAGACCGGCTAGCAGGAAATTTCTACCCACATGTATTCATCTATTTCTACACAACATCACAGCCACGATTCTTCTACATAATGCTAACCCAGACGTACGGTCCTCTACAACACAAATTATATTTTTTATATACTGTTGTTCGTTAGTTTGTAAAAAGCTTTGGAAATTATAATCTGTAAATATATATCTACTTAATAACAACATTCGTTAAATTTTACAAATTTTTCCCTAATTTAGAACATAAGGTAAAAATAATAAAATATTCATTTTTCATCGAAATATATTTTTGTTTTCAGACAGTATTGCCCATGTTCATTGAAATAAATAAAAGCAATTAAAAGCTTTTGAAATGAAATAATATTTTTGTTTTATTGAGTTTTGTATGTTACAATTCAGAGATGATTTTCAGGTTGAGGTGGTCCAACTAAAAAAAATATGTAATCACTAATCTTCCCAAAATTGAAATTATAGAGTTTTCGTACAATTAGTTAGGGGGGGTAATACATATGAAAAAAATATTTCTGCCATGACTTTAATAAAAAAAAATATATATTTATAATTTCCATCATTTGTGAATAGATTCTGAAAGTTTCATTAAAATCCGACAATTATTTTTATTTTTGCAAGATTTTCAAAATTAATGTCTGTCATACAGAAAAAAAAATGGGCTAAAATTTTATATGTTATTTTACTAGTTCCGGTGATACAAAGATAAACAAGTTTTTTTTAATCAAAATTTAAAATGTTCTAAAAAGAAGGAAAATTTAAAAAAATAATAAATAAATACTGTGATCTTTCCTCTCAATAATAACATAAGCATTTAGACGCTAAAATTTTGTTTTCGTGAAGTTTGGTGTCTTTTTCATCATGCTATGCTCTGTTTTTAGCGATCTCATGAAGGTACCTAACCATACAGTAACCATTAACTTTTAGAGTGCAGTGGGGGTTTAGGGTATTGTTTTGGTGATTCACTTGTATCTAACCACCGGTTAACTCTCTTACTGTCGTCAAAGAATATCCATTTCTCATCGCATGTAATGAGTCGATGCAAAAATCTCAGTTTCTACTCATACACTAAGATTACTCGACATTGTTTTATTGTAATCATTTCAGCTTATGAGTAACAATATATTGAAAGAAAAATTATATGGAAAAGAAAATTATTTTTTTTTATATACTAAGGAGTTTACTTCGTTCGACAACTAGATCAACAACCAACCCAAAAATGCGTCTTTTGATATGTGACAACTATAGATACCTACAAGGTCGTCAAACGTTCTGGTAATTTACCGTAAGTATTAACAATAAATAGGAAAACATATACAATGACAGTTTAAAACTTCCACCTATGGATTAATGAAGATTCTTTGGACGTGAAACAAACTTTGAAAATAAGAAGCGACCCACAGATCAAATGACGCTCTATTCATCAAGATTCGGATAAGTTTTGTTATATGACTCATTATGTTGATTGCCAGATGGAGCTAACATTTGTTTGCATTTGGCAGTGCTATGAAAATGGATGTAAAGGGTCTATCGACATATCGCTATATATATATATATATATATATATATATATATATATATATAATTTATTGTGTCTGTCATCTTATCAATGCCGAAGTCATCTAAAGCTGTTGTTAGCAGCTCTATTAAGATTCCATCTGATCCTGCTGCTTTGTCTTTGTTCAATTTGACGATTGCCGATTCCACTTCAGATTTCAATATTTCTGACCCTTTATGTATATTGTCAGTTGTTCACTTTCATTGTAGTAGAATTATCCCATGTATTCATTACATCTCTGAATATTTCCTCTTTCTCCAATATCTTTGTCCCGTCTTTGAATTTTATGCATCCTGCTGATGGGCATGTCTTTTCTCCCGATATTTTTCTTATATTTTATGCATATTTGCTTTATCTGTACTACTCATTATTTCTATTTCTGCACATTTTTCGTTGAGAAAGTTCTTTTTACCCTGCTTGAACGTGTTCCTAATTTCTTTGTGCATATATATATATATATATATGTGTGTGTGTGTTTGGTCTCCTAGCGATCACCCGGCCGAGGGAAGAAAAAAAGAGAGAGAAGATACAATGTTATGATCGCCTCAAGACCATCAACCAAAAGAAGGTCCTTATTTGATGCGGTTTCTGTTATTTGGTACAGGTCTTTGTGATTTTGCAAAGTCAGTTCACAAGCTTTGAAGTAGGATGGTCCTCATTAAGACATTTATGATCCACTCACTCGAAGTCATTTTTAGTCATTGATCTGAGAACGTGTTTATTTACAGCTAACAATTTAGATCTTTCTGAAAATGCATTACAGATTTTACATCCATATGAAATTTTCGATCTGAACATGACTTTGTTGCAGTTTGCGATGTTGAGTGAAACTAACACTGGTGCAGTGTATGTTATTTCCTTATCTACTATACTAAATTTGTTATGACTGATTCATACACCAAGGTGTTTGAAGTGTTTGTTATTTACTAATTCCAGCGCCTGAATTTTCATGATGGATCCAAGATGTCATAACTGCTTTCATTCCAATTCAGGATCATACTTTCTGTTTTGGAAAGGTTTATTTTGAGTTATAATTCTTAAAACACTTGGTTGGGGATGTTGATTTTTTGTTCAAGAACATTCTTATCCAAACTATGAATAACTATGTCACCAACATTGCGACTTTTACTCACAATCTGTACATGGCCTGGGGAGAGAAAGCAAAATCGCTTTCGTCTATTAGTTGATTTGTTTGGGATGTGGTATGGAATGTTTAAATTGTGACACCCACCGGTGACGTCCACTGGTCGGCCCGTGGTCAACTCCCAGTTGCGACGCGAAGCTGTAAGGTTTCTTCCACCAGCGTTTTTGGGTTGACTCCTTGTCACTGCCACCAGCCTGTGTCCCGGTCGTTTCCGGTTCGATACCAGCTTGTCGTTTTCAGGTCGCCTCCAACGCTTGGTCACCGAAGTAACTGCTTTGATCTCAAGTCTAACCCACCCACGTTGTGACTTTGATCTTAGGTAGACGAAATCAATCAGGTGTCGGGCCGTAGTGCAAGCTGAATCCGGGGTAAAGTTGATACAGCACAAGCGTAAATAAAAGAAAAATAATAAAACAACCTCACGAGGTTCAAATATGTTGAGAAATAACAATTAACTTTATCTATCTGTTGAATACAGGAGTGTTTCTCTCCCGGTCCGTTTCTATGGATTCGTGACACTTTTTGCGTTTCTTAAGTGAGTTATGGTATCTTAAGTTGTTCGTCAATAAAAACTTGCTTTTGGTAGGAAGACTAAGTTGAAAAGGACGTGGAAATCTTTCGTTCAGCTTCTGCGAGGCAACACTCTGACTCTGTAACTCCGACCGTGTCTGGCTCTGCTGAAACTCTCATTAGCTGCCGCGAGACGTTTGTTCATATGGACACCGACCAACTCCGGGGTGGGGCCTGACTTGGATTGGGTTCTTTGACAATTCCCAATTCCCAACAAGAATTCTCTTTGTTCTTAGGCCAGGAAAATTAATTACTTCCCATTTTTGGAAGATTTCCACTTTCCACTTCGGGGTTCCACCCTCGTCCGCGAGGGAAGGTCGGGGGAGAGTTATCCTCCTAGACTCTTCCTCTCTCACATTGGTATCTCATACCAATCCCCTCAGTGGGTGTTAACAACAATTCCGTCTTTCTCATACATTCACCTTCGCCTGTCACCCATGCTACCAGTTAGCCAATGATCTCTCGGCAGTGTGGGTGTGGCTAGACTGGCCTTCTTAGAATTATTATCGAAAATTTTGTTTACAAAATTCTTTTTTCTTTTCTTTTTCCTTTTCCTTCGGCCAAAACATTTACAATTCCCAGATTGCCAATTAATTCTTTATCACATCCCAAATCCACCTAGTCAGCTTTTAACTGGGAGGTCGTGTTTACCTGATAATTAAATTCTTTATTTTTCTCATGTCTTAAAATTCTCTTATCATCAGATGCCTATTTTTGACGACACTGTGTCTGACGTCAACAGTTTAAAAAAGTAATAATAACACTTTCATCCGCGATTTCCTTTCCTTGCCAAGATTCGTACATACACCGGATGGGTCTCTTTGCTGAACCCAAGAACCAAAATTAAATGATATTTCTGAAAGATAATCAATGGCCACTCTCCAGGGTGGTCCAAAGTCAAATTTTCTCCATGGTCGCATGCGTCGGCCGGCTTTGTTTATCTTTCAGAATTCTGTTTATATTGGCGCGTCACCTCCTTATCGTAACATTAATTAATTTGACAGAATCACAGTCTCGCTCCTTCTTACTGATTTTCTGTCTTTTGCGAAAAGTATCTTTCTTTTGTAAATAAATTCTTCTTTTTAATGTCGCTCAGTCTATCTTTCGATATAGCTCTTTCTCGCCTTAAGCATTTCCCGTTTTTTAATTTCTATGGTTAATTAGTTAACCAATTACCATAGCTAAATAGTGTCACAAATGATCAGTGATCATCTCTTCACATCTATGCTTATAAATGCGCAGGACATAGCCTAGAAAAAGTTTAAATAGACTGGAGCTCTTATTTCTTCCTTGTCGTACTTACTGATTAGGTTTGAAATGTTTCCGTATTGGGGTCCTCGCCAGACTTTATGAACCGGCACAGTCCCTCTATTATATCAAGATATTCAGTGGAGTCAGAGCATGGAAGGTTGTTTCTAATGGATGAGATTTGGAAGTCTCTATTAATGTGTTTGTATGCTGCTGTAAGGTCGATATAGCAGGTATGCAATTTTCTAGTGGAGAAGTATTAGAATTGTTTGATGACATATATGTCATCACTACATTCCTTACCAGAACGAAAGCTGGGTTGTAAGTTCATAGAATGTGAGAGTTTATTAATCTTTAAAAATCTTTTTGTCCAAGTTTTTCTTCTTAATTTGCCCAGATTTTCCCCACTATTTTCCCGAGTGGGGGTGGAAACTATTCCCCACCCACCCAGGCTCGTATGCTTATGGTTAATATTGACCGATTGATCCATCTTTCTTGTTACAACATTAATTTCGAGGTCAAACGGTGTTTGTTTTTTTAATTGAATTCTCCCCAAGCAAGGCAGTTACTGGATGAGGAAAAAATGAGAAAACAGAAACATAATTAAGGAGCGAGTACAATAGAAGAGTGATCAGGAAGACGGTAAATAATGATTGATATTGTAGTTAAAGTTTTGAAGATTAAAGTTGGCTGGAAAGCACGAAGCCGGAAAAGTGTTCCACAAATTCGAAACATAGAAGAATGGTGGTCCTTATAGATATTTATGATAGATTCAAGAGAGAAAAATTGTCTAGCATGACACAGTGAACCAACTTTCTTAGCAACTGACCTAGCAATGGATTCAATATAGTCTTTCCATTTCATATCAGCCAACAATGTTATCCCAAGAAGGCGCAATGATTTACTCTTCTGGAAGTTAGCACTAGCCATTCTGATGGGAGGTAGAAAGTAGTCTCAGATGATTAATAGAGAGTAGATTTGTTTTGGAGGTGTTAAAATGAACAAGCCATTTCTTAGACTCTATTGCAATAGGGTAGGATTTCGACCCTTCCAACTATCGGCCTATTATCTTTCTACGTCTCTTTGGTAAACTACTAGAGACCCTAACCAACGCTGAATTATTTGACTATCTCACATCACAGGGCCTTCTTTCAAAACAAGCAATATGGCTTTCATTTCTCTAGGTCAACTGATGATGTATTAACAAATATTGCAAAAAGAGTCTATTAAGCTTTAGATAAGAATGGCGAAGCTCGAGCTGTTGCTATGGACATTTCGAAAGCGATCGACGGTCTGGTATACCGGTCTACTTCACAAGTTGAAAAGTTATGGTGTTGTGGTTGAATGAAAATTAAATAAACATATAATAAAAAATATAATTAATTTAATTTTCCCATAATGCCAATGGAAACCAAGAAGAAAAAGGGTTTCCGGTCACGTGAAAAGTTTGTGATTCCACTTCCGGAAAAGAGATCATCTTTCTCTTGATACTTTCGAGTCATTCAATTCAGACATGCTTTTGTAGCAGTCCTAAGGGAAGGAGATACAGTTACCCTCTCTCAACGTCATGTTGACTTGCGGTCGGCCACTCTCTTCCCTCCTAGTTTATTATACACACATGCCACAATAAAAATTGACCGTTAATTTTCCAACGCGTTTCGTGTTATTTATTGTGGTTCAACAACATTGCATCTTCTGCCTACCCTATTGCAGACCTATCCACAATATCTCTTTACCTATTACATCACAAATACGCCCTGTATAACATGTGTGTGTTGTAAATAAACGGCATTTCTTTTTATCTAAGCCTCAAGATCAGATTCTTCTTGCTTCTTTATTGAATGGATGAATAACCCACTCTGGTATTTATTAAAAAAAAAAAAAAAAAAAGGGATCATAAAATCTGTCAAGCATGTATGTCGCTATGCAGCTCAACTAGTATAAATATTTATGAGAAAAATATAACCTACTGCTCCTTTCCACTACATGCAAGTGAATACATTATCAAGCGATGTGATGTTCGGACGCGACTTTTTTTTTTTTTTTTTTGCCCTGAGCTTGGTTATGACAAAACTACTCAGGGAAGAAAAAAAATGTTCTGAAAAAAAACTTAGAAGAAAACTTAGCCTTTGAATTATATTCGAATAATCAGAAGAACGTAATATGAAACCTATGACTATTTGGAAAGATAATCTCGTGAGCCTGCCGACAAATATAAGCAAGGTTGTTAGTCGGTGAATCGGTTGTCGACCTATCACAACTTGTTCAAGTCTAGGTTTAAGCGTTATCTTCCCCACATATCTGCATAAACTGTACCTTTGACTCAGTAACCCTCTTCCTCGAGTGGGCTTTGTACACGTTGACCCTTACTGAAAAAAAAAACACAATATTAGACATGTTGAATAAATATTCCTTAGTAGTACAATTTGTTCGCTGCTAGCTAAATTTTCCAAAGCTATAGCAGCTTCAACAGTTTATCACAAAGACATTCCTCATTCGACAACAGACAGTTCCGTTACTACAGTGACCTATCGACCCCGGGCAGGCTAGAACTTTAACAATACTTCGGGAATTTTTACTGTCTCTCTCAAGGAGATTTTAACTTTACCAGCTAATATGAGTTTCCACTTTCGTATGAATATTTCCCTACATAGCTCAATTATTATTAGGCGCTCAAGTGGATATCTTAAGCAAGTCTTTGCACCTTTCTTCTTTTCACATACATTACTGTAAATACACAAATTATCTCTATTTCAATTTCACACTATGTAAGAGACCTTTTTTATTGCGCGCCTAAAGTGATAATTGAATATACTTCAATATACTGAAAGTCGTTTTCTGGTATGCACTTCTCCATTTCAGTGAGGTTGTGGAATAACACAGTAATTCCACCTACATTTTACGCGCGCGCGAGTTTTCCTCCCTTCCTTCCACACTTGTGCGTGTGTGCGCGCGCGCGCCCGCGGATTGCACCCCTTCCTCTCTCGTTAAGCCAGACATAGCAGTAAACAGCCTTTTGGCTAGCGGCGAGGAAGGTTGTTGACTAGCTGCTCCTGATAACGTCTAAAATCAGAATTTGAATTTTTCCCGCGCGTTTTCCTGACGTCACGGACGTCCAGCGTTTCCAACTCAGTTGCATCCCGATCTTCAAGCTAGACGGACAACTCATTTATTCCGTGCCGGAATATCTTATTCTTAACTAACCAAAACTTCAACATGTCGACCTCACACTTTTCCAAGACCCATTCTCGTCTTGATGCAACCAGCATATTGAACTTTTTCTCCGTTTTCAACTAGAAAATGTCGAGTTCCTACGACACCGTCGTCAATATATATTTTTCCAAGACTCAACCTCGTCTTGATGCAAACAACTTTCGAACTTTCCTCTATTCACTATCAGAGTTCTACAACACGGTCGCTCTCACACCATTCCAAGACTCAACCTCGTCTTGATGCAAACAACTCTGAATTCTCCTCAATGAAAGTTGATAATCTGTTCATACACCTTTGAACCTTCTAACTACTTTGAACCAGTACCTAAAAAAATATTACATACACTCACACTATCAAACTTCCAAGTGAGTACTTTTCCTATTTGTGTACACATACACCTTTCGTTTAACAAGTCATTTTTCCAGAACTTTCTTTCTGATGAAACTTTTCCCGCCATGGCCATCTTGGTTTTCTGTTTTGGCGCGGAACATTTTTACTAATGGTCTCAACTAACGAGACAACTTACTTGTTTAAATATAATAAAATTTCATATATGTTTTTCAAGCGCTCTAGTGTGGCGATTTATCTTCGTTGCCTGGCAACGTTGGCACGTGCGGGATCACTGTTTCACGTCTGAAGCCATACCGGGCCAGACGAATCTGTCGGATATGGTCCGCAGCGTGGCCTTCGCTTCAGGGTGAGCTGGTGAATGGAAGTAGTCGAAAATTATCTTTCTCCTCGATGGAGGTAGGTAGGGTCGAGGGTTACCTGTTGAAGTATCGCAATAAACGAGTTTGTCAGTGAAAGGTAATGGACGTCTTTCTAATTTTAGCGAGGTATCTGCCTGTACTGAAGGGAGTGTATCGTCATTCAATTGTTCTTCAGCAAGCGTGTCAAATTCGAGTGGAGATGATTGTATTGCGTCGAGTGTAGGTCTTGATAGTGCGTCCGCAACAGTATTATGTTGACCCTTTACGTATCGAATGTTTGATGTAAATTGGCAAATATAGTCTAAATATCGAATATCTCTCGGATTTAACTTGTCAGCTTTTGCGTGCAATGCGTACGTTAGCGGTTTGTGGTCCGTGAGAATTATAAAATCTCTTCCCTCGAGTATGTGTCGGTAATGCCGTATTGCCAAATATACAGCGAGTAATTCCCTCGAAAAAGTGCTATATTTTCTCTGTGTAGCATTTAGCTTTAGTGAGAAAAAAGATAAGGGTGTTTCTATGCCATCAGTAATTTGATGTAGTACGGCGCCGATCGTGTCAGCTGATGCATCCGTCGTCAGGGTGTGATTAGATTTTTCTGATGAATCAATGTACGTTAACTTGGTACATTTTTGTAGTGCTTCTTTTGCGTTCTGAAAAGATTGTAGTTCGTCTTTTGATAGCGAAATCCGTGAATTTTTTTTCTTACGTAGAGACAATATATTCGTTAGCGGTAGTAAAATTGACGCACAATTTGGGATAAACTGTCGATAATAATTTACCATCCCCAAAAATCTCCTCAATTGCTTCAACGTAGAAGGTGGGGGGGGTGTAATTAGTGATTGCTGTTATTTTTTGGTCCAAGGGGACAATCCCTGCTGGTCTATAATATGTCCGAGAAAAGTTAACTTCGGCACTGCAAAAACACACTTGTCAATGTTCAGTTTTAATCCATAACGTTGTAGTCGTTTCAAAACAGCGTGTAGGTGTTCATGATGTTCTGTATGAGATTTGCTTGCTATCAGTACGTCATCAATATATGCGTATGTGTAAGGCATTCCGCGTAGTACTTCGTCAATTAGCCTTTGAAAAGATTGTGCCGCGTTACGCAATCCAAAAGGCATTCTCGTGAACTCGAAAAGTCCAAAAGGCGTAGTAATGGCAGTTTTCGGAATGTCGTTTTCTTCGATAGGAATCTGATAATACGCTTTTTTGAGATCAAGCTTGGTAAAAACTGTGGCACCTTCCAGCGATAGGGCGAAATCCTTTATATGTGGTATCGGGTATTTATCCGGAACAGTCTGGGCGTTTAATAATCTATAGTCGCCGCACGGACGCCAACTGAGTCAGCTTTAGTAACCATATGTAGAGGGCTGGCATAAGGACTGGCTGAAGGACGGATCACGCCAAGTTTGATCATGTTATTAAATTCGTCACGGGCTATTTTCAGTTTGGTAGGATGGAGTCTGCGTGATTGAGAATGAACTGGGGGTCCTGTGGTCTTGATACTATGTGTGGCATGGTGTTTCACAGGTTCGTTGTGTGTTTACGGTGATAGTAGTGATTGGTACTGACGTATTATCTCGTCGTAGCCATTGGCTGTAGGTATAATAGTTGTCAGACCGATTGTTGAATATTTGGAAATAAAACCTCAGCGTTGTATATTCGTGCTCGTGTCTGTTAAGGTTTGTGATGCTAGTTCAACTGATAATTTGTAATGCTTTAGGAAATCTGCTCCTAATATTGGCATTGAGACATCTGCGATAATAAAGGTCCATGTGAGTTCCCTTTTAAGACCTATGTCCAGTGTTAAAGTTCGTTCACCGTAAGTAGTGATAGGTGTGCCATTAGCGGCTTGCAACTTAAAAGATGTGTGCTTGGCTAGAATTTGTTTGTTGCAATTCTTTTGAGGCAGGACACTTATCTGAGCACCTGTATCGACTAAAAAATTTAACCAGCTCGTTCTGTCATGAATGTAGAAGAGACGATTAGTCTTTAAATGTCTGGCATCCAACGTCTCTACTGGGTGCCAGCGTGTCCGTTTCCCGCTTGATTACTCGGGGATGACTTCCTATATGAACATGGCTGTCTACATTTCTTCGCGCGTGCGCCAAAGTTCTCGTGGTACCAACAATTTGCGTGTTGATAACGATCACGTCGTTGTTGATATTTATGCCGAGACGTTGATCTTGAATTATGTTTGTTGTGTTTCGTAGAATTATCACGTCGACTTGTATGTGCTTTTTGTAAATCACGTAATTGTATAGATATTTCCTGCAGTTCCGAAGACAATTTTTGTATCTGTCGGTTAACATCTGGCACAAGGCCATCCACTGTCTCCGTTGCGGAAATGTGTCTTATCGGTGTAGTGTCGGCTACTTTATCTGCTATTGTTGCAAGTTTTTGAATATCCATGTCGTCTGCTAAAGCGGCTAAAATTCGTACTATGTCTGCTGGTAGTTTATCTAGCCACATTTGGCGGAATACTGTGGTTGATATGTCGTTTTCACCCAACAGTTGTTGCATTCGCCGTAGTAGTTGAGATGGTTTTGCATCTCCAATCGTAACGTTCGTTAAAAGGTCTCGTCTCTTCCTTTCTTCTGAAAAACCAGATCTGTGTAGCATTGCTTGTTTGAGAGTTTCGTATGGTTTTTCTATGGGTAAAGAGGTTAATATGTCGGCTACTTCAGCCGCTACCTCTGCAGGTAGTTTCTCCACCACTGCCGCGAATTTCGATTGTTGTGAGGTTATATGTCTGGCCTGGAATATCGCGTCCAATTGTAAAAACCAGGTCTGCACATTTGAGTTAAAAACAGGCATTTCCAGTCTGATGGCCGTTTCTGTGACAGGAACTGAATCAGCCATTTATGATGTTGAATTTTCTTGTTTCTGTATTTTTGGTCTGCTGTTTCGAACACGTGACAATTTATTTTCTTCCCGCGCCTTTGGAATTACCACTAATTTGGTTTTGGATTATGGAATTTTTTTGTTGAAACGTCGGGTTATCCTATTTTGTTGATAGCGCTGCACATCGAACCTCGTGGTCAGTAATTTTGTTGTCGATGGTTTTACTATATGAACGCCGGTATCATCAATTCATTATTGATGGCGAATTTTTTAGATCGTCGTGGTCGTCAATTTTGTTTTTGGAACGTCGGGTTTACCAATTTTTGTTGGTGGTACGTCTGAGTCGCCAATTTTATTGGCGATGGGTTTTCTTTTGTATTTTTTTTTATCTGAACGTCGGGGTGATCAATTTTTTTTTATTGGTTTCGCACGTCGGTGATTACCAATTTTGTTGGGGACGTGCAGAGTTGTTAATTATTTAAGAAAGAATCAGAAGGAATTTTGAGTTGGTTGCGTGTCTTGCTGCATCCCAAACAAATAAATAAACGAACTTCAAAATGCAATTAAAAACGAGACATATGCAATTTAGAAATCAATGCAACATTTATATACAATTTAACAATGTACAGATTGGATAATCAGTGTGTGTCGTGTGGACGAAATGTGTATGTAATTGTTAGATTTGTGAATGTCTCTTTGTTGATATTGTTCGTTGATTCACTGTCTTTTTGTTTGTGTCAATAATTGTAACTGTGAATTATAAGTGTCTTTTGAAAAGAGTTTTTTAGAGTGATCTACCCTTAAACGTAGTTGATGTTTTCGTAATGTTGTATGTTCGTTGATGCTTACTTATTTTAAAGTAGTGAATTTAATTCACTGTACATAAGCAAAGTTGAGAAAAGTGTTCACAGAGTTAATTAATGAATGATCGAATATGAGTCAGCGATGTATCTTCGTGCGCGGCAAAATTGTGTTTCGTAGTGGCGTGGAGTATATTGGAAAGTACTCTGCGAATTCGTGAGACGGACTGTCTGGGGCTGTCTACGTTTATTTTTATATCGTTTGAATTTACAAAAGTGGCTCACTTGATTTTGACGCAATTTCTGTTTTGCACGTTAACTTCAAGTGATTGACCAATGGGGTTGTTTGCTTCGTTTCTTGCCGTTTTTATTGGTTGAAGTTTTTTTTAGGTACGTAGGCGTACGATGTGGACTGTGCTTTTGTTAGGGTTGGAAAGGTAAGGATATTGGACGAGTCCACACACTTTTTGAATGACCCCTTTTCCTCACTAAGTTCACTCACGCAATATTTTTACTTTGCTTGTGGATTCGGTAGTTTTGTGTAGTGTCTGGCACAAGGCAACCTTTTAATAAACCAGCACTGCACGTTACCGGGTCCGCAACAAGGTTTTTGGAAACTGAAAGAGTTCATGCCAGGCAATATTACGAAAAGGTTGGAAATTGCGAGCATGTGCGTTGATTTTATTTACTGCTGTGATAACATTGCTCGGTGATTGGTGAAGTCGACCACATAGATTTTTTGAGAACAGGTGTTGACTGTGGATTACACGGTGCACTGTACACCAGGTAAGGCTTTTCTTATTAAAAAACAAAAACTGAATGCCACAATGACGACCTATCATCGATGCTGTCCCATCTGTTGCCAAGCAAGAATATTATTAAATGGGATGTCTTTCTCTGTGAAATAAAATCAACATAAAATACTGATTGCACCTTTTGTGTTTGTGTCTAGTTGTTATGCAAATAATAGCTCTTGAACCTACCTTTTTTAACAAAATGAACATAACTTAGCTAAAAAAATAGACATTAAAGAAAAGGTTTGTTTATTTACACCGTTTTAGTAATTATATATTGGTTATTTATTTTATATATTTTCATGTTTATTATTGATTTTTGATGATCCTTCAAAATAAAGATTCTGATGTTTACATCTTTTAGAAAGATATCCAGGAACTACGCGTAGTATTTTTTAAATTCAAAATAAATACTCCAGTGTTTATTTTTTATTTTTAAAAATGCAAGAAAATTAAGTAAAATATTCCATCTTGGCATATTTTACTTTTATTTAATTTGAGGTCCTTATCAAGGTAAATGCAGAAATTTTATTTTGTAATACAGAGAAGTAAAATGAAGGAAAAATATCGTTAAGTTTTCAAATTTAAAATTTAAGAACGCTCTGAAATATTCTTAAATGCTAGCTGCGTAAGTAATTATTGCCAAAATATATTATTTTCATTTTATTTTGTTTAATTATCTATGTATTAATTTACTTATTTTAAATATTTAAAAGTTTTCAGCTGTATAACGTTAAGAAAAAAGTGGAAATGACGCAACAACAAATGGAGATAAGACATAATTAAGGTTTTTATTTCCCGTGATTTACAAGGTTCGGTCGTTTTAGAATATCGTATAGTAGTCGTGGGCGACTGAAAGCTCGTTCAGATTAGAACACAAGGTAGTAGTCGAGATAGACTCATGGGAGAAATATTCCACGAATTATCGCATTGTAGTAGTCAAGAGTTAGTATCCGCTGCTTCTGGTTATGATTAAGAAATATTATTTTACTTAATAACAATATTTCCTAAGAATTTTAAAAGATTTAAAATTTTATAAAATTGTAAGAAAAAATGAAAAGAAATCTTGTAAATTTCATTTATCGTTGAAATTTTTTTCTTCAGACAATATTGTCTTTAAGATATATTATTCATAAAAGCAATTAAAAGCTTCTCTAATCAAATAATGTCCGAGTTTTATTGCGTTTTTAATTTTTCAATTCAGAAGAGATTTTCAGTTAAGACCGGGTCCGATTTTGCAAATTCTGTGATTTAAATTCTTCAAATAATTCTGCTTTTAACTAATAGAGTCATTAAAAATTATTTCGTTGAATTTCTCAAATTTTCATAAAAGTAAGTAAACACATGTAAAAAAAAAATATTTTCACCAAAATTTTCTGAAAAAAATTCAAAAATAATTTCATTCGTTTTGAATAGGTCCGGATAATTTTGTTAAAATCCGACATTTATTTGATTTTTGCAAGATTTTTCAAGTTAATGTATCTGTTATAGTCCAGAATGATTATGATATTTCATCATTCTAAAAATAAACTTGCCATCAGTGATGATAAAAAAAATAAGGATATTTCATCATTCTAACCCTCATCATTATAAAAACGACCATTCCACCACAAGAAGTTAGTAGAGAACAGTAAACTAGGATACCTGTAGCAGTAGTCAATTATAAGTAGCAGTACAGAAACACACGTATAGCCAGCGTTCGGTGAAGATCGAAAACAGACGATTTCGAACGGCATCCTCACAAACGAAATACTCAGAACCAAACCAAGTAAGCACTGACTTTTAAACAAAAGAGACACTGGAAATCTTTTTACACACACCATACCAATATTCTGTAATTCACATCACAAAAAGGAAATACAATTCTTGTTATTTATGTCAACATGTGTCTCAAGTTTTTATTGTTGTTATCGTTGTACGCTTTATGCATTTTAATTTCATGTCATTTAATATCTACTCCGTTACAGTCAACAAATAATAACAACGAGGAAAATAAAACATCAACACCAAACTTGACTACCCCGTTACATATCTAACCGCAAAAAAGAGGTTAAAAGTTAGTACAACCGCTGATGAAAAAAAAAAGTTTTTTTTAATCAAAATTTCGAATGTTCTAAAAAGGAGTAAAAAAATTAATTAAATAATCAGAAAATACTTTGATCCTTCGTTTTCTTAATTAAGATAACGATTTTGACGATAAAACTGTTTTCATTACGTTTGGATCATGCTTTCACCACAGTATGTTGATTTGTCGGCGTTTTCGTAGAGGTACCTCTGTAATTTATTTTTATATAAGCTTTTTACTTAATTCAGTGCGTTCAAATAATGGAGCTCTCGCTATTTAGTTAGCAGCAGTAACAAGCCGAAGAGGACCTCCAATCTGTGGTTGACTGGGTCAGGAAACGGCTTGTAAACTTTAATGCCCCCAAAACGAAACTGCTCTCATTTACTCACAATAGAGAAACCTCGTTGCCTACTATCAGCATGGCTAATACGCAACGTCACGAGATCTTTTCTCTGCGCCTTCTTGGTTTCAGGTTTTCCCCTGATCTGCGGTGGAATAACTATATTCAATTAATAGCTACATCTACTACAAGGAAAGTTGGTTCTCTATGTCGTGACAGAAGGATTTTTTTTTTTTGTCTGAATCCATCCTACAAATTTACCATTCGTCCTTGCATTGAATATATGGTCTGGTATCCGGCTGTTCATCTCGATGTTCTCGACAAAATCCAGAGACGGATATGCATTGTGATAGGTCCTGACCTGTCATCTCGACTCCAGTCACTTTCTCAGACGTGATGTGGTTTCCCTTTGTCTTTTCTACAAATATTTTCATGGCATCTGCTCTGACGAGCTATTTTCACTGGTGTCCCAACTGCATGAATTTAAGCGTGCTACTAGGTTGGCATCTTGGTCCCACCCTTTTACTGTTGAAACAGTTAAATGTAACCGCCTCTTCTAATCCAACCGCCTGGTTCTCTCACAATTCCCGACTGTGGAATTCCCTTCCTCTTGCTTCTCTGATAACTATAATCTTCAAAAATTTAAATGTAATGTCAATCAACATCTTCTGATGCTTTGAACTTGATCCCCGTCCTTCTCTTTATCCTTTCCTCAAACACCCCCCTCTTTACTTTTACTTTCACTCTTTGTTATCCCTTGTGTGCTAATGGCACACCCGCCTTGCTTGGGGTGAAATGCATTAAAAAATGCTTAAAAAAATATAACTGTGATACTATTTGCGGTTGCCGAGGTAAAACGGAAGAAAGTTTTGTTAAAACAAAGTGTTATGTGCTGAGAGACATTGAAACGAGAAGGATTAATACCAAAAACCCATGGGAAGAATTGAGGATTTAATTCACACATAAACGACTTTGAACAATGGAAAAGTGACCCAGACTTAGGGGGGGGGGCAATGTTGAGTGACACACAGCTGCAAATGCAAGCTGTAAAGTGAAAATTTCATTTTTTGTAAACAACGAATCTGGAGTTGATTCTCCTGATAGAAAGTTGTGTCGAAATACCAGGAGCGGGGTGGATAAGTCACCCACGTTCACTGAGATTTAGTGAGAGGTAATAATATGAGAGGGGGAAGAGAGGGAATTCCTCAAAGTTCCATAAGCCAAAGAGGATTCACCGAAATGCTCATACCTCGCCATATCCACCATGCCATTTGGGGCGAATGTCCATAAATACGAATGCGTGAAACGAATTAGGCAGAAGAAAGAAGAGACGTCCACGTGATTATCTGCTGATGAAAGCCTTCGACTTAGGCCATGTGTCAAACTTTACCAAAACAGAGCAAACCAATCTTTACCAGGTCAACAACGATAACATCACTCCTGATTTAGATGCGGGTTAGGCTGATAATTAACTGTATGCGAACTCTGATATAAACCAATTATTGTACGGCGAACTGATATGAAAATAGTATTTACTTTTGTTCAGTTTATTCGAGTGTTATTTTTTCTCTGTACGTCATCGCCCTGCTTGGACCAGCCCAACACGAAGATACCTGCGACGATTCGATCTTGGCTGCCTAATGATCAAACTTAAATCACAATGTGAGATAAGGTTAGCTCTGGATTGAAGCGGCCACTTAAGCGACCAGCCGCGGTGTATGAAGTCTTGGACGACCGGTGAGGATGTTGTACAATTACATTTGGTGCCATGACCAGTATTCGACTATGAAAGACCACAGTTTGGCGTGGATTTGACCTCGGTTGACTACGACCAACCCAAGAACCCAGACATCGGAAAGCAATGAGATAAAAGGAGTGAGAACGAATGCCGTAATTTTTTTTGTACTCTTGATGAAGTGACAGTGGCCCAAGAACAAGCGACAACAAGTGACACTTTTCGGGTTTACCCTGAAATTTCTAAAAATTTTTTATTGTTGCCTCTCGCCAAAACGATTTGCTATTTTTTCGATTGTTTTCCGATTTTGCTCGATTTGAATTGATTTTTTGACATGAATGACCACAGGTCAAAGAGGTCGGAAGTGTTACATATCGAGAATGAGAGGGCAGGCAACAATTCGTTAGTAGCATGAGGGAATTGCTGGTGGGGCCAGGGTCGCGACTTTTCTGGGGAACCCGAAAGAATTGAAGGATTGGTTAGCAACAATCGGCCATTTTGCCGCCAACTGCCTCCTATAGAAATAGACAGGGTAGACAGAGAGAGAGCTGCTTGGGTGCACGGTGGCGTAGACGAAGACAGCCGTGGACTCCGCGCTGCAGTAATGATGAAAAATCATTGTCAGAACCCTTGTCTGAATGACATCGCTCCAGAGGGAGGGAGGGTATCCAAGGTGTTTTCCCTGCTGACTCAAGAGGAGGAACTTTCCTGTGAGGCTGTAGAAATAGGAAAATCAATGACGGCGTTGATAGATACGGGGGTGTCGGTGTCCTTAATAAGAGAGGAGCAGTACAAAAGCCTGAAGTTGCAGGGTGGGTTAAGGAGACCCGATATAGAAATTGATCAGGCGGACGGGAAGCCAATGAAGATAACAGGAATGGTAAGGCTCCCAGTAAAGATAAGAGAGACAACCAAGCTCCACAAATTCTATGTGGCCCCGGATTTCTGTGGAGAGATGTCCCTGGGTGGAGATTGGTTTCAAGTTCAACCTCTCAGTGTTGACAGTCAGTGGTGTAGATGTGCCATTAGGGAGCACTCCAGATAGGTCAACGTTAATGGTGGTTGATGAGGACATAAAATTACTACCAAGGACAGCTGTAACAAGTAAGAGTAGGTTGGTGACAGAGAAAGAGGTGAAGAAAGAAGTTCTTCATTTAGTCCCTGTAGAGGAATATAACCCAAAAAAGGCTAAGTGGCCTTGTATGAGTCCGTGGTGGACGCAGCAGAGGTAATACCTGTTATGTTGGCTAATCAGGATAACAAGACAGTTAAAATAAGAAGTAAAAGTGGGAAGAGGTAGGAAGGACTCTACTATTAAGGTCCATACAAAGGGTAAAATTCAGTGAAGAAAGAACAGACTCAGAAAAATGAACGAAATGATGTCCGCTGCGATGAAGTCTTGGGTTCTGGCATGAAACACCTTGAAGACCGGGAAGTGTTGAATGAATGGGAGGAGAAAGATAAAATACCTCTCTCCCAACTCCGAAAGCAGTTGAGAGAAATAAAACACAGATAAGAAAGATAAAACAGTGGCCGACATATTGGACCTGTTGTGAGGCAGTGGTAAAAGAACTTGGTAATGCAGACTGATCGTTAGGGAGCATTCTCATTGCTGATGTTGAAGAATCGAGGGTAGATGCAGAAGGCAGTCATAGAGATCATCTGGGCAGATGTTGCCCCCCCTGAAGATAAAAGGGGAATGATGAAATCTTAGTGAAAGTAGGAGGGACAAAGAGCGTCCGGAAGTTCTATGTAACACCTGATTTATGTATGGAAGTAATTCTGGGAGAGAATTGGCTTCATCGCCATGGTACCATTAAAGAGTCTAACCATGCTGCATGTGGTAAATGGTAAGGATCCTATAGGGGGACCCAATTGAAGGGTCTATGACAGTGGTGGTGGTGGAAGAAGACGTAAGATCACCACCAGGGCAGCAGTGTCAGGTAAAGGTAGGTTGGTGACTGGGAAAGGGATGGAGTAAGAGGATCTCCAATTAGTTTCTGTAGAGGAAATGGCCATGAGAAAAATGAGGTAACCCTGTATGAGGACCATAAGGGGGATGATGATTTTAGCTTGTCAGGCGAAGAGGAACAGAAGGAATAACTACGCTCTGCTACTTTTACCGGGATATCCACTGCTAACCTGAACTACGCTTCCCTACTGTCTTCGAAATATTCACTGCTAACCTCTGGATTCTATACTCAAAGACGACCGTCATCATGAACAACATTGGTTATGAGCGCAGACCACGACTATATTTTGACGGGAATGAATCGAGATATGAATTATGGGAAACAAAGTTCTTAGGCTACCTCGGAATACAAAAACTCCATGACATCATCCTTTGCGAAGAGGACCAGAAGGGGGATGATGATTTTATGGAAAATAATGCAAACGTGTTCGCTGAATTAATACAATTCCTGGATGACAGGAGTTTGTCTTTGATAATGAGAGAGGCCAAGGACAATGGACGGCAAGCCCTACAAATTTTGCGTGAACACTACTTGTCAAAAGGTAAGCCTAAAATTATTGCTTTATATACTGAACTAACCGCGTTCAAGAGACGAGAAAATGAATCTGTAGCAGATTATATTATACGAGCTGAGAATGTCACAAATGCCTTAAAAATTGAAGGTGAGACTATCTCAGATGGGCTGCTAATAGCCATGATCTTAAAGGGTTTACCACCGATATTCAAACCATTCACGACAGTTATAACTGAAAAAGATAAACAATTAACTTTCACTGAGTTTAAAATTGCGTTACGTAGTTATGAAGAAACTGAAAAAAATGGACCAATAATAATAATACAAAAAAAAATCGTTTGTTAACGTTGTGGTAAAGTCGGCCATGTGCGGGCAAAATGTCAATTTTATGCACGGAATGATTTTTGTAAAAATGTAAAAACTTTTTCGAATGGGCGAACATATGCCTTTTCGTTTGGATTGGATACTGTAGCCAGTTATTATAATTCTTACCTCGTCAATACGGATGCGACAAATCATGTAATTACAGATGAAACAAAATTTATTATTTTTGATCCAATTTTGAGCCCGACTCACATTTTATCGAGTTAGGTGACGGGACCAGAGCTAATAATTTAGTTTTAAAAAGAGGCGATGCCTGTATTTATTTACGAAATACTAAAGGAAATATTTGTAAATGTTTATTAAAAAGGGCTTTATATATTCCTAAATTTAAACAAAATATTTTCTCGGTTCAGTCTGCTGTTAAAGTCAATTTTCACCGAGACAATTCAAAGTTAATATATCCAGACGGAACTGAATTTAATATACAGCAAAATGGACGTTTGTATTATTTGAAAAGTATTAAGTCTGCGAAGACAGCCACGCACGACTTAAGGACTTGGCATAAAATATTAGGCCACTGTAATAATTCGGATGTTAAAAGATTACAAGAACACGTCACTGGAATGAAAATTACATTTCCAAAGGGCTTACAATATTGTGACACGTGTATTAAAGGGAAAATGACGAAATATAGAAATCGGGGTCGGATCCCAAAATCAACAGATATCTTGTTCAGAGTTTATTGCGACTTAGCGGGTCCAAGGTATCGGCACCTATTCATATGTATTAAACTTTGTTGACGAATATTCAGGACGTATGATATACTTTCTGAAAAACAAATTTGATACCCTGCAAGCTACAAAAATCTATTTATTCGATATCTCCCCGTATGGAAAATTAAAAAAATTAGGACAGATAATGGTGGAGAATTTACTTTTGATGCTTACAAAAACCTAATAAATGAAGGCATTAAACATGAGAAAACTTGTTCTTATTCTCCACACCAGAACGGAGTTGCTGAACGTAGTTGGAGGACGCTTTTTGAAATGGCTAGATGTTTGCTAATAGAATCAAAGTTACACAAAAATCTGTGGGTTTATGCATTAAATACAGCCGTATATATAAGAAACCGTTGCTATAATAGTAACATTAAAAAGACTCCTTACGAAACTTATACGAACTTCAAACCCAATGTCAGTGATATGCACATTTTTGGTAAAATTTGCTATACATATGTCGACCACGGGGCAAAACTAGATCCAAAAAGTGAAAGGGGCATATTTATTGGGTATGACAAGACAAGTCCAGCCTATATGTTTTATTTCCCACAAACTAAAATGATAAGGAAGATCAGATGCGTCAGATTTACAGATTCCTTTGAGCCAGGGGGGGAACCCGAAGAAAAGAACATTAACTGCGAGGAGCTGGTCCAACACGAACTAGTATGGCCTAATTATGGGCCTATAAGTAGAAAACCCGTTCAAAATCCACAATCCGAGGAAGGTGGGGACAAATTCCGCGTTATCCGACCAGAAATAGAAGAAAGCCAGACTATTTTGGAATGGGTCAATGTAATATCTGTGACATTGACTGTTGCTATTCGGTACAATGTATCCCAAAGAACTATCAAGAAGCCATACATTCTGTCAATTCCAAACGGTGGGTAGCTGTCATGCAAAAAGAAATTAAATCTTTAGTATCAAACGACACTTTTGAATTAAAAAAGGCCCCGGATGATAAAAATATTATCGGCAACCGTTGGGTTTATACTGTAAAGCGAACTGAGGATGGATCGCCAGTGTATAAGGCTCGTTTTGTAGCTAAAGGATTTTCGCAGATATACGGGGAAGATTATGTAGAAACATTCAGTCCAACAAAAAACATGACAGCAATTAGAATTTTGATGCAAATGGTCGCACATTATGGTATGGATATACACCATATGGATGTTAAATCAGCTTATTTGAATGCTGCCATCGACTATGAAATATACATAGAACCGCCAGAAGGTTTTGAGGCAGGTGATAATTATATATGGAAACTTAAAAAGTCACTGTATGGACTCAAACAGAGCGGAAGAACATGAAATAAATTAATCCATTCTTATTTAATTGAACAACAATTTGAATCCTCCCAAGTTGACCCATGTCTGTACACGAGAACATTTAATAATGAAATATTAGTAATTCTGGTTATTTAGGTCGACGATATGTTAATTGCATCAAAGTGTGAGGCCGCTCTATTAAAAATCAAAAATTCCCTAGAAATAAGGTTTAAAATGACCGACTATCATGGTTTCTTAGAATACAGTTCGAATTTAAAGGCAACACTATTACAATGAATCAATCTAGATACATCGAAAGGCTCTTATCTAAATTCAGCATGCAAAATTGTAAAACACGAACTACTCCATGTGAAATGGATTTAAACACAATTATGAATAATGAAGATGGTATAGCGGCGTGTGAGAAAGAATACAGAACATTGGTTGGAAGTCTTATTTACATGATGACATCAACCAGGCCAGATATCTGCTATACGGTTACTAAGTTGTCCCAAAACTTAAATAAACCGGGGACTGTGCATTTAACAAGAGCTAAGCAAGTCTTACGTTATCTAAAGGGAACTAAGAGTCGGTGCCTAGTATTTCGACAATCAGATAAACCATTAAAATTGGAAAGATTTTGTGATGCTGATTGGGCAAACTCACCAGATCGTAAAAGTATAACAGGCTATTGCTTTAAGCTAGCAGACGGTAATCCAATAATCAGCTGGAAATCTAAGAAACAGGGAATGATTTCACTTTCTACTTGTGAAGCAGAATATGTTGCATTGTCAAAAGCAACACAGGAGGCTATTTTTCTTAAATTACTAATAAAAACAATTACAACATTGGTAATAAGTGAGCCAATAATTATTTACTGCGATAATCAGGCCAGTATTGCTTTGGTTAGAAATCCAATAATACATCAAAGATCAAAGCATATCGATATTAAATATCAATTTGTTAGGGATCAAGTACAAATTGAATACGTTCAATCGGAAAATAATATGACGAAATTGAAATTACGGGCTTTCACTTCTGCAATATTTGGTACTGACTTATAAGGTCATTAGTCCTTATTATTACTTATTAGTCCTGGGTAAGACGTAAAACTGCATCCATTAGTCCATTAGTTATTGTCTTAAGAAACGTCAGTTCAGTTTTTGGTATGAATGTGAGTCCTTAGTTTCAGGGTATAAATGTAAATAGCCCAATCCTCCTCAAATGATCCTCAGTGATAGTGACTGTTTTAATTGGTCCCAGCTATGGGTAAAATAATTTTTTTTTTCACTTTTTTTTGTTGTGGTGATCACAACCCAAATTTGTAATATTGTTGTTAATATTTATTAACCTGAAGTACTTAACTGTGGACAAATTGATATGACTAATTTTTGTGGATATTAATTTTCTTTTAAAAAAAAAAAAAAAAATAAAAATAAAATTTATTTTATGAATGCTAAAAAAAAAAAAATTATCAGAATATTAAAGTATTTGTTCCATATTAATATTGACTTTAATATTTTGAAAGAAGATTCCATAATATCTCCAAAAATAAGTGGGGGTTGCAGTTTTTTGTGTATATTATGTACTAGTGAGCCAGTCCAAATAACTTGACTCATTTTATAGTCCACCAATAGAAGGTTAACCAATCAGAAGACATAGAATATTCAATCCGTCGTGTATAAAGGCGGCCATTTTGTTTACTCTATCCGAATGTCCAGTGCCAGCTTCTCAGGCAAAGAGGAACAGAAGGAAGAACTACGCTCTGCTACTTTTACCGGGATATCCACTGCTAACATGAACTATGTTTCCCTACTGTCTTCGAAATATTCACTGCTAACCTCTGGATTCTGTACTCAAAGATGACCGTCATCATGAACAACAGATGCAAAAATATGGCTGTAAATAAAGGAATAGATGGATTCAGTGCCGGCACACAATGATGCTGGGTTCATTTGAAACCCTATTCAGTAACGAACAGTAAGGTTGGTTGGAGAGGATGGAGGTGTGGAATGCGTGTCATGGAAGATAAAAGAATTTATTTGCTGATGCTACCATTCAGTTGGTGGTGGTGGTGGTATGAGACATGACTTTTGGGGCAAATGCACCGCACACCTTCCGAGCCAATCAGCCTGCTGAAGGCTGATTAAAAGAAGGATGGGAAAACAAAGAGAAGGAGGCAGTAGTAGTTAAAATGGAACTAGGAGAAAGACTTTGATAAACTTTGCATGAAGAGAAAGAAGAAAAGTTTTATAAAAATGTTGCATGATAAACTTTGCATGATAAATAAAAAAAAAGAAAAATGTAGCAAGACCAGTAGAAACATTGCATGACAAATAGTATACTAGTAGATTTGGGTGTGAGATGTTATTTACTAATAAATGACAGGAGAGGTACAGGAGAAATGTGATACTATTTGCTGTTGCCACAGTAAAACGGAAGAAAGATCTGTTAAAACAAATTGTTATATGCTGAGAGACATTGAAACGAGAAGGATTAATACCAAAAACCCATGGGAAGAATTGAGGATTTAAACAACTTTGAACAATGGAAAAGTGAGCCGGAGGGGGTGGATAAGCCACCCACACTCACTAAGGAAATTTAGTGAGAGGTAATAATATGAGGGAGGGGGGAGAGGGAATTCCTCAAAGTTATGACGTAAGCTGGAGGGGATTCACTGAAATGTTCCTACCTCAACATACCTCCCATGTCAGTTTGGGCAAATGTCCATAAATACGAATACATGAAGCAAATTAGGCAAAAGAGAGTCAGAAGAGACAGAGACAAGACCAGAGACAGAAGAGACATCCATGTGATTATCTGCCAATGAAAGCCTCAAACTTCAGCCTTGTTCCAAACTTTACCAAAACAGCAAACCAAGCTTTACCAGGTCAACAAAGATAGCATCAATTCTGATTTAGATGCGGGTTAGGCTGATAATTAACTGTATGTGATCTTTGATATAAACCAATTATTGTATGTAGGACTGATATAAAGAGTATTTACTTTTGTTCAATTTGAGTTATTTTTTTTTTCTCTTTATGTTATTGCCCTACTTGGACCAGCGCAACATGAAGATATCTGCGACGATTTGATGTTGGCTGCCTTATGATCAAACTTAAATCACAATGTGGGATAAGGTTAGCTCTGGATTGAAGTGGTCACTTCAGCGATCAGCCATGATAATGGAAGTCTTGGACGAATGATGAGTGTGTTATATTATTACAAACAAATATTCTCTGATATTGTAAACATCTAGAACTTGTTTTAATTTGTATGTTTGATTTATCTTTATTTGTCTGTATTTTCCCATCTCTTTTCATCCGTACTTTAACTCCTATTTTCAGTGGATTGAGATAGTGAGCACCATGTCTCCTGCCATAGCATATTTTGCTTCTTTTTGTATACAGCATTTTTCCCTTTACCTTATTTAAATTTGGCCATTTGTTTGGATGAGTGGGAATAGTTGTTTTAATTCTTCTGCTCATTATGAGTTCCAATGGGCTCATTCCTGTTGCTGGAATTGGAGTGCTTCCATATGACATTGCTTTTGATTTTATGTTTTACCAGAAATAATAAATTCCTGTTATGATTGGTTTTGAAGAAAAACTTAAAGAAATGGAATAATGTGTAGTATTTGAGATGCTTTAATAGGTACTTTTTCAGTATATCATATTTCTTAAAGTGGAATTCTTTGTTTCTAATTGTCAGTTTAAAGTGAGGTAATTGATAAACTAAATGAAAGCAATATAAACAGTATAAATAAATTTATGCCCAACCCTGAAATTAACATTAAAAAAGGTATGCAAGCTTTTATAAGTGAGCATTCATCTCAGCATATCACTGGCTTTTAGTCTAAGGATTGAAATAGAAGTAATCAAAATTACATATAGGCACCAAAAATATTTTGATGGTCATAGAAAATTAATATAAGGTTCCCTTTATGCTGAAAATATCAGAAATAGCATTTAATCACATAAATATTAACCAATGAAAAGAATGTTGAAAAATATTTTATATTAATGGGGTTAAACTTAACAAGAATGAATACATTTTAATATATGAAACCATAGTTGTAAAAATACATTTTTATTTTGCTGGTCAAAACGTTTTATCATAAGACATTAATTAGTTGACAAATAAGCAAATTTTAATGTTAGATTTAGTACCACTTATCTACTTTTGTAGCGGTAATTTATTCAATTTAACATTAAAATCAATAAAGTATTTCAAGTACATGTCCAATATTCTACAACTGAGTTCAATGCAATTGAAATATCAAGTAACTTTAAATTACCAGAACTATGATAAAAGTACCTAAAAGTAGATATCAGATTGATCTTAATTTTAATACATCTGCCAAAGATACTTTGAATCCTAAATATTTCAATAAAAGATTTCCTAAGAAAAATTTAAATATTTTATCAACAGAAATCCATAACCTGTAAAATTCCTAAATAAAATGATTCTTTTTTAAAAATCTTTCAAAATTACAATAACTTGAGAAAGAGAATGTTAGTTTTAGTAATTTACAAACATTATTTGTTTTTCAGGTTTCAGTTATTTTAGTCATGCATTTAAAAAAATTCAACACCAAAATAACTTCATAATCAGAATTTATTTTACATACATAAACCCAATATTATATTCTTAAAAACAAAGACCAAAATATGATGGCCATTAATAAGCCTAGTTTTAAAACATCTACAAAATAACCATAAAACTAAATTTATAATGCTTGTAGCAATGTTCAATATAAGAATTTTTAAGAATATTTCAAAAAGAAAATGCCAATTTTAAAAAACGTGAAATAAATGAACATAACACAAATATTTGAAATTTACAACTTTATTAATTTTTTTGATATTATTTTTTAATATTAAACATTCTTCATAGATGTAGTTATTAATGAATTTGGATCACACCTGATAAATATGTTGTTTACTATGGTTTTTTGATGTGTTTTCATTAGAAAATCACTGCATCAATATAAGCATGGTGATACCTTTTGTTAACTTTTCAATTTCAGTTGCCATTTCAGATACCTGGAAAATAATTTAAAAATAAATCATACCAAATTCAATTAATGTTTTGGCTTGATACTATTTTACTTATGAAACTACTAATATCATTTCAGAAAATTTTCTTAGTTATGATGCTTTTATATGGAATTAAAAGGATTGGTTATATTTAAAAAAAATTATATCAGTGTAAAAAGTAATAATTTTAATTAACATAATTTAATATAAAGATATAAAAAATTGTGTCAATGAAAATAATTACATAAAAGTATACTTTAGAAAAAATGATTCCTTCATACTACTAATAAAGTGATGTGACTTGTGCTTTTAAAGATTAATAATTAAAAATAATCTATAATAAAATTCCAATAACTTTTCTCCTTTTGAAAACATGTTTGTATGAGGCTTATTATTTATGTACAAAATCAAAGTCATGCATTTTCACTAGCACTTAATTTTATTAATTTGTTATTTTTAATATTTTTTCTGCAGTTTCAAAGAGTAGAAATTCTTCAAAGCTACTGTTTCTGTTACAGAAAAAGGATGAATTTTTTAAATTTAAAGCAAAAAAGCAAACAGTATTTAGAATAAATAATAGAATCATATATATATATATAAGTTCTAAATATCTTTTTCAGTTAAATAGAACCAATAATTAACAAACCTTTTCAGCATTTTGTTTCTGCACATCTTCAGGGACTTTAATTTCATAATCAGATTTAGCCATACTCTCTTGAAGTTTTGTCAACTGCACATTCAGTTTTTCTTTCTTTCCTTCTAACTTGGAAATCTCTTTATTGACATCAATAAGACCCTGCAAAAATTAATCACTAATTACAAAGCACCAAAACTGTGTCAAAAATAACTTATCAATATAATATCTATAATATCAATATTATCAATATAATATTATCAATAATAATTCATGGTTCATGACTTTCAAGTAAAAACATTACAAATGAAAAGCTGATTTGCTGTTGTTCACAGACTTTGCATTTTAATGTATCTGTTTATGTCTGCATGTGCATGATCAACTTATATGGGCTTTGTGTCATTTAATGTACACACAAGTACATGCAAACAATTTGAATGAGCTTGAAATAAAATATTGAAATAATACTGTGGTATTCTGAATACTTGTCTGTCATCTCTGTAAAATGTTTTCTTCTACTAATCTCCCTTGGACTTTCTATTGATAACCTTCCTTGGTTGTCATTCCCTTGATGTAAAATGTAGCATTTTGTTAGTTCATTAAAGTCTTCTAACAGTCTCGCGCATTCTTGTCATCACTTTAATGAACTAATAAAGCATAAGCTTGCCATAAACCAAGTATGGATAAATTCCACCAACCAGAATGTTTGAATGTATCATTGAACTCTCCTTTAGCTGACAAGGATTTTGCATATTGCTACTGTACTTTCTCTGCTTTTATACATTCTATCCAAGCTAACTATTCCATCAGATACAATGCTCTTGTCAACTTTGTTACTCACACAGTGTATGAATAAATTGCAGTGTGTGATGACTAAGGGTAAGCTATACAAATTTTAAAGATGCTTTAAATAAAACCAAAAATTGAAGTGTTTGCAAAATATATTTTAGCTACTAAGGAACAAAAAGGAGAGACAATAGACAAGTATGTACTACAGGTTGAACTACTCAGTGAAGATTGCAATTCCAAAGCTATAACCTCCTTACAGATTCAAGATGACTGGATCAGAGGTGCTTTTATTAATGGCTTATGCTCACATACTAGCACTTGCTAGAAAATAAGTCTCTTGAGGAAAGTGATCCAGCCTTGAGAGATGTAGGTAGGTGACCAGATGAATTGGAGCTGCCCAGCAGCAAGTGACAGAAGGACTGAGAGTGAGGCATCAGGAATTGCCAAGGCCAGTGAAGTTAGGAAGATAGCAGCCCCCACCCCTCTTGAAGCTGAAGGAAGGATCCCTTGTTTAAGTGAGAAATCATGTTGTTGCTACGTCCCAACCAGAGAGTCTTGAAAAACAATTGTCGTCATTTTTTTGTTGAAAGCAATCACAGCTGAGAAGACGAGCATGTGCATATAGCAAGTTGGTTATATATGCAAATACACTCAACCTTGGATGTCATCACAGGTGCAGTGACCAACAGACAATTGGAGAACATTGTCACAATTACGCCACAAATGGCATCACAATCTGTTGCGGTGACAATGACATAGATCCTGAGTCACCATGTAGATAATAAAATTAAAAAAGAAGCAACATGTAAGTTGAGAAAAAAAGTGAACCATTGACTTTAAAAAGGAAGAAGGAAAAACAACGTGGAAATAAGAAAGAAAAAAAAAAAAAGAAAAAAAAAGGAGAGTGAACTTTTTTGTTTGCACACGTCAAGGAGAGAAAGACAGAAGGGGAAAGCAGATGAATACAGCAAAAGAAAAAACGATTAATAGAGGTAAGAGTTTTTTTTAATCTCCCCTTGCCTTTTGTCAAATCTTGCCAGCCATTATGTGAAAATATATAGAAAATAGGAAGGAACCGGTTAGGTAAATAATCCAAAGTCCCTTAGTATTTTAGTTATTATTTTTAAAAAATAGTGCTCGATACAAAAGTAGAGCATAAATATAATTATTTAAAAATGATTCCAAATCGCTACATAAGAGGTCTCATGTTTCAAAACAAGAGCCGAAAACTTCAATATAATCCTTTAAATTAAATTGAGTTGAAATTAAAATGGGCTCCGTTCCATCTTCAAGCGAAATTTTTGTTGGAATAACGTATATCTGAAATTTACTTGTTTTAAAAATTGAAATCAAAATCTCCATGGTAACAGCAAGGGTGAATTGTTTAAATTGGGTAGGCGAGTGTAGGGTGTTAATAATAAGTAGCGGTATAGAGATACTTTCAAGATGTCAAGTCGGGGAAAGGTGGGGGTGTCTAAAATGAAACGTTACGAAAGTTTTTCTTTTTTTTTTTTATATGCACAATTCCCTTTCATAATAAAATAAATAAATAAATCTCCATAGACAAACAAACTAGATGAAGGTTAATACATCTTCCGTTTCATTTTAGACACCCCCACCTTGATCTCAATAGTGCTGGAAGGAATTGAGAGTTTTGCTATGGCTTACCTGGACGATATTCTGGTATTCTCAGAGACACCAGAACAACATTTTGACCACCTCAGACAAGTTTTTGGATGATTGAGAAGGCATGCATTGAAGTTGAAACTGCCCAAGTGCCAATTTTTAAGAAATGAAACCAAGTACCTATGCTTTATAGTGAGTGATGAAGGAATTAAGCCTGACATGGATAAAGTAAAGATGATATAAGAAATGCCTGAGCCAAAGACAGTGAGACAGGTACGAGGCTTTATAGTGGCCATAGGATACTACAGACGTTTTATCCCAGCATTTTCTAGGATAGCAACTCTCTTGATAGCCTTAACGAAAAAGTATGCGAGATTTAAAGGGGCAAGAAACTATCAAAAGGTCTTCCATATCTTGAAAGAACAACTAACTGCTGTTCCATTGCTGACCTACCCAGATCTCTGCAAGCCAATGATACTATACATGGACACTAGTGAGTGATGTATAGGAGCAGTCCTTACTCAGCCATGTCCTGATAAGGATGGTCCAGTGCCTCATATACCAGAGAAAGTACCGATATACTTCCTATCTCATAAGCTCTCAGAGACACAGCAGAAATGGCCAGTGATAGAAAGGGAGGCATACGTTATCATGCATGCCCTCAAAAACTGGATTATTATCTAAGTGGAGCTGTGTTTACCATAAAGACTGACTATAAACCTCTCCAGTATTTGCTGGAAACAGATTGGGCGACCAAGATACAGCAGTGAGCGCTGAAATTAAGTGGATATATAGCAATCATCATCATCGTGCAGCCCCCCTATAAATTCAAATCTTTAACAGCATTCATTAATTGGACAGAAAGCAACGCTGCTACAATTTAAAAATCGCTATATTTTCATATAGTAAATTTTGTGCACTTTTGGGAGAATTGGCTCCCAGAAGTCTCCCCAAAACTCAGGCACTGATTGGTCAGTATCAAACAATCAGATTCTCTGCATGTGGAGAATAGTTTTTATTTGTGCAGATTCCTAATTCGATAGCTACCTATATAAACAGAACAAAAGAGGACCAACACCAGTGAGACTTCAACTGCTACTGGAATCCACGTCAGTCGAAGACATGCGCCCATCTTCTCACTCACTCTAAAATTACATATTCTATCACGCTTACATAATTTTGCATGGCAGAACTGTCTAAAACATTTATAACAGACTAATAACTCATTTCCTTTTCAAAGAACATTGATAAACTTTTATAGTCAAAGAGAGACTACTCTCGTCTGACTCATTGCATCTTCTTTTTTGTATATATTCTTTATTGTACGCTTTGTTGAATATATATATATATATATATATATATATATATATATGATACCTTTGCCTTGTCTCTTGTTCTTATATCAGTTTGGGTTCCTAAACAAAAATTAAATAAATGTGGTGAGAGACCTAGACACGCTACATCTCATTGATAACTCTGACGTTCATTTGGAATTCCGCCACAGATACAACTATAAGATAGAGTACCTGGCAGGGAAAGATAACACCTGTGCAGATTTACTCTCAAGAATACCTAAAGTGTTAGAAGAAGAATCTGTGAGAGTAGAGCCGGGGGTAGACGACAGAGCATATCAAATAGGAGTAATTAACTCCTATAGGTTGAAAGATTGCCTTGTGTTAGAGACAGATGAGGAGGAAAATATACAAATAATAACTGACCCCCAATGGATAGAACAGGTTAAAAAGGAGCAGGTAGACAAAGAAATAGCTACCATCAGAGAAAAAGTGGAGGCAGGAGAAACCTCCAAGTATATGATACATGAAGGGAAGCTGTATTATCTTTCAGGGAGAGAAGAAATTAGATCCAGATTGTATATATCCAAGAATATAAGGCTGAAGATATTGGAACACTGTCATGAGAAGTTAGGCCATATGGGAATTGATAAAACCCATGAATTAATAGGAAGAAATTATTACAGGCCTAGGCTGTATAATGAGGTTACTGATTATGTTAATGGATGTGTGGCATGCCAAATGCAGAGTAGAAGACAGGAATTGGCACCATTGGGAGAGATGGATATTCCAAATTTTCCTTTTGAGAAGATAACCATGGATATGTCAGGACCATATGAAAAAACCTCCAAGGGTAACGTCTACATAGTGAGTTTTGTAGACTGGTTAACAAATTAGATGGAAGCATTTGCAGTACCTGATAAGAAAGCTAAAACTGTAGCAGACTTGAATTAAATTTTTCCCCAGGTATGGCGCGCCTGTGTGTTTGGTGACAGATAATGGGCCTGAGAATGTGAATATGAAGGAAGTGGTAATGAGCTTGAATATAGTGAATATAACAACGTCTCCTTACCACCTTCAGAGTAATGGTAAGGTGGAGAGATTTTATAGGACCTTGGGAGATGTACTGGCTAAATTAGCGAGTTGACAATATTGAGAATTGGGATCTGTACCTGACACAGGCTCTCGCAGTAGTGAGATTTACAATCAATGAGACATCTAAATTCTCACCATATTATATGTTGTTTGGCAGAGATGTGGTCTGGCCGATAGATAATTTATTGAAACCCTGTAGGAAATAAATGGGAGAAGATCATCCTCAGTTGATAATAGAACAACAGCATAGGTTGTTTGTACAGGCCAGAAGGTGAATAAAAAGAGCCCAAAAGAGGAGGAATGAGAGAGTGAATGCAAGTAGGAAGGTAGTAGAATTTAGGGTTGGGGACCTTGTGTACTACAAAATTCACCCAAGAGAAGGAAAACTGGAGCAAAGATGGGAAGCATACTATAGAGTAATAGAGCAGACAGGTCCAGTGTTGTATGTAATTTGGGATCAAATGGCAGGTCGAACAAAGAGAGATCATGCCAATGATTTGAAGTTAGCTGAGGTGGCTAATTGGGAAATGAGTGAGCCAAAAGCCAAGAAAAGGACAAGGAGAGTGACCCTTGTAGAGCCAAAAGGGCTGGAAACAGATAAAGATTCAGAAGAAGAAGAAGAAGATAGATAGGTCAGCAACCGGTAGAGATCTGGCAGGACAGTCTGCGAGTCAGAACAGGGTCCATCGGTGGCAGCCAGTGGCATCTACTCGTTGTCTGAGTTGTTGCAGAAAGGACCTCAAAATGTCACCGCTCCGTCCCGAAGACCCAATAAAAGGATGACGATGAAGACTCGTGAAGAAGTCCAATAATCGAAGTTGAAACTTCATGGACAAGAGGTTGAACAAGTGAATGAGAATAGGAAGATGAATTACCTCTCTCTCAACTCCGAGAAAAATGGAGAAATGAAAATAAGCTAAAAGTTCAGTCAATGGAGAATGAAGAGGTCCAGGGCTCGGAATTAAAACTGCCTGAAGAGAAGGAAAAAGAAATAACTCTCTCCAAAACTTCAAAACAGTTAAGGAATGAAAAGAAGTCAGAGGTGGAATCAGAATTACCCCTTAAGAAGGGTTTGAGAGAGGTGGTAAAACCCAAATATCAATAAGGGATGGCTATGAACAAGGGCTCATTTGAGACCCTATCAGATGAATAAAAATGGCAGTGGTTGGAGAGGATGGATGAGCAGATAGCACGTCACAGTGGAAATAAAATCACTTGTCGGTGCTGCCGACCAGCCAGTGGTAGTATCAAAGAGGCATGACCACTGGGACAAAAGGGCTGCGCACTTGTCTGAATCAACCATCCTACTAAGAGTTAATTAAAGGAAGAACGGGCATGAATTAGAAGCTAGAAGAAACAGTGAGAGAGAAATGCAGTGAGTGTGCTTCGGAATAATTAAGCAAGGAACTAATTTGAATAATGAATGGTTGGGGGAGTACTTCTGATGATGAAGATAGAAGCTTGGAGACAGCGGAAGTACAATATTTAAGAAGACAAGTGAAGTGATAATCACAAGATCAAAATGGGTAGTCACTTTTATGATAGATTTAAACCCATACAAGTTGCTACTGAACAAACTGAGGAATGAGATAGGGAAGCTGGGAAATAGCAAGAGTAAAAGTAGCACAGAATTATCCAGGAGAAGAAGAGTATCTCAGACTGCTATATTCTTTAGAGTTGGAAACGGCTGTAATGCCATGGAAGGATATGAGGAATTACATGAAGGAAATTGAACTACTACAGACTAGAGAAAAACGAGCGGTAATTCCCACTGTTGGGAAGATGCTAAATGTCCTATTTGAAACAATAACTGAAGATGACGTTAAAGTCATAAGAAGGAACCTAGGAATTCTAGAGAAGGATCAGAAAATCCTAGCCCAGATGGCACAGGAGAGTGTTTCGGTATTGAACATTACAAGACTGGAATTGGCAAAGAATAGAACCAGTATAAATGGGTTAATAAGCAACTAAACTAAGCAACTAAAACAAGAAGTAGCTAATAGTTTGGAGGCTGTGGTGACTGAATTGCGGGAGTTGAGTAGGTTTGTTCAGCAATATTTCCAGTTGATCACCATTACTAATAGGGTGCAGCAGACTAGTTGACCCTGACAATTCTATTAGAGCATGTGAGAGCTCAGATGGACATGTTATCATTGGGACACTTGTCCTCTAGCATAGTAACTCCAGCACGTTTAAGAGACTTCTGTTAAAAATACAGAGCAAATTACCCCATCAATTTAGGTTACCAGTAGATCCCACCAGAGGACTATGGAAATATTATAATGCGCTAGGTTGTGTAACCTCGGTAGAAAATAACAAATTGTTAGTTTTGATTCCATTGTTGGATAGAGAAAGTATTTGAAATATACAAAGTTATAAACTTACCTACTCCCTACACTCATGTGTATCAAGGTTTGAGAGTGGTGGTGAGATACAGAATTGAAACTGAATACATAGCCTTGAATTCAGCTAGGACAAAGTTTATGATACTGATGGCAGACGAGGCGGGAAGGTATAAGAATGATGTCTAAGGAATCTGTACCTCATTAAGTCCCATTTATGTGACAGGTAATCACAGAATATGTGTACTGGAGTTGTTTGAAGATAAAAGGGAAGGAATTAAATTGTTAAGTAGAAGTGTTAACCAAAACAATGCTGCCACAGGCTATCAGTGTATCCGATGGTGTGTGGGCTGTGGCAGTACAGAAATCAATTAGACTGTCTAAGGTATGTGGAGGGGAATCCACTGGGACAATAAAAGTGAGGCTGCCACTATCCTTAGTAAATTTTCCCCTGGAGTATCCATCTCTCTGTCCCAATTTTACCAGAGGGAAGAGAAATATGAGGAAAAGGATTCAGTTGTAGAATTGATTAAGAGAAGTTTGGACAATTACACGGAAGTGTGGAACCCAATAGTAAATGAATTCCCTAACATTGCATTAAAGCAGATGCCAGTATTATAGGAGCCTGTAGAGAGGATAAATATGAATCGGTTAAAAGACCAACTAAAGATGTTGGGAGAAGGAGATATGGTTTGGGAGGATAGTAAGAAAATTATAATAAATTGGTCAGCAGTGATAGGTACTTTGATACTTGCTGCTGTAATAGCAGCAGCAATATGGAAATTTAATAGATATACAAGGAGGTTAGTTGATGATACTCTGGTTAGTGTGCAACAGCTCGGCAGTGTTCATTGTCCAACCAGACCAACCAGAGATGAAGAAGTTGTGTTGACTTCGACGAACGAAGCAGAGGTAAAGTCAATGCCTGTCAAAAACAAACCAACACCCCGTTCTACAGAAAAGAATAATGACCAAGAAAACCAAGCCTTAAAATAAATAAAAACACACACACTCATCTTTTTTTTTAAATTGCAGGTATACACAGAAGACGAAAATGAGACTTTTTTTAAATTGCATGAGAAAATTTTATAGTGCATGGAAACGGTGCATGAGAAATAGTGCATGAATAGTAGCAAATGTTAAATAGTGTTGGAGTTTGAAATGTCATTTATGGGGAAAATAACAGGTTGGGTAAAAGGAGAGATGTAACAATATTTAACATGGCGTATGGATGAAAAGGGTTAAACAAAACGATTTTAATTTTTTTGTCACGAAGAGACTTATTTTCCCAGGATATGGCAACAGATGTATGAATTTTGTTGAAAAAGTTACACAATGTGATTCAGCTAAACACAGCTGGCAGGTCGGGGGCCAGAGGTTAAGGTCGTCTGCTGAAAGGTGTCAGTGAGAAAACTGTCAGCCAAAATTTCCCCGAGAAAAAAATTAAAAGCAGAAGACTGACATCATATCATGGCTCCTCCCAACAGAGGAGGGGAGCTTCCAAAATTGAAAGTGTGAAATAGACAACAAAAGAAAACGACTGGTTGAATTTTAGGAGATTTGCATAAAACACACTTATTCGCTCGCACCACACCAGTTGGAAGGGACACCCATAAATACAAGTGCCCACGGGGCCAAAGTTAAACGGAGACAGTCGGAGGCAGTTGTAGTAGCAGTTGCAGTCACAGTGAGGTTGCGACCAGGAGTTAAGAGACTTCTCACATAACGCTGTTTGCCAACCTGATGAAAATAATAATTATCCGCTGAAGAAAAACTCCGACAAAATCCTTGTCGTCCGTGAAAGTACAAATAACAGTATTTGAAGTTAAATCCAGTTGTCGCTGAAGAAAGACTCCGACAATAAACCTTGTGCCATTCTAGAAAGTACAAATCACAGTACTTGAAGATAAAATCAGTTGTCAAGTCTGGCCACCCTTAAAGAAGTTACCAGAAATTTTCGTTCCGTCACCAATTATTAGAAAGGGTTGGGAAAAGAAAAAGAACAAAGAAAGAGCTGTAAATTTTTTTTTTGTTATTTTAATATAAATATTATATCAGGACTTATTTGGGTGTCATCCATTTTATTTTTCCATTTTGTGTGCACATGTTCAACTCCTTGGTTTAGTGTGGTTGAGATACCCCAGTGGAGATTCGGCTTGACCCTCATAAGATCAAAATCATAATGTAGGTAAGAGAGGTCACAGTTGAAGAGGTCAACTTAGAGGCCAGCTGCTGTGTCAAATGCCATCAACGACAAACGAATAGGCTGACGGCTTGTTCTCTGATACCAGGATCGATCCTGACCAAGTGAGCAGATCGGGATTGACTCGGAACACCGTCATATTTGGTGGTCGTGACCAGGCCATATCCTGGAACACAATTATATTAGTGGTATATTTTTTTTTTGTTTTGTTAGCAATAGTAATATCTTTTTAGTGTTTATTTTGTTTTATATATAACGATGTATAGAGTAGATATCGATGTTAACCCTCACCCCGTTTCTAGGATGGTGGCTGGTGGTTCAAAAATTCCTTTATTTTCAGGAAAGCATTCAGAATTCCATGCTTGGATACAAGTACTGAAAATGAAAGCCAGAATCCATAACCTTAACATTAGCAGAAATTGTCAACTTAGCATATAACTATGCTGATGGAAGCATGTCTGAATACATATGTAGACAGCAATCCTGAAGCTAGCTTGACTGATCTCTTACAACAGCTCACGGCTTAATATGCAGAATATACACAGCGAATGCAACCAAAGAGTTAATCAGAATTAGACAGGGCGAAAGAGAAACACTGCCTTAATTAGTTAATTGAGTGTTAAACTTGGCTAAAATAGCCTTTAAGGACAGAGAAGCTGCCCAATCACAACTAGCAGAATACTATACGAATGCAATTAGAAATACATTCATAAAGACCAATGTAGCCAGGGCAGGTGCCAAGACACTTGCAGAAGCATTTGTGATGGCACAAAGGTGTCATAGACTGTTTGAGAGGCTGGAGTCTTCCCAAAGGCATGTGCATGAGATGGGTTAGCCCATTAGGGAAAAAGAGAGACCATGTCTCAATGACGGGGAACAGTGGATTCATGGTCGGGCTGGTAGTAGTTGTAGTAATAGGGGCCACTCACCTGAGAGGAATAGGCAAAGATCTCACCTAGGCAAATGGTTTGTTGGGGGTGTAGACAATTGGGTTACCTAAGGACAGACTGTGCCCAGAGGAGGCACAGATTCACTCTGTTCAGTTGGGAATCTGATTTAATTTGTAAAGCAATAGTGGGGAGAAAGAAAATAGTGGCATTAATAGATACAGGGGCATCCCTTTTGATGATTAGAGATAGGGATTATTTTCAGTTAGGTTTAGAGAACACAAACTAGATGTAAAGCAGAAAATATTTCAGGCAGATAGAAGGGAGATAAAGGTATTAGGAGTAGTACATCTTCCTGTAGAGGTAGGAGGGGCAGTCACAGTGCAGCAAATGTATGTGGCACCCACCCTGAGTAGATCAATGATACTAGGTATGGACTGGCCTCAAAGTAATGAAGCACGTTAAACCTCAACATAGAACTTTCACTGCTGAAAATGGAGAAAAGAGAAATACTTTTAGGAGGAAGGAAGGGCAGAGAAATCACCATAAAAGCTACCAGGGATGTTATTCTATGCCTACACACGACTATCACTTGTAGTTAGCCCCACATATGTAACAAAAAGGAGCATCCTTGCCTTGCTAAACAGGAACAACTAGTTTAGACATGGTAACTAGCTCTAGACAGAAAAGGTGACAGTAGGTTGTAAATAATGCTAACAATACTAATAGAGACAGGGATAAACACAAATAATCATCTACCTATAGTGCTAAGACTATACTGGACCCCACTGCATAGGAGGGCAAATATAAGAATCCAAGAGGCAGTTTAACCCTACACACAAAAGAGAGTGCTGGAGGCAGGAATAATAAAATGGACTCTACATCAAATAGAAACTGTGAAGGGCTCTGAATAAGAGAAACCACTATAGCCTAAGACTATATCCCAGCAGCCTTGATTGATGACATGTTGGCATTGGGGATGCTAAGGCAGGCGTAATTTCCACCCTTGATTTGAGGTCTGGCTACTTAAACCACTAGCCTACCCACAAATTTTTCCAATAGAGAGAATACTGAATAGGTCAGTCATGTTGCATTGTACCAGTTCAGTATTATTCCCTTCAGACTGGTCAATGCATCTGGAATTTTTCAGCAGGTTATGCTTATTGTGCTGGTGACACGTGGTATGAGGGTCTTGTTGATATTCGTCCTTGTAATCCCAACAGATTTGTTGAAATCGGTCATAGTGATAATCATTATATCGAATTGGATAATCAGTAAGGGTTACCTAGAAGGGCTGAAGCAAATAAGGAATGTACGGGCCATAGACTGGAAACTGGATTTATTGAAGGTATGCATAGGAAAACCAATAGTGACTGTAAGAGCTACCCAATCCCTGCTTATTATCAAACTTTAGATGGGTTGCTCTACCTTTGGGAAAACCTTAGTTCTCCCACCATGCTATCAGGTGGAGGAAAAATTTGAAACCCAGGATCCCTTTCTAACCTTAATAGATGTTTTGACATATGCAAGTATGCAGTGCTGTGGGAGCCCCTTATAAGGAAAACAGATATAATTACATGTAAATTACTCCAATTACTAAAGCCAATAGATTTATATGAATTAGTGGATAAGTTAGCAATGGTAGACAGATATAAACCAATGAAGGGGACCCAACAGCAAACATTATAGTTTGGTTGTCAGTTACCATAGTGCTAGTGATGGGTTTAGTGGGTTATGGGAGATGTTGGCTGAAAAAGCATAGGGTACAAAATGAGCCGGTGAGAGAATATGAAGGCAGGGAGAGGAGATTAATGGAACTTTTAGCTTTCCAGGAGTCAGACAGATTGGAGAGAGAGGTTACAATTTCCCACTATATGTCCAAGGAAAAGGGGGGGAAAAAAGGAAAGACCTTGTAGTCCCTCAAAAGAAAAAAAAAAAATTTCACCCTTGCATGCATCTGATTATTTTATACAAACCCAGTGAATATTGAACATTGTTGTGGTCTAACCATGTATACATATTTTGATGAGACTTTATTTTTATAGTCTTGTGTGTCTTCCATTGCAAATTATTGCAACTTGTGTTAAAAGCTAATCATTGTGCAGTGAGACATAGGACTTGAGCATCTTATTTTATGATGAAGAACATGTGATGACATTCCGCACCATCTCTCTTTTTTTGCCTTGAGGGGGTAAAACTGGTTTTCACTTCTGTGGTATGCTAAAATGACATTTTATATATGGGGATGGGGGTGTTATGAAATGGGGAAAGAATTGAAGAGGTGGTTAAAGTCCTCTTGTTTATTTTGGAAGATCGGTAGAAATGACAATTCCTGTGATCTGAGTTACTTTAAGGAGTGGTTAAAATCCCTGTGTTTTTTTATATTGTTTGTTTTTTTTGTTTTTTAAATATTGTTTTTCTCTTTGGGAGGTCCGGAGAGTGATGCTTCCTTTTTCTAGGGATGGTTAAAATCCCCTCATTTTTTTGGTATTGTTTTTCTCTTTGGAAAGTCTGGAGAATGACCCTCTCTGTAATGTGACATTTTTCTTGAGGTTTGAAATCCTCTAGTAATGGTTTGAACAGAAGAATTTCAAAGGGCCAGGAACTGCACAGAATTTATCACTCTTTGGGCTCAGAGGTGGTTGGAGTACAATCTGCAATTTTTTTGTGGGACTATATTGCACGTTTTGAGCTGCACAGGAAATGTTTTATTTTAATTATTTTTTAAAATTGTTATCGATTGTTTTGTAGTGTTGTTGTTGCAAACACAATTTGACTGAACTTGAAATAAAATATTGAAATAATACTGTCTCCTCTGTAACATGTTTTTTCTACTAAACTCCCTTTGACTTTCTATTGATGACCTCCCTTGGTTGTCACTCTCCAGAGGTAAAATGTAGCCATCTTGTTAATTCATTAAAGCTATCTAAAGATTTCATGTTTTCCTGTCATCACTTCAAATACATTCCACTCCCACTTAGTTTGAACAAACATCTACCCAGAATTGAGCAATAAAATCAATTTGGAGACAAAAAAAATGTACTTAATTTTTTCCAACACTAAAAAAAAAAATCAGATGAAAAGATTTTTTTTTAAAAACTTTTTGGAAATTATTTGGTCATAAAATTAAGATATCTTTTTTTAAATTTGTACAAATTTAGATCTGTCTTTGAATAAAATTGAATTAAAATATACATGTACATATACAAAAGTAAATACACACACAATTTGAATGAAACTGTAATGGACATCTGCATTGCAAGAGCTAATTTCCCTGACTGTCAACTTCTGGGAAAGTCTTGCTTCAACTCTCTTTCTGCTTTACATTAACGATCTGCTTAAGAATATACTCTGATCTGTTGTGGATATCTATGCAGATTGTACAATGGTACGAGTGCACCTGAAAAATACTAGATGACCAGAACCTGGCAGCTAATCTCTCCTCTGACCTACTTCTAAGAACTCAGTTGGGCTGACTGGTCACATTTAATACATCAAAAACCAAACTAGTAATATTCCATCATCACCAAGCTGACCTTGAATTTTTGTCTTTCTCAATGTACAGGTGTTCTCTCAAGGAAGCCCCTTGACTTGAACATATATTAAGATTTAAGCTCACCCCAGATCTCAAGTGGAACTCACATACAATCATCACTAAAGATGCTGGGAAAATAGTCAGCTCCCTGTAACACTCTAGTAAGTACCTGACTTTTCCTACTATCCTCTACTTTTACAAAAGCCAGATCAAACCATAAATGGATTACTGCTGCCATATCTGGGCTGGAGTTGCCCAATCATCATTTGCCAGTCTTAATAGTCCAAAAGCATTTATGCAGCCTTGTGAGTGAGCAATTATTTTCCACCTTACAACCTGTTTCCCCACAGATAAAATGTTGCAAGCCTTTCACTATTCTAGTGATATTTCCTATCATTACTATATCACTGAAAATGTTCAGAAGAACTACATTGCTTAGTTTCACCAGTTCTACCCTTCACAGCTAAGATCCACCATACCATGTACACTGTAGTGAATCATCCACATTCCTTTCATATTCCATTACTGAGAAGTAAGTTCCACTTAAACAACTTCCCATGAACTGCTACTTTGTGGAATCAACTTCCCCAGTCAATACATATCCTTATAAACTTACTCTTACTCCTTCTGCACACACAACAAACTCCCTTAGTAACTCTCTACCTTGAGTGGCTCTTGGGCATTGTATAGGATAAACAGTAATTATATATATATGTGTGTGTGTGTGTGTGTGTGTGTGTGTGTGTGTGTGTGTGTGTAGCCCTTCGAAGTCATTTTTAGGACTTCTCCTGTATTTAAAACAAATATATTTTCTAATAAATATAGTATTTTAAATGGTTAAACAAATTAGATTTTAAATCTGATCATCATCTTGTCAGTAAAGTGACAGGTACCAAATTATATTCAAAATGTAACTAATAAAATAATTCGAAATACATTCGACACCAATGACAATGTGAATTTAGCAGCTGAAATATATTGATTTACCAAAAAATGTTGTACTCAATGAAAGAGGGAAAAACAAAAAGGTGAATAATATTTGATGCGATTTATATTTACTGAGTAGAACATGAATATAAAATAAAAGCATTCATTTAAACAAGATTTACTTCAATAAAATGGTTTTAAGAACTGATGGATTCAATCAAAGAAAATTTATCTAAAACTTCATTTTAGATATTTTAACTCAACTCTCCAAGTTTTTGTTCTCTTTGCTGTGGCCAACTTACAACTGTGAGTCAAGTCTCTCTTTGAATTAACCAACACTTATCTACTGGGCCATATGTCCTTGGCGATTTGAATTACTAAAAGGAATTAACTGAAACTGAGATATCCAAAAAGACGTGGTACATGAATTATAACAGTCTACCACAGTGGACTAAATAGAAGGCTCAGTTTGAATTTCTAACATCCATCACCTGAAGAAGGCCAGAGCATACAATGGCCAAAATGTTGTGAATATGGCAATAAAGATGAGGACAATAGTCCAAATTATGTAAATAGTTTAAATAGTTACAATACCTCATCTCAGAAATATAGACAGATGACAGCTTGTTTTTATCATTGGTTGGCATTAGTAAAGGTATTTGATTTTTTTCTTCATTCATAAAAATGGCTTTTGGTCGAGATTATAACTGTCACAATATAATGTGCACTTAAAAATTTAGTCAAAATTGGTATATTTTTATTTGATTCTAACATTGAAGATGGAAACAAATGAGCCATATATTTAGTAAATTATGCTTTGTTATTAAAGAAAGGTGAAAATGCAAAAAAAAAAAAAAAGATTTGTGAAACTTATGGAGAAGTTCCTATGAATGATCAAACATGTGAAAAATTTGTAAAACACAGAAAATGTTTTTCTGAAAAAAGTAATCAATGAAAGGTTTCTGGAATTAATTAAGAGAGAGAGAGTCCTTCAGGATAACACTAGAATTGTTACAACTTGGCTGCAAGTTTTGATTTATATGCAGTATTCAGATATTACATCTTTGGATTATAATTTATTCTGGTCTTTACATAATTCTCCTAAAGAAAAAAAATCAATTCCCTAAGAAAATTATAAAAGACACCAAGAGTAGTAGCTAGTTGAGAAAATCAAAAATATTTGGGAGGTTACATGAAAAATTGTAGATAATAGAGCAAAACAGGAATTTTTTTTAATAAAGTTAATAGCAAAAAGTATTTTTCCATTTTCTTTTTATGTTATTAAACAAATTTTCTAGATGCCCAATATTATATGCTAATTAGGAAACACAATAATTACAAAAACATTTACGTCATTCAAAGTTGAAAATTTTCCATTGTTTTTTTTTTTATGGATTAAAATAAATCATAAAAAAAAAGATTTTCAATCTTACCTTGAGCATCAAATGAGTTTCACATTTAGCTGATAGAGTCAACATTGCACAACCAATAGGAGGATCTTGGTTTATAAGAATATTGATTGCTTTTGAAGATGAAAGATGGGCAATTAGGTCCACATAAGGATGCAGGGTATTAGCTGTTTCCTCATCAGTACATTTCAAGAAAACTTAAAAATAGAAACAAATCCCTATTATATATCAAAAAATGTTTCATTTGTGTATGCAAAAGACTTTGCAAAATATATTTATTTTTATCACTTCAAACATTTTTAGAGTACCCATATTTAAGTATTTTGTTTATTTTAAACTATATATATATATATATATATATATATATATATATATATATATATATATATATATATATATATATATATATATATATACACATTTCATTAAAAGAACTGATAAGATACTGCGGTTAAGTTTTTTTTTATTTAATTTTTCTTGTGTTCTTATAATTTTCTTCTTTTCTGGACATAAATTATGTATCTAGAGTTTTAGGAATGTTTTATTTTCAAATTAACTCTAGATACATACATAAAAAAAATCCATACATTAAAAGTACAAAGAAAATAATCATTGATAGCAACTAAAAGAATAACCAAAGGCCTTCAGATATACAGAACATTCAGACAATTTCTACATAATTTATGTCCAAAAAAAAAAAAAAAAAAAAAAAAAAAAAAATTATAACACAAATAAATAAAAAAAATTAACTGCAGTACCTTGTCAGCCATTTTAAATGAAACTTGTATAAAAGAGGGATTGCTGTCCAAATACACAATTTTATATATATCACCTACGTTTATCATTTAATATTAATATAAAAATTATTTGGTAGCTGAAGAAATATTAATTTTATCCTTTGTTTGAAGAGTTAATGAAGATCATCCTAATACAAAGAGAATTAGGCCATTCAAAGGCTGTTTTATTATTTTATAATACTTAATAGTAAATTTTACAGAAAGGATTGAATTCAACAACCAGTATCTTACTTGCAAAAGTAACAAAAGATAATAAATTTCTAAGACAAATCTCTTTGCAACTTGACTCATAAAAGTTGAAATTATCAGTAATACATTTTGCATACAAAAGTAAATGCAAATATTTACACATAACTTAATAAAATAAGTAATAATTAAATAATTAATCAAAATACAAAACATGTTTAATAAATATTGCCATCAAAATTACCAATTTCTTAAATATGCTAATATGAAAACAATCTTCTGCTTTGTAAGGGGAAATGATTGGCTTAACTGACAAATATTGGCCTAAACCTGAAATTTTGGTGATTAAAAATACATAAATATATGATAAAATGGCTGATATGAAATATTCAAAGAATGTAAAATGGAATATGTGAAAACCAGTTAGACGTTTAATTTTTTTTTATTATTCTGTTGGCAATCTTTCATTAAAGAATATCATCAGAACTGAAAAATTAAGGAAAAATTGTTACCATGGCAACCTTGCTACTTAGAAATTACGTGTTTAATTTGAAAATGTTTTGAAAATTTAACAATTAATAAAATTAAAAATAAATCTCTGAACTATCAATGAGATTTGAACACAGGAAAATGTTAAAATAAATGTAAAATATATTGATTTAATATAGGAAAATAAAAGAACTATGGTAAAAAAAAAGATCTATTATGTATATATATATATATATATATATATATATATATATATATATATATATATATATATAAATAATGAAAATAGTAAATGCATAATTCAAATTATAATTTATATTATTATTTAGATGTTATGGAAAATATGGAATTAAAATAGAAATTGACAATTTTATTAGAATGTTTAAACAGCATCTATTTTAATTAAAATTGGAAATAAAACCACCCTAACCACACCTACCATGAAAGACATAATAAACAAAAAAGAAAAAGGAATACGATTCAAATGCTGGTATATATATTTTTAATTATTTCACCCCAAGCAAGGTAATAAAGCCACTAAGATGCAAGGGGTTACTGAATGTCTCTTCTATCAGGAATGTTGGCTCATGCAGCACTGTTTTTTATGGGTGATGGAATGCCTTTCTGACACCCAGGCATTGTTTCAGAGGGAGCTGTATTAAGTTCTAGTGAGGAAGGCTGCTCAAGATGATCTGAATGACAAGATCAGCCTTACAAAGCAGGAGTACCACTCCATCTGGCCTTGGGTTGAAATGCTTCAAGAGACCTTCTGGGTTGGCAGAAAGGTTTGCACAGCAAAACTGACAATTTCACCTGCCAATGTGGTTTACAGATAAGTTCACCACCAGAAAAGTTCCCAGTAAAAGGATAAAAATTAATTTTTTAATGAGTACTAATTTTATTGATCAATTTATCTAAAACATTTTTAAAATAGGTAAAAATAAATAATTGACATTATGCATTTAATTTAATAATTGAAACTTGGGTTTATAATAACTGATATTATGTGATATCTCTGTCAGGGATACAATTATCTTTGTGAAATTTATGGATCTTTGAATTTTCCCATTAGAACATAGGCTTTCTATCTTTTTTCAGATGCTTCCCCTGCCACATACTGTTCAATATTGACTTCAGTTAGCCTTTCTCATTCTTAATGCAATCAGAAAAATTTCAAAATTTCCTATGCCATCCTTCTGCATTATTATTAGTTTTTGGTAAGTAAGTTGGTTTTTATTTCATTTTGTTATGCTCATTTCAACCCATTTAGCTATTATGGAAATTTCTATATTCATATATATCTGAATACAGAAATTTCCATAATAGCTATACATGAAGAATTTGATAAAAAAATCAGTTTGGAAGAATGCACTAACAATGTTATATTCCTGAATTATGTGGTAATTAGATCCTATTTCAGAGGTTAAAATGAAATTGTTATATTTAATTAAAAAAATAAAAATAAATGGATCCATTTTATAGTTATTCAACTTTTATAAACATGCATTGTCTTTTCATAATTCTTTTTCCTTAAGTGATTATGGAAGATAATCAACTATTTTTAAGCAGGTATATATTAATTTCTATTTGTATTATTACTTTCCACACCAGAGATCTCTATCTGAGTGATTAATAAAATTCACATTTAATCTTCTGTTCAGTGATAGAAGCATGTTGGAGAAAACCCCAATGTTTGATGAAGGAAATAGACATTACAGTGATATAATTTTTAATGGAACCTCATCTCCACCCAAAGAAGCAAAGGAAGGAAGGAAAAGGTACTCAGCAACTATAAATATTTAAACCCTAGCATTTTTGATGAAGAAGAACCACTTCAAATGACCTTCAGTTACAAATACCAAGGCCAAGGGTTTGCAGTATACTATTACTCCAACTTTTACATTCACTAAGTGATTGATATTACATCTCCATTCAGTGCTGTAATCAAAATTTTACTTCCAACAAAAAATAATTATTTTTTATGGCCTTTGTTGGGTGATATTGATCAAATGGTGTCAACATTTGTTCTTAGATGAGACTTTGACATAATACTACTTTCAAGAGATAGAATATTGGCTATATAGTGGAAACTAAACAAAAAAAAAAAAAAAAATCAAACTGCAAATGTTCATTAGAAGAAATGCTGGAGGACAATTCTAACTGTCCAGAAAGTCTTTTTAACCAGTTCCAATAAATGTAAATTTATTAATTTCAGTTTTTAGTTCGAAAATAAATGAGTTTAAAGCTTTTGTTTGAAGGATTGACCAATGATTTGTTTCATGAAAAAGTTTTGTAGTCATTACTGTCCCTTTCTGACAAGTCAGAAATTGCATAATTTCATAAAATTTTCACAAATTAGATGCATCTATGAAAAATTGTATTCATATTACAGAGAAAAGAGCTATTTTCTTGAATTTCTCATCCAAAATGTACTAAAGTTTCAGGCATATTCCATTAGATTTTTTTTATGGCAAGTTCAGAATAGTATGCATATGGTATGATATTTTGGGCTTTTTTACATAGTATAAATATGAGTTCTTTATTGATGTACAGCTAAAATAAAATTTAGCTTCATCTCTGTTGTGCTATGAATCATAGCAAGAACTTACAAGGCATGAACTTTTGAATGAAACATATGAAATATCAAAATTGCCCTTCTGTGTCATATTTTAACTATTTCCTTTTTGAGAACACAAATTTCCCCAATGTTTAGGTTGGTCAAATCTAATAACTGTTGATTCCAATAGTATTATCTATTTTTACTTATATGACATTAATGACTTTTCACTTGTTTGTAGTCTGCCTTTTCAGTAAAATAGTTAAATTTGTCTCCTGACAAATTTTGAATTTTTGTTACTAATTGAGATACTAGATGACTTTCATGCCATTATTTGTTTTGTCAAGCTCTCTATCTCTGTATTAAATACTTTCAAATATGTTAAAAATAAAATTTTAGTTTGGGATACCTAATATATACCTTTGTATCATCCACTTGTAGTGGTATTGATGGCATAAATCAACCCACACATTTTTTTACTTTACGAATGTGTAAGAAAATAAAAAGCAAACAAGAGAAAGAATACAAGAAAATAACTTTTCTTAACAGGTACAATATTTATAAATGACAACAGTTTTACAATAACAATAATATGAGTTACTTCCCTTTGACTGGGCTAAAGTTTTTACTAATAAAACATTTTTTTTATCGGAGCTCACAAAAACTGAATTAACTTGTCGTTCAAAATGTTCACTGAAAGAGAATCTTATAAAGCTGAAAATATGTTGATTAACTTTTAGCTTTAAAGAAGTTGGAGAAGTGAATGTTCCGTTTGTTTTCGTTGCTCGTAGTTGAATGTATTGTTCGTACTTATTTTTTGTAAGATTCAATAACGTAATTGAATAAGTTTTATAAGTTGTAGAAATTGGTGAGTGAGTTATTTCGTTTAAATTGTAGTTTGAATTTCAGTGAAGTTATTTTGTGTTAAAGAACTTGACGTCCTAACTTGGTACTTCGCTGTAGTAATGATTCAAGCATCGTGAACTCGTTTAGCAAATTCTAGTCATCGTAAATTCTCACTGACTGGGTTCGCTCGTACCTTTAATTTATATGTTTTTTTAACCACGTGACAGGCTCCAATCAGCATTGTTTTTTCGTTAGGTCAAAAACTAGGTTAATGTTATTCGGACGTAGTGGTGAGCAGGTAAATTGTTTTTTTAACATCTGTTAACCACTCAGAAAGCGCCTTACAAAACTGATATGTTTTGTGTTGCTTATTGAGAACAATACACGTGAAGATATACGAGATAATTTTAATATTTATTATCCAATGAGAAGTTTAGGTTTTCAGAAAAATGTATGAAGATGTGATCCGCTTTCTGCACAAAAATAGACATTTGTGAAAAAGTGGTAGCAGACAGCTAAACACTTACTTACCATCAGCTTTAGTTTTGGTGAGATTGTAGTCAGCTCTAATAGATCGGATACTCTTCACAACATTTTGCATGAAAGACACATCAGCCTCAAGATCAAGATTTTGGTATTGAAACTGTTTAAAAAAAAAACAAAAACAAAAAAAACGTGTGTATTAAAAATACTTTTACAAAATTTGGGAGCAGGTTCCTGACACCATAACAAGGTTTAATGTCTATATAAACATATGGCCAACTCATAACAAATGTTCAAAATGTCCTCTGCGTGCTTCTACACATGCATCCATCCATTGGATCATTAACTACCGGATCCTTTCAAATACCCCCACACTGTATCAAATCAGACCCTATGTTGATGAAGCACCTCTGCATTATTAATGTCTGCTGCATAAACCAATTGTTTTAAGTGGCCCCAACAATTAAAATTCTAAACGATTGGGAGAATGTGCAGGCCATGGAATCAGTTCTCCCCTAACTATCTTTCACAGTAGATTTCAGTGAGTGCATCGTGAACAATGTGATGGAGTCCTATCATGCATGACCCACATGTGTCTTTGTATTAGTAACAGAACTTCCTCTAGCAAGTCTGGAAGTGTGTTCAAGATAAAGTCCCTACACACAGCTCCTGTAAGACGTGCTGGAAGAATATATAGAACTACCAAACAGTCACCTACAATTCTAGCCCACACATTAATCATAAATTGATGCTGGTGTATAGCCTGTATTGTACTATTAATTAAACTTTGTTTAAACTTAATAACTCAAAAGCGAAGGATTTGCAGACATGTTTATGTGGACTTGTTTTGGTGTGAGGAACCCATCCCCAAAATTTATAAATATATTTTTGATACACCGCTATATATATATATATATATATATATATATATATATTAATCCATGTGAAATGAGAACGAATAGAATCTAATTCAAACATTCTTAACATTCAATTTAAAAATACAAAAATAGAGCAATATGCTTTATTTTAGGATATTACATCAAAACATGTACAAATGCTACACAAATGCAATCCTGTTTTGATTTGTATTAACACATCTCATCAGGCATTAGTAAATAACTGGTTAGTAGACAATTTATTGAGATTTAAAAACAACATATAGCCTCTTTTCAGAAGAAAAAGAAGAAGAAAAAAACAAAACATATACTCTTATTTGAAGATGCCTTCAGTGTTTGAGCAACATGCAAGTTTAACAGAATAGTCCCACCATAAATCTTTATAGTCATAACACATGAATACACATTCATTTCAAACATTAAAATTAATACAAACACTATACTGGGTATTTCTTGATTTTCTACATTCTTAAACAACAGCCAATCATAGTTGAAAGTACTCAGAACAGAACACATAATTCAGCAGTTTCCAACTGACATTAAACAATTTATTCATCAGCAACAGAAATTCAACAGATGTTCTGCTTAATAATATATATTTAAACTTAATACAACAAATATAAAAAACATTAAAAAAATACATACTAGTAATTTATTTATACAATCAAAAATTGTATGGAAAAAAAAAAAATGATATTTAGTCATATTTTAGAAAGTGGTTTATGCCCAGATACTTTTCACTTATTAAGAGGTGGATTTCAAAGTACAAAATTGATTCATCAGCCAATCTGTTATGATAATTTTACAGTTGTAGTTGTCTTCTATATAATTATTTTAATCCAGTATCAAGGCTCTTAAGCAAATTTTTTCAAGATCTTTTTTCTCACTTTTCCAATAAAAAAATGTAGGTTTTGGTTATTTGTAAAATTTAGTGCATTGCATAATGAAATCATTAAATGTTGCATTCTGCTTGAAAATTAGTAAATAGCTGAACTCTCGTATGACATGAAATGTTCATGTACATATTTCTCCTATTTGCTTTGGCTCTTCAGGAGGTTAACACTTCACGGCCCTCCAGAATTTCTTGTCCTTTGTAGTTCTCAATAAATTTTGTGTTTTTGTTATCTCATTTACTCAAGCTTGTCAGGTAGGGTATGCAGTGTTTTCCTGTGTCCTTCTTGTCTTCAATATGTCCTGTGAGTATAAAATTTTCCATGTCTTCTTTCCTCATGTGCCTTAAAATTTCAAATATCTCTTTCTGATGTTAAGTATAAGTATACTTTTTGTTTCCATTTTCTCTAAAAGTTTGTTGATGCTCATGTTTGGTCTATGGTATTCACAACAACCTTCTGCAGAATCATATTTTTGTTGCTTCAAGTCTCTTCATCTGTAAGGAGATTGTCCAGAATTCACTGTCATATAGGAGAATTGATATTATATAACAGTTCAGTACTTTTTTCTTTGTTTCTAATCAATCAAATTTTCCTGTTTCTTAATACTTTGATTATCATTTGAAAGGCATCTTTCATTATCCCAATGTGACTTCGGATTTCAATGTTGCACTTTCCATCCTTTGTTAAAACAATTCCCAGATATTTAAATTGTTGTACTTGTTTGATTTTGGCATCTCCAATTTGTAATTTGCATGTTAGGCAGTTCCTATTGCTAACATCAATGCATTCCATCTTCCTGATATTGTGGTTTAGTCCTTTCTTCTTGCTTTCCTTCACTACCTTCTCTAGGAGTTCTTGTAGTTTCCTTTCTGTGTGTGCTATCAACATGTTAAAATTTTGGCTGCCAATAAAGAATCCTTGTAGAACTTCTAATTCTATCAGAATCGCCTAACTTTATAGATTGAATAAGACCAGTGAGAAGACACATCCTTCTATTTTTTTATATTTACTGAATTCATTTTCTATCCATATGCAAAAGTTTACTATCAGTATAGGTCTTGAATTATTCTAATATCTTTCCCAAATGTGTCAAGGTTATAGATAAATAAAAAAAGAAAACAGATCACTGGCAGAGGGATAAACATATAACTGAATATTTAACATTTCTATTAATAACTATGAGCAAATATTTAGTTTGCTATATTATTACTGTTAAGTTTCTTTTACACACACACAAAACTGTAAACTTCAACTTACCTCCTCTATCAGTGGGTAAGGAGATACACATATGCTTGGAGCATCCCTGCTCTTGCATGACAACCTTTGGTACAACTCCTCAGTTACAAATGGCATGAAAGGATGTAGCAGTCGTAAGCCAGCATCCAGGCAAGTGTACAAGATATTTTGGGCGACAGATTTGATTTCTTCATCAGATCCATACAACACAGGTTTTAAACTTTCCTAAGAAACAAAATCATGTATCTTCAATAAATCAGTTTATAGTGCATATTTATTAACAAGTGATTTTACAAAGTACTAAAGAAAACACTTATAAGCATAAGATTTTTTCTCTTCCTTTTGTTAGTTGGAACACGATAGCTATTAACAGGACCTCAAATACAGTATACACATAATGTATAACATAAAAAAATAGAAATTTTTTAATATGGTCTTTAAAACTCAAAGTACTCTTCTAGAAGAGAGACCTTCAAAATTATCATTCCTGTACATACAAAGTGCAATGAAACAGTAGTGACATGGGCAAAATGGACTTGCCTTATTTTGCATAGAGTTCAGTGACTACTAAAGCAGTCAGTTTTCACTTAGTATGGGGAGAACTTCTATGTACAGATTAAAAGACATCACAACTTTGTAAAAACATGGCTTCATTGTTTTGCTGCCCATGTGCAGGCCAAGAAGTTAAAAGACCACAAAAGCACAAGAGAAAAAAAAAAATGAGATTACTGATCATTTTTTGGCTCCGGCAGGATTTAAGGCCATCAGAAAGATCTGTCAAGACATATTGCAAAGAATTGGTGGATTTGGCCTTTTCACAATTTGCAGAAAATTAAAGAAATTTATGCCCCCAAAAGAAGCTGGTCATTGCAGAGAGGAAAAAGTTTCTTGCGAACAAGCAAGAGCCAAATGAATCTCTAATACAAGCTAAAGAAACTTCCAGATTCTGTGAGTTTGAAAAATCTGACACTGGAGAAATGACCATGAAAGTTGAATTGATACAAATGAGACTAACTGAAGGCATCTGTGATGCTTCTTACAAACACAAAATTTTGGAACAGTTACAACTGACTAAAATGTCCTTAGATGCATTTACTGAGTTTTTGCAACAATTATAGTTGATTGAAAAATTCAATACATCCAAGAGTATTGTCACAGCATTAGCTTATCGAATTACCTTGTGCAATGCAAATACTGTGATAAAATGCATGAATGGGATAAAAAAAAAAAAATGTCCAGCTTTAAGAGAAGTATATTGGAATTGTGAAAAGAAAAAAAACATTTTCAGCCAGTGAAACATAAAAGGAAAATAGAAAGGATAGAAAATGTAAATTCTCCTCAGGAAAATACAGCTACATTTTCAATAAAAAAGAGATAAAAAGTGCCAGAGAAAAAATTAAATTGAATGGCATAACTTTTCCTATGCAAATTACTGGAAATGGCATCACCTTAATGCCAATAAATATCTGTGAATGAATGGACAAACCCAAATTAAAGAAAAGTTGGCTTAAATTAAGATGGTTTGATGGCTCTTTCATCAAAACAGGTTGTTTTGATGGAACTTTTGAGACAGACACACACTTTAAAATTAGTGCCAGCACAGTAGTGAAATGTGAAAAAAATCATGGATTCTTGAGAATGTCTTGAAAATGGGTACAAGAAAATTAACTACAGTAAGAATTTGGAAAGTAATGACACAGATATTAAAAGGATACAAAGTGAGCATTCAATTAAAAGAAAATAGTCATCCATCTTAATTTGAGTCACACAGACTGCCCATTAATATGCTATCTTTAGTAGTTGCGAAACTAAAATCAATGATGGATCAAAGAATTTTAAAGTATGTTCTCCCTGCTGGTAGTGATTGGACCACACTCATTGTTTTATAAAGACCAGATGGAGACTTAAGGATATGTAGGGATTACAAAATAGGAGTAAACCACAAAATATGCTCCAATTCATTCCCTATTCTTAACATTAAAACTTATTCACAAATTGTCAGGAATTAAATACTTTGCTAAAATAGACTTTAAAACTGCCAAAAATAAATTGATGAAAAATTTAAAGTGGTCACTACAATTAACTCTCCAATAGGCTTATTCAGATGAAAGACTATACCTTATGGTGTAAAAACAGTAAGAGCTATTTTACAAAGAACCACTGAAAATTTACTAACTGGTGATGTTAAGAATATGATCCTTTATCAAGATGATATATGTAATGGTGCTACCCTTAGATAAGAGCTAAAACAAAAAATGGATTATGTTTTAAAGAAGTTAAAAAATGCTGGGATGACCATAAACAAAAATAAATGTGTGTTAAATTGCAGAGTTACAAAAACAAGAACAACAAATTTAAAATGGACTCAGTGGCAGAATACAGCATTTGAAAAATTTGAAGAAAGAACTTTTAAAAATAACCCATGGTAAAAAATTTTTACCCTAAAAAGGAAGTGACTAACTACAGAGCATGCCATATCAACGATTTCGCCTCAAGGTCATCCTTTAATGTATCTTTCTAGAAAGCCAAGGCCAACTATTCAAATATTGAAAAAAAGCATTAGCTATTATATGAAGCACAGATAGAGCTCACTAATTTTTATTAGGCTAGAGGTTTCTGCTTAGATCTGACAATAAACTGTTAAAGTTTATTTTTAACCCTAGGAAGGAGTTAACTAAAGTTATATCTTCTACAATTTTAAGATGGGCTATAAAGCTCATGGCCTTTGACTTCAATATCAAATAAATGAAAGAAAACACTATTCCACATGTAGATGCTCTATGAAGACTAAAGTTCAACAATGAACCACTAGAAAGATCAGACAATTTAGAAGATAAAATATTGTACTGGAATGAAACAAATGTATTGCACTTAGTCTTACATTTGAAACCTTACATGATTCAATATTAAGCAAAATTGAGTGTAGAATAAAAAGAAACAAATGGAGTGATTTTTCTAGGGCAGAGAGAACCTATAAAGAGATAAGGTACAGGTTAACTAGAGAAGGGCCTTATATACAATGGAAATCTTTTAATACCACCAGATATATTAAGAAAACTCAAAAATCGTACACAATGATGTTTATCGTGGAATAAAAGCAACACAGAAATTATCAAAATTGGGAACGTTATCACCTGAATATTCTCATGGTGTAGAGAAATGTGTACAAAAGTGCCCAAAATGTAGGGAAATAAAAAAAACTTTCACCAAACCCAAATACTTTCACGGCCCAAAGAAAAAGAGCTGTTGGCCCACGTTCATATGTATCATGTGCATGTTAAAGGCATAAGACTGTTTTTAATTTTGGTTGACTCATTGTCTGGATGGCCTGAAGTGATTAGAGTTAGGAAAGCAACCACAGTAAAGCAAGTATTATGAGTAATATTTTCCAGAAATGTGGTGCCCATAACATTAGTCTCTGACAATGCACCAGAATTCAGTGATGAAACTGTGTTCATGGTTAAAACAAATTGGATGCCTCCCTTATAAAACACCACTATGCCATCCTTAATTGAATGGAAAGAAAGAATGGTGCAGGGGGTGAAGGCATTTTCCTCATTCAACAAATGAAAAAACATGGTTCAAAAAAGACAGTCAACTCCTCAAAAAGTTAATTTTAACACAAAAGGGACATAATACAGGGCATAACAGCAACAAGTGGACAAAATTTATTGGCTCATTCTGACCAAATAAGGCCTAGTAGTGATTATGAAGTCGAAATGGAAAAGGAGGCAGAACCTGAAAGAGAAGAAAACCTGAATGCTTCTGTGGGAGAAAATGAACATGGTAGTAAAGAGACCATGGAGGATAGTTTGAATGAATCTGACATGAAGTTAGAAGATCAGAAGGAAGATTAATCCAGACCTAGATTTCCAATAAAAAGAACCAGGTATGCACCTCAAGACAGATAAGATTTCTTACTTTTGTTCGAAGAAGTAACAGATCAACAAAGGGCATAAAACCTCTTCATTTCCAGGAGGTGTAGTGACAGGGGGAAAATGGACTTGCCCTATTTTGTATAGAGTCCAGCGACTACTAAATAATTCGGTCATCACTCGATATGAGAACTTCTACATCAGAGACAACAAGACATCACAACAGAAACAGTTTACTAAAACTTCTTCAAATTGTTTTGGTAATATTAACTTTATAGGAATCCAGAAATTAATTCTAATTACACCAGACATTCAGGCTACAACTGAATATGAAATTACAAAAGAAAACAAGTGAGTATAAATATTTGTGAAACAATAAATACTTACCACATACCAGTCACATAAATCATAAAGCCAAAAATTGTAAATTGAAGTGGTAGCTGACTGAAAATCATATTTTTCAAATCCATTTGCAGCTTTAACCACAGCCTCAGACAGACGGCTTAGGATCCACCTGTCCATAAGACTTTCTTTACCACTTAACTATAACAAAAGAAAGGACATAAGGTAATTTTTTTTCTTAACAAAGTGAAAATTTTAAAAAATTAAAAATATCCTTCATTTTTCTTCATTGTATGACACAAAATCCTATTTGAACTATACTTTCTGATGGCCAGACTACCATTGTTCCTCTGGTTTGACCAAGGAAGATGTCACACTTAATTGTGATTAGTTTTGTTGTTGACAATGCATTATGTCAGATGAGCAATTCCAGTAGAAGAGTTGATGTTTTGGTTTCCATATAATTTATTTCACTATTACAAAAACTTTAGGTATAGATGATTGGCAAATTGGGTAAAAAATGAAAGACACATGCAAAAGAAGCCATTTCTTTTTTTTTTTTTTTTTTAATATCCACTCTCAGAAGCATTTGCTGCATTTCATAAAACACTAATGAGTACTGCTACCTCTTTCTCATGCTCCATAAATATCACTCCTCTTTGAACACTTGTTCTGGGGAGGTCTTTTGGGTGACGGGATTGGTTCCATGACATAGTATCTTCTCTTTCGCTTGTCTTCTCCCAGGCAGATGTTGAAATGCTTTTGGAGTCCAGAGATGAAAGAGACATCAGCAAAAGGGATTTTAAACTTATCTATTTTATTAAACATATTGACATGTACATTTTTAACTAGCCGGTGGGGGTTGCTCTATCACCCCTACTGGGGAGCAAGCTCCCCAAGACATGAAATAACCATGTCTACTGTGTATGACATGTAAAAACATAACTCCCTGAAATCACTATCTCTCTAACATTTCCATGCTAGTTTTAACCAATCAAAAATGACTTAAAAGGTCAGCCTCAGAAGGTCCGAGCCAAAATATGCTGCCACTAAAGAATAATAGTCTGCTAGACTATTATTTAACACACTCACTGATTTTTGGCCCACAATACCATACCTGCTTCCAGAGATTGGTCAATACCTAGATGGGTGAGCACTTGGGAATATCAGGTGCTGTAAGTTTGGATGTGCAGGTGGTGTAATGGATAATGGCTTGGGATTGTTAAACAGAGTTCCAATTCCAGTTATATTCACTTACATGCAAATACTCTTGGGAAAGGTATGAATCCACCTCTTCTCCCTCAGCTATGGGTTAATTAGTAATACTTGTATCACTTAGCCATTACTATATTAAAAAAATCTAAAATATTTTCTGGCTTTAAATAATCTGCAAATGGTTGATAAGCTGTAGAAAATGAATGAATCAATTAATAACCATTCCAGTCTGTCTTAATTTTTCCCACCTGCCAATTTCATCAATTCCCAACTTTAACTGATAATCATCAGGACAATAATTTGTTTTTTGTGACAGCAAAGATGTTTCCAGTTAACAAGATATTGGCTGACACTGATATCACTACAATATACAATCATGATAAAAAACAACTTTAATAAAAAAAATTTCCAAAAAGTGTTATAATGAGAAGCAGCATCAGCAAAAATATAAATAAATAATAATATAAAGATGGCATTTTTCAAGACATCCAATTTATTTAATGACTACCCAGCAAAGATAAACTATGTTTATCATCATCATCATCATATGGTTATTGCTTTTTGTTACATTTACAAGAGATTTTTCTCCTTTTCTTCAATCATTTTTGCTAAATTAATGAAACTGGTGCTATATTAATTCATACAACATTGGAAATTTTTCCTTTGTAGAATATAAAATGTTATTTTAAGTATGATCAATAAATAATATATTATAGGCCAATATTATCTACAATATTAACACTGAGACTTTAAAAGAATATTTTCAGAATTTTACACGCAGATTTATTATTCAATTCTTTTTTACATTCATGTGACATTGGTTCTGAAAAATAATTTATCATAATTTAATACTTACTTTTTGTGTAGGATTGTAAGTGAAATCTTCACCCAATCCAGACAATGCAAATTTTGTGACATTCCACAGTTTGTTACAGAAAAAACGATATCCTTGTACTCTCAGTACATCCAAGTTGATGTCACGACCTACAAGAATGTTAAAGCCAGAAGTAATACATTTTGCAAAGCCTCAAAAATGAAAATTCTTAAAAAGAAATTAACCTAATTTTCAATATAATGAAAGAAAACACTAAATATAAAAAAAATAAACAAGAAATTTGTTTTTCTAACAATGAACTACTTGTATATAAATTAACTTGTGTACCAGTTTGTTTTAGCAAAAGTTTCTGATCTCAACCCACTTCTCAAAATGTATCCAAATGACAAAACATCAGAACTTATTTTGGCATCTCTTCTTAATCAGCAAACCTTTATATATAAATTCTACTATAAAATATATATAAGATTATAATCTACATATCTAAAACAGAGGATAGACACAGAATTAAACCAAGTGAATTACCCAATAATTTATAGTCTCTAAAATAATTCCGAAAGGGTTACTGACCTTGTGAGGTATATGCAACCAGAGCAAACCGAAGAGCATCTGTTCCACATTCAGGAATACCATGGGGATAATCTGCTTTCTGCATTTAAAAGCAAAATCAGCTTTTTACTAATTAGTAATATAGTCAAATAATAATATATTGTTGTGTAGTTAAGGCTGTGGCAAGATAAATAATAGAATTTTATAAACAAGTAGTAGTTGTATGATACTTTTGGGCAAGTTGAAAAAATTAACAGTAGAATTTTCTTTTATTTACTGAGCAGGAATTCAGTTAAGAAAATAAAATAGAAAATCTTTTTTATTTATTTTTTTTAACTGAATTCCTGCTCAGTAAATAAATAATACAAATAAATAAATAAAAATGTGGAATTTGTAGTAGGGTTTCTGAATGACCTCCCCACAAATTTATTCATAAATATGAAAGTGACCAGACAGTTGAAGTGGACAGTGTTTAGGTCAATAAAAATAACTATATTGAGTCATTTGAGAATGTGATGCTAAATGGATTTGAACTAGCTAAATCATTGTATCTAATAAAGTAATTCCAAAAATATATAACTGGAAGGATTCTTTGCCTGAAAAGCTAATTAACCTCTCTCGGAGTTATAGGCAGTTATTCGCTGCAGGTCAAGAAGACTTCTAGTGTTTGTAGTTTCAACTTTGTTTTGGGCATGGTGACAAATAAAATCCAAGTAACTTTTGCCACCATCCTCACCCATTACAATCACCAGCCAGGTCTATTATTAATGGGTGATAACAGTTAAATCCAAAAGTATATTAATGCTAGTGATCTTTAATGATCGATCCACAATACACTACTTTCCTGAAGAACCCCCAGCATCAGAATTTTATCAACAGGAACTTTTCCCAAACAAACAGCTTAATATAGATAACGAAGTGTATGACCCATGCCAGAAGAGCAGGCCCATTCATCAACCTAGTTAAACTGGAGGAATAGAAAGTGAAAGATACTGCAGTTTTAGGGGGCAAAACAATTTGTTTTTCCTCTCTCACATGCTTCTTGCTTTCCTTCGTTCTTCCTCTTTTAATGTTTGTCAGTCTGTCTATTCATCCATCAAGTTGCTTGATACTTCGTCAAACATTTTTTCAACTCATTTCCCCTTGACTCATATAGCCACTTTTCTACCCACAATTCTCTTTAGCATCCACTACAGCACAATTCTTTTACAGATACTACTGGATTATGGTGCTTAACTTCAAATTCAAATCTTCAATATGTGCTGGTTATTTTATTTCTTAAACTTCAGGATTTACTCCATTCCATTATTTCTTATTATTCCACAAGTCATATCAGATGTGGATGATTTCATAAAATATCTTTTTTATGAAAAGCTTGTGCAAGAAACTTATAGGAAGGTTACCTTAAAGTTAAAATCATGTTTAGCAATGCAAAATAACACTTAAAGCTGAAAATGAAAATAAGTAAAAGAAAAGCACAAATGTATACTCACCTGTCCATTTCTAGCTTTAACAATTTCTTTTTCATCTAAGTTACTTTCTAGCAATCGTTGATGCAATCCCTGCATTTTTTAAAAATTAAATGTAAGAGGAAATGTAAAAAGTTTAAAAAGAAGTACAATGATCAATGAAATATTGCTTTTTTTCTATTTTTTTGAGTCTTTGAGTTGCTGAATGAAAATAGAGATTTACAAAGCAAAATTAATTATTCAAATGAATGGTAGCACATAAAAAACAATTAAGAGTCATGTTTCATAGCAGCAAAATAATACTTGTTTATAAACTCTATACACATTCATACTTCAAAATGCTTATTATTTTTGCATATCTTCAAAATATCATTTGTTAAAAAAAGAATCATTTATTTTCAAATGTGATTATCTTTTCTGAAATGTTTTTGAATATGAAAAATTGCTTTACTTCAAAATCAACTAACAAAAAGTAGCACAAATAATGATCAAGAATTTTGAAGATTACCTCAAGAGAAATACCATAAATTACATCCAAAGGATCAACAACATTTCCAAGAGACTTGCTCATTTTTCTGCCATGAGCATCTCGTACCATTGCATGAAGGTAGACCTAAAAGAAAAATTATTATTTATACAAAACTAAATACAGTTTAATATTTAAAACATTTTTTATTTGCTGCTATCCCTATCTGCACCTGTTAATGTATGCTATGTCAAATAGATGTATGTGGAATTTTAAGTTATTTTCACCATAGAATCAATTGCAAATTTACCACTTGACCATGCCATCTGATAATGACTAACAAATAATCAATATTTGGTGTTAATTATAAAATAAGAATTATTCTTAACATAAATCATGATTGTAAATTAAGTTTCAAGCCACTGAAAATTTAACACAAATTTAAAAAAAAAAAAGAAATCATCATTTACAACAATAACAGAATGGTAAAGTTTAACATTCGTACTTGTAAAAAAAATGATGTGTCAAAAAGGACTGTTTTTCTATTGACACCACTATCACTGTATACTCTCTCAACAATGTTTATTGTATTAAAAAGCTATATTTAGAATTTTAATAAAGCCCAAACATATGAAAGTGAAAAAAGTTGTAAATATAAAATTAATTTATTAAATAAATAATCTAGATACTAATTAGTGTGTAACATTTTGTTGTCATTAAAATGCAATTACAAAGTATTTATTTAGAATAACTGTGTTACTTAGAACAATTACTTCAATTAAAAGTAAATTAGTTCAATTAAAATTTCAAGTAAAATGATGCAATAAAATAAGTATCAAAGTAATTGTTTCTAAGTTCTCATATTTTGACCATATGTTTTGACCTTATTAAAATTCTGCAACATAGCTTTTTAAAACAATAGAAATTGTTTGCAAAAAAAAACAACAAAAAACAAAATCAATGTCAAAAGGACATTGTTTTTCTCTTGACACCATTATTACAGTGTTTTTGCAGGTATGAAAGTTAAACTAATAATTCATCAATCATATACATATATAAAGCCAAAACAAAATTTCAGTGCATTATCAAAAAAAAATTATAGATACTGAAAAATTCTTAAGGATTTAGATTTTGATTGCTAGTGTATAATTTCTGGTAAGTTTTATAAACTATACATAAACAAATAGGCTTCAATAAAAAAATCTTTAGCCTTTTACTAGGTATCCTAACTAAATTTTTATTTTCAATATACCCAAGAACCTTAAATACAGGCATATAGAACTTGACAAATCTTTAAAAACTGGTACCAAATTTACCTTGGTAACTCAATTAGCAACCAAGTTATGACCACTCAAAATTTGTCAGTTTTCCATTTATGTGCTATTGGACCAGAAACAAATTTTAACTGAAGATTCAAGTTTTAGACTAGTTAAAAATCATTATAAATGATAATATAGGTGGTCTTTAAGTAAAACAGTGTCTTATATCTGTATATTTGTGTCAAGAACAAACATGCAACACAAACTTTTATACATTTTATTGATATTGGTTATTTGAATGTGCAGATTTCTTGCTTCCTTCTTTTGCCCCTTTAGGGGTGGAAGTGAAGTGCCATTAAAAGTTATATCAGTAAAATGTCTATTCCCTTCATCACAGTTTTTAACCATCATCATACATTGCAAGGAATTTGGGGTTTCTACAGCCTGTTTCTCCCACTTAAAAAAAAACTCCTTCTCAAGGCATTTTAGTTCATCATCCATTGAACAGATGTAAATTTTATTAATCACCCAGTTAGATGGAATGGAAAGTACTAATACATAAAAAAAAAAAGAAAAAAAAGGAACATATCCACTTAGAAGATATTATGCTTATTATCTTCCATAATGCTATTATGACAATGGATTAAGGAAAAAAATAACTATGTAAAAACAACGTCTACATGCAAAAGTTGAATGTTTTCATTTTTTTTTTTTTTTTTGAGAAAATATAACAATTTCATTTTAACCACCAAAATAGGACCTAATCCATAGAATTAGTAAACAAATAATCATTAAAAAAATAAAGGAAACTGGGTACATTTTTTTAATTATATAATTACATTTCAACTTTTTAGTGATCCATGCACCAAAGTTAAGCTTATCCAGTTCATTTTTGATTTTATAATAAAATGTATCCAGTTTCATTTTCTTTTTAATAAATTTACAATTTAATTCCCAAATCCAAAAATTAGAGAAAATATTGCCAGCTACAAATAAAAATGAAAGGAATGATCATTAAAAGGAAAACTGAACACTTTTAAAAAATTTTATTTTAATTTTTTTCCAATTTTTTCCAACGTGTGTGAAATTTAAAGAACTAAGAATATATCCAATTTATATATTTATTTTTCTATTTTATAATGTGAATTCTGTTTAATGATTTTTTTAAAGAAAATGCATAAAAACAACAGCTGAGGCAAAAGTGATTCTGTAACACTGGTAAATGAAAAGAAAGGGTTAAAATTAAAACATAACTTGGAACAAGGCAAAAGGGTTAAAGAATGGAATGACAGATAAACTAAGAGAAGAAACAAAATTGCCTTTATTTTTGAAAGTCTAATTTTTAAGCAGAGATGGCTTGAAGAAAATGACTTTGCTGTTTTGGGAAAAGATATTACCAAAGAGGTCATCTGGAAAAGCTGGGCTGACAATTGAAAAATGATGCTACCTTATTGTGGAAGTTATGAAAACCAGCCAGAAAAGAAAAGTTGACTGAGAAGATAATATTTGGTAATTTTTAAAGACAAGGCAGAATTGAGAAACCGATTTATTCAACCTATTGAATGCAAAGTGGAAATTGTAAACAAATCGAGAAATAGAATTTCTTTATGTAAAGACCCAGCCCAGGGTTCATAAGTATGATTGAGCAAATGAGAGATGGAAACCAAATATTTACTAATAGCTGTCAGAGGAAACAGCTGGTAATTTTCTGATTATAAAGACAAGACCACAAACTGAGAAAAATGTGCTGAAGAAAAAGCAATAATTACAATTAATGACTGGGGGTTAAGGCCATACCATTTTGCCTACATGGTTTAAAAATCAGATTTGTCAAAATGACAATCGAAGTGAAAGGCTTAGATGAGATACCAAGAGCAATGAAGGAATTGCCTACACCCATTGGGAAATAATAGTGCGAGGCATAAAAATTGATTATATGAGCAGATCAGTACCTGCAACCACTGCCCATAGAGAAAGGGATCTCTCAAATTTGGAGAGATAATTAATTTTCCAAAGCCAGACAAAAAAGAACTCTTGCTGGAAGACAGGGGAAACACCAGGTCCCCAAACACGGTCAGCCTCTATGCCATTCTTCAGTAAAAGTCAATACAAGCAGAGAACTGAGAGTTGGAGAAGCAGATGACAAGAGATAACCATGTTGCTGAAGCCCAGGTGATTTGCTGCAAAGAGAACTCCTGGCTTAAGTCTTGTTCCAGACTTAGTTAAAATGAGCAATGCATCATGATAGAATTCAAAGTGAGAAGGGTTCATTAAAAATAACTACATAAACCACATCGAAAATTGACCCAAAGAATTTCTTGTTTTTTTGGGTTTTTTTTCCTTTGTGACAGTTTTGCTATGGTTCAAACCAGCACTATGATTGCTGATGACAACTCAGTCTTTGTCAGTTCTGGGATTAAAAGGCACATGTTGAAGCAGAGTGCAGACTGGGAAGGCCACTTCAATGACCAGCAGCAGTATTAACCAGCATAGGAATTGACCCAAGACTGATGGCGAGAAGTGTCATAATTCAAGCATGGCAGTTTGAACAAAATACAATGAATAAGTAATTTATACAATTTTAAAATGCATCATTAAATATAAGAACAGATTTAAACTAATATTCATCAATGAAACAATTTTGATTTAAATGGGGGTCAATTAATGATGTTCATTCACTCAGCTATACAATTTTCCATGTCGAATCCAATGGTTTTGCACAAAGTGAACACAATATACCCTCTTTTTAATTTGTGTGCACTTCAAGTTGTATGGGCATAGAAATATGAAAGCAACTGATTATTAAAAATGAGACCTGGCTCTATAAAGTGTAATTTTAATTTTTTTAAGAGTTGAATATCTTGAGTATTTCATTCACTTATTTTTAAAGTTTGAAATTATCTTTCACAAAAAAATTATTTTTGTGAAAGATAATTTCAAATGTTATCCCATCAAATTGATGAGCATTCTTTTTTCTTTTAGATGGAATGATTTTGATGTGTGTAGGGAGACACAATTCAGAGCACAACAAATTTGAAAAAAAAAACACTAAGAAATTGTCAATTTTGAAACTGGAATAAAAACTAATCATTACACATGAGAAAGAATTCTATCTTTAGAAAGAGAAACAATTAAATTTTGTTTATATATTAATTTTGTCAAAATAGTCTAGAAAATAAACCAGATACCAGCAGTTGAATTGGAAAGAAATTTTTGACACAGGCAGTTTTACACATTAGCTTAATCCTTACAAAAATAAAAAAAATTCTATGATTAATCCAAACTTACCTCTTTGAATGGCAACTTTCCAATCAATGTGCTTCCCATGACCACCATTCTAGCAACCCAAAAGAACAAGATGTCATGCCCAGTCTCTAACAAGGTACCAGGATAGTAAGCTTCCAAATCAGGAGTCTAAAATAGCCAAAAACACAGATAAAATTAACCTGGGTTGGATTGGCAAATTATATTACATCAACCCTCTTTGGTTTATTCAATGTTGAAATGAGTCTATTTTTTTTATTATTAGTAGTAGTAGTATTAGTAGTATGTTAGCATTTGCTAACAGGTTGACAGGTAAATATTGGCCATTTATGTTTGTGTCTATAAACATTTACCTGACAGGTGGCCTCTTTGTGGAGATTAACATGGTTTCAAACATAAAATAATATGCACAAAAGTATACTTAGTAAAAAGACAACATTTAAGTCAATAAAAACATCTCTTAAAGATTAACCAAAATTTTGTAAGTATTCCTAATGATATATTTTGATAATGGTTTCAAAATTCCTAAATGCTGAACAATTCTTTTGTTACGATATAAAATAATAGAATAAAATGACTCACTTGATCAGGCCAACCAAATATGGAGAAAGGGAAAAGGCTTGATGAAAACCAAGTATCCAAGACATCTTCATCTACAACATAAGTAAAAATTATTTATTTTGCAATTTCTTCTCATTTAATATATCAACCTAATAAAATATACAAACAAAAGATAGTGAAAATACAGTAAACTATATAATCTATATTATAAAAAAAATTGCAAAAAAGCAACAGATTTGTTTTAACCTGTTAAAGTTGTGCTTGGCTTGTGTAACTGAATTGAAAATGGAGAAAAATTACAGTATTATGCTTACAATGTTTCTCTATTTTCTGTTGGGAAGTGCCAAAGACAAGATTAAATCAATATAGTATAGAATATAGACAATCATGATGAAACCTACTTTTGAGGTCCCATTTTTCTAGCATCATAACAATTAACCAATCTTGCATTGCTGTTATTATAATGTAACAACTTGTGCAGTACTTATTTAGATTAACCACTACTTATGTAAATAAATCTTATATTACCTAATAAATGGCTAAATAAGGAATTATTCTATGCTGTATTCATTTGTTAACAGAACACAAGAAGACAAACCTTAAATTGTACAATTTATAAATTAAGCATATAGAATAAATTTGGAAACAAATGTCAACAATTAAAATATTAGAGTGTTCAATATGAAATTGCTAAACATGATATTGTTCATGTTTAAAAAAAAAACACAATATATCAAGCTGGATCTGTAATCTATCTTAAAATGAAAAATGTAAATTCAAAGGAACTATAAACATTTGATAAGATTTTCTATATTTACCTTGTTTTAAGGTAATCTTGTCAAGAGAAACATTAAACCGCTCACTAGCTTTCTGTTTCGCCTCCTCCTCAGTCCGACCACTGACCCAGTAATAGTCATCTGTATCCTAGAAATTAACAAGATTTTGCAGTTATTTTCAAAATTCAGAGAAGAAATATAACCTTTAATACAATTACAAATCTCTTAGATTTAAATGAGAAGCACAAGTTTGAAATGAGTTCACAAGAAGCATTCAGACTGATTAGCAACTGCATACTGGTATTTAATAAGGGAAATGATGTGAAGTCAAAGTTTAGCACTAGTCAGTCGCTACGCTCGTCTTCGTACCACGTTATTCTCAGTGATGAGTTACATTGGCTTTCTCTTGCACTTATGCAAATTAGGCATATTAATTTGCCAGTGTCACTACATCTCCTTGAAACATATAGGTTTTATACCTCTAGTAGTTCTTGTACTTCTCATGATAGTTTCACTACTTTGCTCTACTTCTCTCTCTCCCATATTTCTTTTTCTGGGAGACCTAGATCTGTCCCGCGCTAAGCTGTAATCATAGGCATTTTCTTGCATTATTTGATCTTTGTCAGAACTTTCAAACTCATTCTGGCCCACTTGATCCTGCATTATTTCGTCTTCTGATGTTTCATTCTGTAACAGTTGTTCTAATAAATCATTAACGGACAGAATCGTAGATATTTCTTCTTCATTTTGCTCTTCATATTCACCCTGGGTCCTTATTTGATCTGCATGGGCTAATACACTATTGCCGTTTTCTCTATTTATTATAGCTGTATTGTGGCCTTTTTGCATGATAAATTCTGCCCTTTCCAGATTTGCTTCTTTGTTCTTTTTGTACCACATTTTTTCATTTGTGGAATAAGACATCATTAGCAGAGCTCTAATTTGTCTTCTCATTAAAGCTGATGGGCTTTCTAGTCTTCCAGCATGTGGTATTGTGCGATAGCTTAAAAGCAGCCTCGGTAGAAAAACTTTATTCTTTTTGTTGAGAGCATGCTTTTAGTCCCGTTTTTACGATCTGCACCATTTTTTCCGCTAACCCGTTCGACTGAGGGTGATATGGGGGTGTCTTATACGGTTTACATCCTATTTTTTCTAACCATAAAAGATCTTCATCACAAAATTCTGGTGCGTTGTCAGATACCAGGGTTTTTGGTATGCCTTAGAATCTGTTTTATCATAGAACTTTTCTTGTCTGGCACCCGGATTATTTCAGGCCAGCCTGAAAAAGTCTTCTAGAATTAATAAGAGTCCCACTCCAGTAATATACGCATGATCCATATGCACCAGACTCCATGGCTCCACTTCTCTGGGCCACGAATGTAAAGTAGTCTGTGTAAAGTTTCTTAATTCTTTACATTTTTTGCACCTTTTTATATATTCTTCGACATCTCTTGAATATCCCAGCCACCACGCTTCTAATTTTATCCTTTTTTCTGTGGCCACTACTCCACAGTGTATATCATCATATACATTTTTTATTACCAATCTTCTTTGTGTTTCTGGGGGAACTACCAGATCCCCATTACAAATCACTCCATGTTCTATCATTAATTTCTGTCTTATTTCTTTGTAGGGTCTTTCCACCCTAGAACAATTTCCCCACGAGTTTTTTCTTATTCTCGATATTATCCTACTTAGTACTGGATCATGTCTAGTTTCTGCAGCCATTCTATCTAAAGACAAAACATCAGTCTCTACCCAATGTAAGAATGCATCTTCAAATTCTTCTGTTTTATCTTTAAAATTATTCAAATATAGAGATAGAAGCATTGGTTATCGTGTGGACAACTACTAGAGCCCAACAATTTCCAATGCGTTCCCAAAAATGTTTTGGTATCAGTGTTACTTCACTCCCAGTATCAATTCGCATATCTAAATTGCAGTTGTTGATTTTAACCTTTAGTATAATGTCTCTTTTTTTGTTTTGTTCAATTTTTTTCTATATTCTTATTTTTTTTATGTGAAGACTTCCATATTGGTTTCGTTTTCTTCAACTCTTTCAACGTTTTTCTTTTTGAATTTGCATACTGCTTAAAAGTGGTTCTTTTTTAAGCAATTTGTACAGGTTTTTCCCTTTTTATTTCGTGTTCATGTCCACAATACGAACATTTTCTTATCTTTTTTAACATGTACATATCAGCGAATATTTGTTCGCTGGGTTGACTTTTATGATGGTTGTATTTCTGTATTAATTCTTGTTGCTGTATAAAGTCAATGCATGTATTTAAAGACATATTTCCTATTTGTAGTCGTTTCATTATTTTATATCGGTGTGATGCATTGCATATACCTTCAATTAACCATAATTGAATCAAGTCCTCTTCAATAGTCTGTTCGTCTTGTCCGAGTTTTTCAAATTCGCAATATCTACTCGCATTTTAAAGACGGTGTAGATATTTTATAATTGGTTCGTCAATTTCTTGTTTCATCGACATGAACTTTGTTCTTTCTGCCACTACCAGCCTTTTCTTGGGTCTCATATTTCTCCTTATAATCTGACTTATTTCTTCGAAAGTCAGGTCTTCCAAGTTTGTGGATATGCCATGGTGGAGACTTTCATTATCGCCGCATCCAGCTGTAGCCAAAATAAACCAAATTTCATTTTCGCCTCCTTCTCCTTGTTGTCTTTCAGCTTTTAATTCTCGCACTGGCAGAAAAACAGCGAATCCATGCATCCATGAAATCTGAATCTTCTAGAGATAAATGGGATCTTATCGGCGACGCCATTGATGTGAAGTCGAAGTTTAGCACTAGTCAGTTGCTAAGCTTGTCTTCGTACTACGTTATTCTCAGTGATGAGTTATATCAGCTTTCTCTTGCACTTATGCAAATTAGGCATATTAATTTGCTAGTGTCACTACAGGAAATAATTCAATGGTCATTTGTAAGTGGCTCATAAGTATAGCAATACAAAGTTATTAAAAACAAGTTATTTTGTAAACTTGTTCCAAATAGCATTTGCCTAAATAGTGGATATTAAAAGGTTTATACCTTTGATGTTAGATGGCAGAGTACTTATTTTTAATTAATTAAGAACAAAATTACTTTATATTATGTTGTGACAGTGGTTGTAGAAGCTTGAATTTTGTTAAACCTTGTGTATTTTTGTTTAGTGATTCCACTACTGAAGATAGAAAATAGAACATTTTTACCATATATTTTCTTAATTTAAGAAGGAAAATTAAACAAAAAGAACTGAGCCATTTACAGTTTACAGAGAAGGTACTGCAAATGTTCAACTGCATCAGAAATGATTTGTAAATTTCTGTTGGAGATTTTTCACTGAATGGTAATCAATGATCAAGTAAACCAGTTAAAGATCAATTTTTAATCTGATTCAATCTTTCTTACCAAATCATGAAATAAAAGTTGTCTTGAACAACCACTTTTCTAGATCTTTTTGCATTAATGCAGGTGTTCCCCATAGCTCTATTATTGAACCTATGTTGTATCTAATTTTCATCAACAACCTTCCTGATGTCATCAATTCTTAACTGCGTATCTGTAATGATAACAACTATTTACTCTGATCTTAATGGTAAATCTGATCAGTTTAATAAGGTCAATTTGGCAGCTGATCTAAAAAATGACCTTCGATCAGTTGTCAATTGAGGCAAGAAATTGCTTGCTAATTTTAACACCTCTAAAATGAAACTGCTCTCTTTTACTAGTCTTAGAGAAGCTTTTTTTACCTTCCATCAGCCTGGCTGATGCTAACCTCCAAGATAGTGACTCATTGCACCTTCTCAGACTAACATTTTCTGTTGATATGGCAAGATGAATATATTGAATCAAGTGTTAGGTCTGCTGCTAGTAAAGTTGGTTCAGTGTGTCATGCTAAACAATTTTTCTCAATAGAATCTAACTTACACATTTGCCTATGCATTGAATATTGCTTCCACATCTGGTTTGGAGCTTCTGCTATGTATTTAGAGATTCTTGATAAAATAATAAGAATCTGCAATATTATCAGTCTTAACAAGGCATGTCAACTTTAGTCACTTTCTTACTGCTATAACGAAGCTTCTTGTGCCTTTTCTATATTTTCATGGTAATTATTTTGATGACCACCCCTCTTTGGTACATTGACTATGAATTTAAGCACTGTACCAGATTGACAATTAAATCTCATTTTATAGTTAAAATGGCTAAATGTAAACATAAGTTCTGTGCTAACAGTTACTTCTCACATGCTTAACACTTGTAGAACTCTCTTCTGGGCTCTTGCTTTACAGTCAACTCTGATATTCAAAAATTTAAATGCAATGTCAATTTTTATATTGTCTTAGTTCCTGTTCATTTATTGTTCTCTCTTTTAAAAAAAAAAGTTTCTTTTTCCCCATATTCTTTCACACTCAGTAATGTCTTGTGTTTTGCCATTCTTAGGGTAAAATGATTTTAAAAAAAGCGTGATACCAATCAAAAACTTAACTTGAGAATAATGAAATTTAATTGACATGAAAATAGTCAACATACTAAAATATTAAAATCATGAGATGAAAATCTTTACCTCAGTTTGTTTAGTCTTTTTTATGTGTGGCTTCCAGATGAGTAAAATAACTTATTGGACTATATATATTCATGTGCAATTTGTTACATGTAATGAAAATGTAAAATTTTTTAAGCAAATTCTGATGAGTGATAAACAGTAGATAATTTATAACAACACGGGATGCAAGAGATCATGGTGTTACACTATTGGAAAGGTGCTAGTAAACTGAAAAACACTAATTTCAGATAGACTGAAGAATGACCAGACTAAAGAAAATGAAATAATTAAAACAGACAGAAAACCACCAATTTCTGATAGACTGATATTACCAGACTATTCAGACCAAGTCAGTCTTAGATCAATTGACACAATATGTGGTTGGGGCAAGACTTGGGACTGTAATCAACTCTACAAGGTTTGAACTTGAATATGGAGCAGCTGGGGTAGTGTCTGCAGTGGACTGTCCAAAAAAATGGGGATTACCCTGGATTACAACAAGCCGAGATGCAGCAGATATGGTTGTTGTAGCCACAAGATGAAATGGCGTGGGGTCCAGAAGGAAGACCCCCCCCTACCCAAGATTCCTTGTCAACAGATACACCCCTGGCAGACAAGGCCATGGAAATGCCCAGGGGACATCCCAGTACAAGAAGTAAGAGGGAAGGTGGCCCATGTAATAAGAAAAATAGAAAAACTGTTACTGGATGAGTGCAAAGCAGAGAATCTAAGTGATGAAGTCCTGGGTTTTGGCTCAAAACATCCTGAAGACAAAGAAGAATCAAAAGTGATTTTCTGAAGAGGAGGATAAAATACCTCTCTCCAAACTCCAAAAGCAGTTGAAAGAAATAAAACACAACGAGCAGATGAAGAAGGGACAGAATCAAGTAGTAGTGAAGGGAAAGAGAAGTAATGAATAGCCCTTTTTAGAGATACCTTACAATGAGAAGGAAGAGAGACTTCATTAGAGAATGGGTTTACTTTCTGCTGCACATAAAGAGAGAGATAGGTCACAGAGAGATTTTATTGTCAAGAGTCTTTGCTATTATTAAGAGGAATGATCAAAATGTTTCTTTTTTGGGGAAAGTTAAATTGAAATCAGATTTTAGCTGCTGCCTGTTGGAGTAAAGAAAAAGAGAAGGAAAAAAATAAATTTTTTTTAAGCATTTTAGAAGAAAAGAAAAATCTAGTAATTTTTTTTCTTTCACAAATTAAATGAACAAAGGGATGGTGATTGGAAGAATTTATTTTATTTTGGCCTAGACCATGCCTAGTCCTTGGGGGATGAGTTTGGTCAGGTGACAAAGGAGGAGGGACCCAAACAAAAAATTTCAGGGAAGGCAGAGTTTTCCATGCCCCTTGGGCAGTGATGGAGAGAGGCACTCCCTTTCAGGGAGACAGGTCTGATCAGGTGACCAAAAGGAGGAGGAGGATCAGGTAGAATTCCAAGAGGCTCTCCCATATTTGGACATGTGCAGGGAGAGCCCTGATTGGTTGTTTGGGGAACACTGGCATAGCCAGAGCACATCATGCTTCACTCCAGCCCTGCACATGGGTCCATAAAACAGAATGCCAAGACACAATAGCAGAGAAAAACAGCAATGAGACACATGAAGAGAGACTGTGGAGATGAAACCAAACGAACCATCAAATTCTTTGTGATTTGTTGCCCTGAAGCAAAAGCCTCCAGCTTAAAGCCTTGTTCCAGAAATCTTGGTTCAAAAAAAATAATAACAGTGTGTCATGATAATCAGGAAAGGTCAATAGTTATTTTGCAGAGAGTATAGGCCTGCTTAAGCCATCAATAACTGTACCATCAACTTTGTATCAAGGAAGTAAATATAAATACTTTATTTTTTTTGCCCAATTTTTTTTTTTTTTCATGTGATTTTAACTCTTTTTTTTCAAATCAAGTCATCCATGTTCCAATCAGCCACTTGGACCAAGCCAGTTTTTATGATCAATTGACACAACATATGGTGGAACAAGACTTGGGCGAAAATTTTTCAACTCTACGATTAGCTGAAATGATCAAACTTGAATATGAAGTGGCCAGGATAGACGCCATAATATCCAGTAAGACTAACCATGTCAAAGGCCATTATTTTATAATAGATTTTTGTCCTTTTATATACAGCACCACTTTGTATAGACAAAGTAGTGCTGTGTATATGGTTGGGAATCTTTTACTATGAGGTGTCTTCATTGTTAAGATAAATGGTATAATATTTAATCAAGAGAATACAAGATTGCAAGTTTCATTGGCAATCAGACTAAAATTGTTGCAGCTTAGCTGGGAAGTTTTCCATATTCAAATGTATTTACAAGATATTTTATTTTCGGATTGTTATTTAAATGAGGTTTTTACAGAAATATCTATTTTAAAAATGATCTATATAAATATCTACATGAAAAAAGATAGAATTAAGTTGCATGAAAATGGTAGAAGGTTAGAAAAACAAAACAGTAAAGTTGTTCTATAAAGCTAATGTATGAAAAAAATTATTTTATTTTTGCTTAATAAATCAAACCTCTTACATTTACAAGATAGGCATTAAACAATCTTTTTTTTTACAGCAAAAACCTGACAGCTTATGTGATAGTATTTTTCAAATAAAAAAAAAATTGAAAGAATATAGTAAACACTTCATTTGAACTAAACAAAATAAACTTACCAATCCCTCTGGTATATTTGGATCATCAATTTTAATAAAATAGGCTGGAATTTGATGACCCCACCACAACTGACGTGAAATACACCAGTCTCTGAGAAAAATAGAAGGAAAATCTAAGAACAATTCAGAAAAACAAAGTAAAGCTTATCATTAAAACTAGGTACCTCCATGAATTGGGTATACATAAGGTTTAAAATGAATAAGTTTTCCTGAAGCTTTCAATTTAGCTTTAAATGAAAGCTAAAGGATTCAATTTATTATACCCAGCAAGCAAAAAAAAAAAAAAAAATTACATTGATTGGAATAGACTTTCATTTTTTTTTTTCAGTAAAATCAATAATGTCAAACATTTTTTTAGATGTTTCTAAACAAAACTTAATTTTCTGTTTTAAAAATCTTGCAAAAATAAAACATATTTCTGAAAAGTTATCTGAGGAAAATTGTCAAATGTAAAGTTAATCTGATTTGAAACAAATATTACTTAATTATAGCATAAAATGTATATAAGCATTTCCTAACCAGGGTGTCTTGTTTTTCTAAAGTGTTAATCGATTTATCGACCATTGACCACTCTACATGTTTATAGTTAAGTACAGTGTAGCAGATGATAATTTCATTAGGGTTTTGTTTCGTTTTTTTTTCTGTAAGGGGGGGGGACAACCCCTAAACATGTGACCTTTTAAGAATAGATTTATCAGTTTGTACATCCATACTTCAGAAATTCTTCATCTATATACATATATAAAAACAAATCAAAATTCTTTTAAAAATAGTTGGGGGCTCCAGATGGAAATAAGCTTTAAAATATATAATTAGTATATACAGTTTTACTTAATAACAATATTCCCTGAACAATTATCTCATTAAAATTGAACTTTAAAAGATTCAAAAATTTTATAAATTATTCAATTTTAAATTGTAAAATAAATCTTGTAAAAATTTATTTTTCATTGAAAAGAATTAAAAGCTTCTCTAATTAAATAATGTCTTAGTTTTATTGCATTTTTTGAAACCCACCCACCAAAAAAATAGTGATTTAAATTCTTCAAAAACTTCTGCTCTTAACTAATATAGTCAGTAATAATTACCTCGATGAATTTCTCAAGTTTTTATAAAATTAAAAGGGAGAAATGCATATAAAATAAAAAAAATATTTTTACCAAGATTTTCTAATAAAAAAAAATTTCAAAAATAATTTCATTCATTTGTGAATAAGTCCTGAATATTTCATCAAAATCAACATTAATTTGATTTTTGCAAGTTTAATTAATGTATGTGTCACTGCAAAAAAAAAAAAAAAAAAAAAGGCAAAAAATTTGCTATGCTAAAAGTTATTACAACTGTTGACACAAGAAAAAGTTTTTTTTTTTTTTTTTAATCAAAATTTTGAATATTCTAAATAGGAGCAAAAAATTTAATTAAATAATCAGAAAATATTTTGATCCTTCCTCTTAATAATAAAAATGATTTTGACAATAAAACTGTTTTCATTACTTTTGGAGCACATTTTCATCATAGTGTGCTGATTTTTTAGTGATCTCATGGAAATACCTAATTAAAATGAAATACAATCAAATAATTCATCATTAAAACAATATCAACAACAGTAATTTTGTATTTCATTTTCAAGATGAGTAATTGTCAATATACTTTAATTATTTCAAACTCTTCTTATCTTGATTATGTTATTAGAGACATCATTTTGGTCAGCTAACATCTGACCATCTTCATGTATCCATTGTTTGGCTGATATGGGATACCTGTTGATTATTGCATTATTTTATATCCCTGTGATCCCAGTTATTGCTGAACCAGTGTTTCACTACCTGGCCCTCATGCCCTTCAGGATGGTGGCATAGTGAATATAGAAGTTGGTTAAAACATGTTACTGTCATTTTGTGGTTGGGAGTTCAATCCCTGGATCAGATAGTGAAACACTGATTCAAAGCCTGTACAGAAAAGTCATTACTGAAAATAAAGTTGATTTTTGCATTAAATACTTCAAAGTAAGACAGGTTTAATGAATCAGTATTAAAATTAAGTCAAATACGATGAAAATTAGCTTTTATCTTTTAAATTAGTTCTCTTTTTTCAATAATCAAATAATGCTTTTTTTCCTTCAATAAAAAATATATAATTAAAAGAAATTATAGATTACGATTGTTCAAACACAAGTGAATATAAAATTTATTTCAGGTCTTTAGAAAGAAAAAAAAAAAAAAAAAATCAAATTTTTAACTTATATTTGTATACAAGTTAAAAGTTTGAATTATGATTTATATCCCAATTATTTTTAATTTAAATTTTTGTTCAGTGTGACAAATAAAGTCTATAATAACAGAAAATCAAACAGAAAACTAATCCACAAAATTCTGTATAAATTACCGAGCATCTTCTAACCATCGGTACCAAGTTTTTTTGTGCATCTCAGGAATAATGAGCAATCTTCCTTCTCTGACATCCTGTTAAAGAGATGAAAAGACTTGGTCTAATCATGTAGCTAATAATTTAGAAAAAAGAAAACAACTTTATAATAAAAAAAAAATACAAGTCTTGCTTTCAACTAAATCATTTTTGTTCATCTTTGTGACAATATTCTAAATAAATTGGTTATGAAACTAAATTTACATATTTCTGAAAATTATTATCAATTTTTGATTCTAGTTTTCAAAATTAATTCAAACACTCCTTCATTTAAGAAATGTGGATAATTTATGAAAGTATTCAACAAGAAAAAACAAAATTAACATGATTTATCAACAAAAAATTTAAATGGATTATTTGAAAAATATTTTCAATATAAAATCATTGAAGTCTGTCTATATTTCTGAGATGAGGTATTATGTACATTATTTACATTATTCCAACTTTTGTCCTCATCTTTGTCGGCGTATTTATCACAACGTTTCAGCCGCTGTACACTCCGGCCTTCTTCAGGTGGTTGGAATATCAAACTGAACCCTTTATTTCGCTCTCCGGGGTAGACTGTTCTAGTTCCACATGCCATGTTTGATGGATGTCAGTTATCAGTTATCTCCTGTTAATTTCCCTCTGAAAGTTCTCCACTGCCTTAACTGGGTATTGAACTCACACACTTTGGGTCCTGTCATTGATCTAACTAACGCTTTATCCACTGTGCCATGTGTCCTCAAAGTCACATGGCACAGTGGATAAAGGTGTTGGTGAAATAAAGGGTTCAGTTCGACATTCCAACCACTTGAAGAAGGCCGTACGTATAACGCCAAATGTTGTACTAAATATGGCGACAAAGATGAGGACAATAGTCCGAATAATGTAAAATCATTGAATGTGTAAAAACTTATCACATGTTTTTAACTGTGCAAAATGTTAGCAAGACTAAGTGATATCACATTACTATTGTTACTGGTAATATTCAACATTAACCAAGTGAAGATGAAAAAAGACTCCAATATGTAACTTTTTCAAAGAGAAATATTTATGCTAGAATGTTCGAGATTTGGAATTATCATTATTAGAAGCCTTTCTGCTCAGATGTATACTCATCTTAATTCTTATAGTCAGGAATTTGGTTGCCTTCTTCAAGTGTCTGCCACTACTTAATAACAAAATTAATTTTAAAATTAAGCCTCAAATCTAATATCCTTACTCATTTTACTTCCTTTTTTTTTTTTTTTAACTCAGCAGCTCCCAGATGGTATATATATCTATGCTATATCTACTGAGGAAGTTTTTAATGCCTAACATGTGTACTGATCATGACATTCTATACTACAGACCAACTCATGGTGTAACTAATGGCCAGAATTAGACACCTATTTCAAAAGTGCTTTGTTCCACTGGGAGAGAAACATTTTAGTTTTGGTTTGGATCTGTGGAATTTTTTCTTTCACACGTGGAATAATTTTAGTTCATTTAATTGAAGTAGATTTTTTATCCTTCAGATGTGCTATATTACTTTATTACAACAACAAAATTCTTTGTGCAAAATTCACTAAAAATATGTAATTTAGGAATATTGGTCTTGTCACTTGAAAGTCTATTTAGAATTATTCATTTAAAGTTAATTTAATATTCTTCTCTATTAAATTTTTATTCATAAAAACAAATACCCTTATGATAAACTTTAAAAAAAAAAAAAATGATGTAATCTGTATTTATAATAAGTAAAAAAAAAAGTATGATTTATTTTTTTACACAAGCTTATACCATAATATAAATTTTTTTACTGTAAAATTAAAAAAATTAGATCTACATAAAACAAAATAAAGAAGCAAATGTAATATTTTTATACTACAAAATTAATGAAAAAGTCATTTATTATTAGTGTTATGTAAAGTTAATGTCATAATTCAATAAAATTCAATCCAATATTTTCAGATATTGTAAATAAGGTGTACAAAAATGTTAACCATATTCCTGCTACTAAACAACACATTTTTAAGAGTCAATGTTTTTCTAGGTACTTCTCTAATCATAAAAAGTATATTTATGACAAAATAAATCAGTATAACAAGAGTTAATTAATTTCTAAACAATAAAATAAATTTTACTTTCATGTTTATTTCATTTCATTTCATATTTTTGTTCCAGAATTCAGTTCCAATATGGTTTTTGTTTCATTAAAACAGTTTTAAGGTGGATAATTAATTCAAAGTTAACTTTTCTCCCAACATTTCTGAAAAACAAACATTTTGTAACAAGCCTCCTGTTGCAGCCTTTAGTTGCATCATAAGGAGGTCTATAGTTTAGAACATCATGGTAATGATCATTTCAGTTGTCTTATCCTCTAAGTCAGGCTTTCCCACTGTGGGTGATTTCAAATGAACAGATAATGGTGGTTAATTGGAAATTTTGGTGGGTGATATAAAATTTTGAGTATTAAAAAGGTATTTTTATATATGCTACCTGAAAAATAATATTCAAAGGAAATATGCAAAAAAAACCCAAAAAACAGTATAATAAAAAGACAGGAGGTTAAATGAGAATAACTGGGTTACATTCCTAGATAAGATATAAATATCCACACAAACAAGGAGTATTTTGGTATTTTCTATAGTTTTGAAAAGGGTTATTAACATTCAAATAATTCATCAGATGAAATAACATTTTGGTGGGCTGGAGGGAGATCACATATGTGCTGTTTCTTATTTTATTTTCTACACACACATACACACAATAAAAATTAATTCACACCACGTGTATCAAAAAATACAATTCTGCTGAATTCACTCCTTACCATGCCCTGTGGGGTCAAAACAAGGACGGGCTAACCCAAAAGTTCGGATTAGTGAAAAAGACACCACGTGGTCAAAATAGGATTTATTGATTCAATCAGGGCTCGACATAAGAAACCCATTTCTAATCTCCCGAGCCTCATCATTCTTATATAAGGAAGGTAGAACTCTCATCAGAAGGGAGAGAGAACAGCGACAAGTTGACATCAAAGCGACACGGACAGTTTCGAGCACACACACACCGAGAGGATTCAGTGGTTCACACAACAGGCAGTATCACGTATCAGTGAACATTCTTTCACCCTCTTTCTCTCATCTCGCTCGCTACACATAGTCCTACCTTTCCCCTCACATTCCCAGTTCCTTTCTTTCTTTTTCTTCCGCAGCTTTATGGACAATTTCATTTTATACAAGAAAAAAAAATAATTCTTTACAAAAATAAACAAAAGTTTATTTTACTTTATTTGTAGTGTATTTTCTTTTTATTATTTGTTTGAGGGACTCCTTTGCACCCTCTACACATATAAAATTGACACAGGTGTTGACCTCTAAGAACTTTAACAAACAACTGTACACAATGAGGCATCCCAGACAAATGCAATATGGAACCTGTTCATAGCTCAATATGCATGCTCATATAAACAGACAGCTACATTGATTGCATTGCTGATTGCAATGATCATGTTCTTGTATTTGTGAATTATTGTAAACAGACTTTGAGTAACAATGTAACTTTGTGGATGAAAATTTAGTTATTTATTGTTCCTACTATTTCTGTATATGTTGTACAATTTTTAAACACCCCAATGCTTCCAGTTATGAAAGTTTGTCATCAATACAGCATTGACTGTTTATCTTAAGGGTTTATAGATTCTCCTCCAAGCAGTTAATTACTTATGTGTATTATGTTCAACCAAAGTTTAAGCAACAAAGCCATGAAGCCCTCATGCTTAAAGTATCATTTATATTCTAAGCATGCTGGCCAGAAGGAAAAGTCATTGTCATATTTCTTACAGCTTAAAACCTCATTAAAAAAAAAAAAAGAATAAAAAAAGGAAAATGGTGATTTCAGAAATTCAGAAAGTTCTCTTGACTGTAAACAAATAAAAATCCTGACACAATTATCAAAACAATTCCACTCAGTGATAACTCAAATTTCTCAACATATAAATGAAATGGCCACTGACGTCAAACATCAACTCATCCTTATTCTCCAAAGTTTGGAATTTTCTATACTAGTTAATGAATCAACATTTGAATTGAACAATATTGTTGTCTGATAGAATGCCTGCTATGGTAGGTAAATACAGAGGTTTCTCTTCTCTCTTAAACTATGAACTTTCACATCCTGTTTTAGCAGTTTAGTGTGTGGTTCACCGGCAGCATTTAGTAGTAAAAAATATCAACAGCAGGCAACCATGTATCTTTCAATACATGACTGACAAGGCAGATTTTTTTCCTGCAGTAGGTTGATATTTCTTTCTCCAGTAGACTGGTGTTAACCCAGCGTCTTGAAGAAGGTAGATCTCCTGCTATTTAAAACATAGCCATAGAGGAGAAGAGACGGATTCATATCTTTCTCAAGGGTATTTGTGTGTAAATAAATCTAACAAACTCGAGTGGAATTACTGCAGTTAAAACTGTAAACAAGCTAAAATCCAATTCTGTGTCTGAACGAATTTTCCATCAACTGTAATCATGATGACCTTTTCTACTATACTGAAGTACAATAGTTGTCAAAAGGCAACAGTGTTGTCCAAACTATATGACACAATAATTTCTTTTTTTTAAAACCCTCCACTATGCACTATTGCTTCAAAATATGATATCTTTTTCTTTAACGATATGGTTGCCAAACTAAATGATCTCACTATGATATTGCAAGGAAAGCAAAAAATGATTGTCAACTGTAAATTGTCCATTACTGCCTTCATTTAAAAATTAACACTGTATAAAAACATTTCAAGACATCAAATCCAAATTCAACGATTAAATAGCTTGTAAGATGAATTGGTTAATGTAGATGTCATTACATATTGCAATTATTTGCAATCACTGCATGATGACATGGTACAATGACTTCAGGATATTATTGCATTGCCCATTTCAGTTTGGTATAACAACCCATTTGAAGTCCAAGTAATCAAATGCAAAGACAATGTGCAAAAAGAATTGATAGATTTACAAAATGACAATGATGCTACAATGCAGTATTGACTTCATAGTAAACCTGGCTTGTGGTATCATCAGATTATAGTGCAATCTAGATTGAGATGCCAATCTATGGAAGCACTTAAAATTGATTTTGCTTGCCTTCCTAACATCCTACTTGGTAGAAGCTGGCTTCAGCCACATTAATACCTTCTTATCTTAAAGTAGAAATAGGCTAGATATAACCAAGCAAAGTGACTTGCAGTTGAAGATAACGAATTTTAAATCTAATGTTTCTGCACTAGCTGCATCAAACCAGGCACTGGGATTGCATTGATGATATATAAAAATAGTATGCATCTGCCAAAATATTTGATGTTACTACTTTTTACATTACTTTCAATAGAATCTTGTAATGCAAAAATTGTTCATTTTTATTTTTTGTAAGACTTAGAAAACCTTTGGCACAACTTAGCCAAGGTAGTACTGATTGGAATTCTGAGTGAACACGAAATAAAAAGAAATAAATGAGGCAAAATAATTTAAACAATTTATTCAAAGCAATGAAATTATAATTTATCTATTGCCTTTTGTTTTCTTTTATGAATTTTCTTATTCTGACTGAAGTGCTGTGAAGCTCAAGTGGCAGTTGGAATTATTTACTTTTTTCACACCTATTTAAAATTTCCAATGAAATGAAATTTTATGACTATTTTCTTTAATTTTTTTAGTAGCTTTCTTTTTTTTTCTTTTACCGGCCTGAATAAACAGTAAAACTCTTTCCACAACTGTATTTGATTTTTCTGTACCCATTTAAAGCTTTCAGAATCAACTCACACCAACTCATGGTAATGCACAGATTTATTTTTTCTATTTATGTCTTTCATGCATAAAACATTTCCCTAGAGTAGATTTTGAATGCTTTAAAAGCTGTAAAAATTTAAAACTGTATTTTAATAAATTTAACTATAAATTATATAGTTTACTTTTAGGGAAGTTATTTACATGAATTCATTTGTGTGAGGAACAGTAGGCAATAGTTCACTTCGGAAACTATGGCTTGAAAACGAGGTCCCCTCCTGTATTAACTTGTTTTCTGATTCCTGAATTTCTACACGCACACACAATGCTAAAACAGAAGACAAAAGTTGTGCATCAAGTGAGTGATTTCAACTATGGTTATATTTTTGCAGGTGTGAAAAAATTAGCACTGAAAAAGTATTAGGTATAACAAAAAAAAAAAAAAAAAAAACTTTGCTGAATGTTTATTTGTTGCTAATAGTGTAAATTCTTTTTAATATTAGTTTTCAGTGGTCAAATTTGCTTTCATTTGTTCTTTAATATGGTAATAGTAGCAGCAGCAACCATACAAGTCAATATTATTTGTTACCTCAGTTTGGTATTTTTACTATTGCACATCATAAAGTCAGTTTACTAACCAGTAACAAACTTAACAACAATTTTGATATGCTTTTGAAAATTAACTATACAGGTGGGTGGTGGAAAATTTTTCCATGTGAAAGTGGTCAATGATGCAACAAATGTTTGGAACCCCTGCTCTAAGTGTTGTTCTGGTAATCAACGTTTATAATCAAAATAACTATTTAACAAACGTGGATTACCACCTTTTCCCCCCACAATTATGCCTGATTTCAATGTCTTTCTCTGAACTATAGCTTTGATGTTTTCTAACCTTATTTATAGAAACCAGCTGTTTTTTTCTCCCTTGTATTCCTTACCACAACAACAAGAGTTGAAATTCTTAGTTATATTTTCTTCTGAGAGAAGCTTAGTTCAGGAGATATATCCAAATGTTAAAGTGCTTTTAAATATTGTTCTTATGTTATATTATGCTTATATTTTCAGATGTACCACCCTTACATATGGTAGACAGGTTGTGGAAGATATTTGATTAGTGTCCTCAATTGTTTTGTTCTTGCATGGAAAGTGGAATAAAAATAATCTACCCTAATGGATTGAATAAAGGGTTAGTTTAAAATTGCAAAGTTCCCAAGTCCAACAAGACTTCTGAAAAAGGGTGAAAATGTAAGTACAACAACTAAGATAAAGTATAATTGAATGGAAAGGTATATAAAAGAAATACTTGTTTCAACAGAAAAACAGAATCATTATTTTAAAAAGAGAAGTAACTTAGAGCATGAAATCTTGAATACTTTTAACTTGAATTTGTTTCACAAAAATTTAGTCTAGCTAGTTTTCAAGTTATAGAGAAAAATACTAACCTCAATAGCTTTCGCTGACATATCCTTCATGTCTACATACCATTGGGGCTTGAGGAGTGGTTCTATGACATCTTTTGAACGACTGAAAAAAAAAAAAAAAAAGAATTTTCATGAAAATCTAATCATTTATATAAATGAAAAAAAATTTATTTTTTACATTTTTAAAGAATAGAGTCTGATATGTTTTTTTTTTCAGATAAATCATTCTCATTAATTTTTTTACTAATTTCTGCTTTCATCTTAATTTTGTTGTCACCCACCCCAACCTTTCTTTTTTTTTTTAGTTCTCCAAACATTTAGAAAGCAGCCTAGATTGAAAATAAAAGGTAGAACTCAAGATTTGAACTCACATCTTGTATACTTGGGAGCATGTCTGATCTGACAAATAAGGCTAAGTGTAATATGACATTTAAATGGTTTTCATACGCTAATTGGCAAATAAAAGTAGTAAAGAAAGATACTGAAGTCTGTTATGAAGCCAAATAAGAGAAATGGAAATGGTAAGATTGCGTTGTACCAGTTTTTCAAGTGGAGAGGACTTGACTGCCTTTTTAGAATATTGGCTTTTTACCTAGGCTGTGAGAATTATGCAACTATTCCAAACCACTTAGAGTCCCTAAGAATTAGTGCAAGCACATGCTGAAAAGTACACAACCCAATCCACTTACCAAAAATCAGTATTCTGATGATTGTTCTTAAAATACTGATTTTGATTGTAGGTTAAAACTTAACATTTTCTTGTAAATATACAATATGAAAATAATTTTTAGTTCTAACAAATCTAAATGAAAGTCAACTTTTAATGCAAAGCTAATTTACAGAGGTTTTGTAATTTTTTTTTTTTTTTAAGTAGATGTTTACCTGCACATTGGTACAACCATTGGGTTATCCTTTGTATCCACATAAAGACCTTTGTCTTTTAATGCTTGAAGCACAGTCTTCCTGGCATCAAATCGTTTCATTCCCTATAAAAATAAAACATGATATATCTACAAATTAAACATTTACATTTTATCATTTTATTTGCCACTGTTCAATGGCATTAATTATTTTCTGTAATTTTGAGAAGAATCATAAGAGTCAGAGTTCTTCAGGCTACTGAACCTTCTTTTTTGTTTCTTTTGTTATCACAGTATTTTATTTGATATATTCTTTAGCCTTCTTCAGGTATACAAATCATAAGAGAGGAGAGTTTCTTTTTGTAAAAAATGGTAACAAATAGAAATCAGCTCATTCATTTCAGCCACCTATGTAACATAGGTGACAACTTCATCTTTATATGCTCTCTAATCCTTTATATGCTCTCTAATCCTTTCCCTGCCAAACAAACAACAAAATTAACCTGTGTTAATCTAGCCTTCTAGCAATGCTTCCAATTTACTGACTTCATTCAAAAGAATAATGCAATTCCTTTTCCAATATCCAAATCAAAAAAGGCATTGATACCTATTCCCTTGCTAAAAGAAGCAAGAATAACCAAAATGCAATTCCAAGTTTTGAAAAGGGAACTGCTGGTGAAGGCAGAAGTGATCCAATAGACCAAAAAAGAAAAAAAGAGCACTAACACCAGAAAAGAAAGCCAAGTCAAATACTGCAGTTACAAAATAATCTGATAACAGTTCTAAGTAAGTAAAAAATAAAAACAGCAGAGGACTATACTACGTTAACTGAGAAATATAAAAATGAGATAAAAAATAATGAGCTGCTCGCCCAAACACCAAGAATAATCTCCCTGGTATTAGTTGATATCAAGATCCAGCAAAAGCTCCATCCACCTCTCTAAAAACTCTTCTGAACATAATTAAATTCAATGGAAATGAATGACCCAAGGAATTTCCCTTATGTTCTTCAAGTTATCACATTTACTTATTCTGGATGCATTTCTAAATTTAAAGTTAACTGACAGCATTGGTTTCAAGGCAGGTATGTATATTTACCTGACTGAAACTGTTATGACAGTGATATGGAACAAATAACTGATCATGCCATCTTCAACTTTTGCAAAAATTAACCACTCTAGGACCAAATTTGCTCATATGAAATCTGATTAATTCCTGTTCATCAAAAATAGAAGCCCAGCAACCATCAACAAAATGCCAACTTGTGGCTTATTGCCAGTCATGAATGTAAATGAAATGAATGACAATTAAAAGGAAAACTGGACACTTAAAAATTTTATTTAAAATTTTTACAGACAAACATGAATATGAAATTTAAAGAACTAAAAATATATATCCAGTTTATATATTTATTTTGTAATATGAATTCTGTTTAATGATTTTTTTTTTTAAGAAAATGCATAAAAACAACAACCAAGACAAAAGTAATTTGAGCATGACAGTTTGGACAAAATACAATGATTAAGTACTTTATACAGTGTTAAAAAGCATCAATAACTTGAATGCTAGTAGTGATCAAATTCTCAGTTTTTAATTTTTCCTCAAAGTTGGAGTAACACATTCCGATTTCATAAATGCTGAACATATCAATTTTAGCATGCTAGGGGAATTAGGATGAGAAATTAATATATTCCCTGCTAAATGGTGGATATCAATATATTCTCAGTTTCCCAGCCAGGTTTTGTACCCTGGAACAAAATCAGTTAGACATCATGCTAGCAACTTCACCCTGTGAAACTTTACTTGCTATGGTAACCAAAGAAGCAACACCTAGTGTTGTTGAGAGCTGTAGTACCATACACCTCAGTGGTGTCTACAGGACTAAGGGAGGAGAAGTAGTCAGGATTTGATGGGCATATTCTATACAGATAAATGTTTGACCCATGGAATTACCCAAAGTACACTCCTCGCAATATAAACTCATTGTCTCAGTTTCAAACCATTCTGATGACCTCTCTATCTTCATTTTATGGTTCTAATTAATATTTTCAAGCCATTATTTATTTTAACCCCCCCACCTCCATGATTTAAATAACATTCTTTTAATCTTTTAGCTTAACCCTTTCACTGCTAGAAGTAACTGCTTGCAAACTTCTTGCACCAATAAATCTTCAAACAAGATTATCACCTTCTTACAATATTCTGATTTAAATCTTTGTTTATATTAGATTAAATATTAGTTAACTGAATAATTATCAACCATTTACTGTAAAAAAGACATTTTCCTTATGGATTACATAAGGAGGTACTGAAAAGTTCTTGGCTCAACCCACTTCCAAAATGGAATTTGACTCCTTCCTCAGTGAAGCTGTGAACTTTTCAGCACTCCTTTATAAATACACCTAAAGAAGGCAGTAGAATGGATCAACAAAAAGCAACATAAAGATCAACAGATTAACCAAAATCTGCAGTATATTCTTTCTGAATCCAAATAATAAAGAAATATTGAAATATTTTTAAAATCATAATCTTTTTACTTTACACTTGTGAAAATTTTAAAAACAAGAAAAGAAAAGAAAAAACATAAAATATATAAGATCCTCAGATTTGTCACAACCACCCTCTTTCACCAATACATTTTTCCATATTATTCATCCTTTCAATATGAGACTATTTATATATAGACTGGTACTTCTTAGAGTTTTTAAAACAGGTAAAGTTTTTTTTATCTTCTAGAGCATGACTCACATTGTATAGATAGTATAGAACTAATATGCTCATGTACTCTGAATTTCTTCCAGCTAATCAGTCATTTACATCTCTTTGAAAGAGTTTTTTTTTTTTTAAATTAAGAAATAAATTCAATCAGTATTTAGAATTTAACTTAAGTTTTAAAAACACCTAACAAAATTATTTCCATTTACTTACAGAAAATTCTCCACAATTTTCTGTCAAGTTCCCTTTGTCATCAATGATAGTAATAAATGACAAATCATGTCGCCTGCCAACATCATGATCATTATGATCATGAGCTGGAGTAATTTTCACAGCACCTAAAGACAAAAATGGTCATATAAAAATTGAATATCAGTTTTATTTTTTCAGTGTATCTTTTAAAGTAGTACAAGCAAGATGAAAAAATAGCACAAAGTTAATTGAAATTATTCTAGAATTTGTAAGTTTGAAAAAAACAAATTTTACTTTTGTTTATACATATATTCTGAATAAAAAATGTTTTGTCAAGAAATTTTACAATTTTCTTAATAAAGCTTGAATAAGTTTCATGTTATTTTTTGTTTTCATAAACTTTTAACAATATTAATTAGAAAATATTTAACATTGAATAAAAATAGAGATCTATATAACAAGTGATGCACTAAAATATTCATGGAGAAAATAAATATAATTTTGCATATCTATTTTTATTTAAACATTAGTTACAAGTAATGAATTTTCCATTTTCTGCAAGCACATTCCAACATTTTCAAATAAAGACTTGCTATTCCAAAATGACTTTGGCCATGTATTCTGTTTCTTTGTTCTTTGATTACATTACATTTTGATTAGCATATTCTCTAAATTTTGTTAATTGTACGTTTCAATGAATTTAACCCTGTAGTTGAAAAATCACACTTCTCACTCCAGAAGTGAATATAAATAAGAAGGAACAAATCATTACAATAGGCTCAAAATTATACCAATTTCAAAACTAAATTAAAATTTAGCAATTTCTTTTACATATTACATAAAAATATAAATGAACAGAAGACCGAGTCCACTGAAGAGACATAAATAACAACTGCACAAAACTCACCAGTTCCAAAGTCCATATCGACAAAGTCATCACAGATAATAGGTAGGCGTCTGTCCACAAAAGGATGTTTAACAAACTTGCCATGGAGATGTTTATAACGTTCATCTTCTGGATGAATAGCTACAGCTGTGTCACCCAACATTGTTTCAACTCGAGTTGTGGCCACAATAAGACGTTGATCTTTAAAATAAATTAACATATTCAATAACAATTTAAATATGTTAAAAAAAATAGACAAATACTGGCTATGAAGAAATGTAATAAAAATATAAAAAGCAAAGAAACAATGAATGCTCTTTCTCTCTATAACGTGTGTGTGTGTGCGCACACACACACACAGTAAGGTATTTTTATTTTATTTACTTAAACATTATTTTTAACGGATACTAATATTTGAGTAGATGCACCATTTATTTATTTTCATCCACCAAACTGAATATTTAAGAAATCTTATTAGAGAAAAATATGCGCTTTCCAACAGGATTCGAATCTGCGTTCCTCTAGAGGAAACTGTAACTTTCATGTCTAATGACGGCTTCCTCTCAAGGAATGCAGGTTCAAATCCTGACACAGAATGCATATTTTTCTAATATTTCTGGAATATTCAGGCCAGTAGACAAAAATAAATAAATATACTGTTTAATAAAAATTGGAGTGTCTTCTCAAATAAAAGTATCTAATAAAAATAATGTTTAAGTAATAAATATATAAATATGTGGAATAATGATATATAAATTTTTATACATCCAGAACAATTTTGAGGGAAAGATTTATGACAAAGCGGAAAAAGTTTTATGTGACGCATTTCATCCTTTAGAACTTCATCAGATGAACTTTATGTTTAGGTTGATGCAACTACACATGTGCACGAATGAGAGACCCAGGGAATTTTAAATTTAATTTTTTTATTTATTTATTTGTTTTAGGTATATAATCTAGCCGATTTCATTTAAATTTTCTCTTTCCATCACTTTTGTTATGAAATATCTCACACTGAAGATTTGCCAAGAATGGTCAAACATTGTACGAACCTGGACACAAATTTATCATGGAAGATCTAATGATTAAAACAGTTTCTAAACACTTTTGTCTTGGTGAATTGTTTTCTCTTTTAATTAGAGTAGTATTTTTATATTGAAATTGTTGTCAGTCTTACAACAGTGAGTAACTGATGGGTCATTCCATGTCAAAACACCAGCAAAAAGTTGAAATCTGCACCCACCGACACTAAATTACTTGGAATTTGGCACAAATCTTCCCCTTCATGAGTTAGGAAAGTGTGCCAAATTATTTTGTGCTAGATTTTACCGTTCCAATTTTAAGGGGGGGGGATATAACTTTCCTATTTTGATTCTAAATTAAGGCTGTGTAATGTCATTGAATCTGTGTTTTTAAAAATTAAATAAATACTTCCATACCTTCAATATTTCTGAAATTTGGTATATA